>CM031235.1:628367391-628967391 GCA_018340775.1 Taxus wallichiana var. yunnanensis
ATATGTGGTAGAGAGGATGGTAAGGTGGTGGGGTAGGTGCGAAGAAGCACGCATGTTGAAATGCAATAGACGACTAGGTACATGATTTGACTCAAGAAACCAAGAATGCATAGGCAAAGGTCGATAGTTTATCCAAACAAGGGTGATATAATCGGTATCCAAGGCATAGGAAGTAGCTCCGTGGTATATAAATGTGAGGTACAGAACGTTTAGGCATGTTCGGCAAGATCAAGTGGTTGGTTTGGTTGAAATAAACGTCACGGTCAGGTCCTGGGCAAAGTGGTCGACACGATCAAGTCAAGGACCCTAATCATGCTAAAACACGAACAGTGAGCTCGATTGAACACAAGGTACATGATGGATGTATAAAATAAAACGTTGATTGTGGGTATGGTATGGAAGTGATACGGCCTGGGTCGTGCCAAGTGGTCGGGCAGTGGCCCCGGGTCAGTGGTGGGTAGGCCGAGGTAGGCAGGTCGGAGGCGAGGCCCTCGGGCCAGGTCGGGCCTAGGTGGGTAGGTCGAGGCCTTAGGTCGGGCCAAATGGTAGGTCGAGGCCTTAGGTCGGGCCAAATAGGTAGGCCGAGGCCTTGGGTCGGGCCAATTAGTAGGTTGAGGCCTTGGGTCGGGCCGAATGGTAGGCCCCGAGGCCGAGGTCGGGCCGAATAGGTAGGCGAGGCCTGGGTCGGCCAAACAGCCGTAGGCAGGTCGGGCCTCGGGGTCGGCCAATAGGTAGGTCGAGGCCTTAGGTCGGGCCGAATGGTAGGTTGAGGCCTTGGGTCGGGCCGAATGGTAGGTTGAGGCCTTGGGTCGGGCCAAATAGGTAGGGCGAGGCCTTGGGTCGGGCCAAATAGGTTAGGCGAGGCCTTAGGTCGGGCCGAATGGTAGGTTGAGGCCGTAGGTCAGGCTGGACAAGTGAACAAATGTTGTGCAGCAAAGGTGGACAGAGGCGATATTGGTGAAAAAGAGGCAAGGAGTAAAGAAGGGCAAAGAATGGGGTGAAAGTTGGGTATCGAACCGATGTCGATTCTGCATGACCGATATCGGTTAAGGGACCGATACCGGTTTCTTAGGGCAAAAATGAAACCGACATCGGTTAAGGTCGAAAAACCTATAAAAAGAAAAATACGGCCTGTCATTGTCACTTTTGTTATTTGCAATCCAAATTGACTTGTCTGACGTGGAGAGTTGATTTGGAGGGTTATTGAGTGAGGTGGAGCTATTTGATTGGCGGAGAGAGTTGAGAGGGGGCCCGAGGGAGGAGGAGGCAGCAGTGATTGGCCGGGGACCCAGCAGATCAGGATTGGAGCCATGGCACAGGCAGGAGGAGCTGGAGGGGCTGGACCAGCTGGACCGCCACCACCCATCCCACCACGACGACGTGTCGTCGTACCGGTAGGTTCTAAACTCTTTATTTTATGCATTTGGTTGTATTAAGTGAGATTGGGGGTTTGGGTAGGAATTTAGTTGTTTTAGGAAATGAGGAGTAAATAGACGTAATTTGAAAAAGAGAGAGGGTAGATAGGTAAGATAGGGTAAGGCGGCTAGGTGTGTAAAATTTGGGGGTGTTTGGGTGGGTAGATGGGTAAAAATAGGTGAAAAATGGTCTTTGGGGGCGCGCATGGGGTTCGGGCCTCAGTAGAGACAAAGGACCGATGTCGTGTCACCAGCACGACCAGATCGGTCGCAAAAGCATAGGGTGAGGTTGAAATGGGGGGACCGGCATCGGCCGCGATCGGCCAGATCGGTGGGGAAGGGATGGGTTGAGGGTGGAGTTGGGATGGGATTTAGGGTTTATGGTTTAGGCTCAAGGTGGGTTGGGTGGCTTGTTCAGTGTGGTTGGAGTGGGGTTGGGTGTTTGGGTTTGGGATGGGGTTTAGGGTTTAGGGTTTAGGTTTGAAGGTGGGTTGGGTGGCTTGTTGGGGTGTGGTTGGGGGTTGGGTGGATTGTTTTTGGGTTGTGGGTGGGAGTGGGAGTGGGAGTGATCAATGTTTTTGGGGTGTTGGGTTGGGTTGGGAGTGGGGTTGGGTTAGGGGTGGAGAAGGGGGTGTGGGAGTGGTGGTGGGTTAGGTTTTTGGGTTGGGGGTTGGGGGTGGGGTCAGGGGGGGGGTTTAGGGTGGGGGGTCAGTTTAGGGGTGGAGAAGGGTTAGGTGGGGTTAGGTTTAGGGGTGGAGAAGGGTTAGGGTGGGGTTAGGATTTTGGGTGGGTTGGGTTGGGTTGGGGTTTTGGGTTGGGTTGGGGTTTTGGGTTTTTGGGTTGGGTCACAGTGGGTCGGGGTGGGGGGGGGGGGGTTTAGGGGTGGAGAAGGGTTAGGTGTGGGGTTAGGTTTTGGGTGTTACAAAAGGGGGTTTAGATGGTAAAGTAGATGTTATAATAAAGAGTAGGTCTAAGAATGTGGGTTGGTTTTGCAGGCACGTCAGCAGTTGACGATGCGTGATAGGATGCCTCCACTATTGAGTCGGATGAGGCCACACGTATCTGCGGCGCATTGGGCCATCATGCGCGAGGTGGGACTCGGCGGGGTCCAGAGGTACAGAGCGATAGAGAGGGATCACAGCCTGATGGTCGCCCTCATCGAGAGATGGGATCCGGCGGCCAATGTGTTCCATCTGCCGACCGGGGAGATGACAGTCACATTAGAGGATGTGTATCGCATCCTGCGGCTACCGATCGAGGGAGAGGCAGTCTTCCAGGTAGATTCAGAGACTGCGATGGACAGCATACTGCAGGTTTTTGGGGATGCAGCCGCGCTACTGACCTACCATAGCGCGAGTATCGGGTACGGTGACATGTACCGTGCGCATCGTCACGAGACACGACTGGCGGTGTTGATGATGGTGGGATCACCCGCTTCGCCTCCCTGACTCAGAGGGAGGCCGCTCCCACGAGCATGATGTGGGGGTACGCCGGAGATGGTGGAGGAGCACACCTGTTATGCCCGGGCACCAAGATATCCGTGCAATTATACAGGAGTTATGGGGCTATCACGTGAGGAGGTGATTTGGTATTTGTTCTACATTTTGTTCAGATCTGTTGGGCATACGAGCACATCGTATGCATCAAAGCCAAGAGGGCTACCCAAAGAGCAGTGGTGGCCACAGTCGTATACCGATATGGCTTTCAGAGGTGGTTAGGGTCGTGGGCCACCACGAGCAAATTTTGCAGGTCGGGATGTGGTCTATTATGACACTTCACAGAGGGCCTTACAAAGCAAGAGACATTGTATGGAGACCCTACAGAGGTCATCACCCGGGCAGAGGAGCTCACAGACACCGCGCCCCGATCCAAGATACATTCTGGATAAAGCAGGACGAGGCCGGGAGAGTACGAGCGGATACCCCTAGAGAGGGTACGCAGGCAGATGGGGCTACGACAGGACGAGCCACCTCCCCTCCCTCAGTACAGGAGGGATGATGTAGAGGCCCCACTGCCAGCGCCACAGCCTTTGGATCCAGACTGGGTAGCGGAGAGACCAGCAGGTGAGGGTGTGGATGATGCCGGGTGCACGGGAGCATACAGGGTGTGGTGGGCTGGGCAGAGAGCAATGAGGATAGTATTCACCGCGCAGCCTGCACTTGGTCAGTTATAGGAGAGAGGGATCAGCCTCAGAGGTCAGGTGCAGCTCTTACAGGGGCAATGAAGCTGTCGCAGCAGTACGATAGGGGCCTTACAGGGGCAGCTAGCCCAGGCTCAGCTCAGCACAGCACAAAGCACCACCACTCAAAGACCACAGCCACACAGCGCAGTACAGCACAGCAAAGTACACCATGCAAAGACCACCACCACCAAGACCACACACACACAAGTGTAGCACCAAGCAAAGCAAAGACAGCAGCAGCACCACCGCGCCACAGCGCAGTGTGTACAGCTCGGGGGTATTGGTGTTGGGTGCCAGGACAGCCCCTCCTTCAAAGGGCGCGAGATCGCTATATGGAGGTTAGAGCAGAGGCCCGATATTATCGTGGATATTCTGATAGTACCGAGTCGAGTATCAAAGCGCATGCAACAAGATAGGCGTAGACCTCGCACATGCCCAGAGATCTCGTGGAGGGGCAGCCACACTGGGCGTGTCCGTGACGGGCAGGAGGCGAGAGGCACCACAGTGGACCAATGGGGAGAGGTGCCGAGGGCGGTGGGGAGAGCCGATAGATCCCCGACATGGTTTCAGTATAGGACACGGCACCGGTCTCGCGAACCGGTCAGATTGATAGAGGCTCGTGCCGACACTTATTCATTGTATTGATTCATTTATTTATTATATACCGCCTCATGAGCCGAGTACGGGTTGACATTTGATACCGCCTCGAGCCGAGTATATTTTTGATATGAGAGACCGGCCTGCGAGCCGAGTCGAGATTTTTGGTAGGTATTGTGGCTTGCGTGCCGGCTTTGGTATATTATGAGATCACAGAGGCCCCGATGTAGGGCACATTGTATTTTTGAAAACTGGTATATATATATAGAGACGATGTTTTGATCCTCGTGCAGTATTCAAAATGTGTTTAAATATTTTGTTAATGGTTGGTAATATGTAATGTATGATAAGTTTTAGTTGATATGTTGATAGATGGATGATGTTGATGTTTTTGTTTTTGTTGTACGTATGTATGAATGATATGTGATGTGATGAATTGTTAGTTTTGTGACATTGTGATATATGTAACTGATGAATGGGATCCAAATGATGTAGAGATTGATAGTTTCCTGATATTCGTAGTTGATGGTTGTGTATTTGTATAAATGATGTTTAATGAAATTATAATGCTATGTGTGGTGGATGAACAAATGTGGTAAATTCTGTTGTTTATGCAGGCAAAGAGGCGGGCGCGACAAAAATTTAGATGAGAAATGAAGAAAAGAACCCTGTTTCAAAAAGGCAGGTGTGTAACCGGTATCGGTTGGGTAACCGATGTCGGTAGTTATATGACCGATATCGGTTATATGACCGATACCGGTTATTTAGGTATGAGCTTTTCTAAAAATAGAAAAGCTAGGGTGGCAACTTCAGTTTTAATTTTAGAGCCATGCAAGAGGTTAAATACGCGAACGCGACGCTTTTTGACGACTGAGACAGGTATTTGCATGAGAGATTTGGGTGAGAAGGAGGAAAGAGACAAGGAAAGTGAATGTGATCCGAGATTTAGAAGGCAGAAAGACAAAGTTAAAAAGGGTGGTGATCATGGCAGAACGAGGAGAAGCATCCAGCAGGCAAGGACAGGAGGGCAGACAAGGGCCACCTCAAGCTGCTGCAACCCAAGAGGTATCATTTTGTTTGTGATTTAACTACTGCATGTTTTGTGAATAAGATGGGGGAGAGTAGGTGGGTAGATATGAGAAAGAAAACATGATAACAAGGGTCAGCAGTGAGGTAAGTGTTACAGGTGGTAGGCAATCGGGTGGTGTATGTTTGTATGTATAAAAAGGAATAAACGAGAAAATTATTGTCGTAGGTGGTTTTTTTTTTTGGGGAAGGTGTATATAATCGATGACCGGTAGCGGTTAGGAGAACCGTATCGGGTTACTTAACCGATATCGGTTATGTATAACCGTAGACTTCTAAGCATCGGAGGAATTTCCGTAATGTTTGAAAAAACCCGACGGATTGAATGGTTGTTTGTTGTTTTGGTGTATGCAGCAGAGGCGTGGATTGAGGATGAATGATAGTGTGCGTGCCAGCATTGTTGTCACTTAATCCGAGCGGATGTAACACCAGCGGAATGGACATTGATAAATCGCTTGGGGTTAAGTGGAATCCGTTATTATTCACGAATCGCACGTAACCATGGTATGTTACAAAGCGTTGATGAAAGATGGAATCCCGAGACAAATACCTTCTATCCGCCAACAGTGAAATGACAAGAATATCGAAGATGTGTTTCGATTTTGAGACTTCCTATTACAGAGAACCAAGATATCGTGCACTACCTAAGTGGCACGGGGAGCGATAACAGCAAAGATTTGGTCCATACGCACGAGATTTGACACAATGAGGTTTATCGCTTACATATGGGGTAATGTATGCAAAGACACACCCGAGGAGACAAGGTTAGCAAAGTGATATTAATGATAGCAGAGGGTATTATGCATTACCGAGGGCTAAGGGGGAAGATTTCCAAAGGCATTGATGTGTGTTATCTGGGAGATGGTAGAAAGGAACGTTACGTTTGCATGGGCACCTGCATATTTGGCGGAGCTATACAGGGGTTTATGGGCTTCAGTAGGTGAAATCACAGACGACACCGGATAGTTCATACTTATTATTAATCGTTGGGCCTATGAGCACATTGTTTTGTGTGCGACCAATAGGCCGATCCATCCAGCAGAGAGACCGGAGTACGAGGTGGGATTCGCGACGATGGGTCCGCACAGTAACAAGAGGCCGATCCCGTGCCGTGACAGTGATATATTGAGTATTACAGCAGTGTATGGGAGAGAGTGACGGTCATGGATATCGCTGAGGCCATACGGAAACTATATGGTAACAGAGAACATAGCTGAGGAGTTGAGGGGTGTAGAGCGATTGAGGTGGATCGCAGGGCACAGGCCGGGTGAGTATGAGAGGATTCCTATAGATCGCGTGCGGCGACAATTTGGATTTGTGCAGGATATACCCCTGGCTTATAGACCATATATGAGGATCGACGCCGAGGCAGCATTCTCACCTCCCCGGCCAACACCTCCAGAAGGGCCTGAAGAGGTAGCAGCCGATCGCAGGGTAATGGATGCGGGAACGACAGAGGCCTATAGATTATGGTGGGTAGCAGAACTGCGAGGTGTGCGTGAGCGCCCTGACATAGCGGTGATTACAGCAGAGAGGGATCGTCTGCAGCGTTTGGTTCAGCAGCTCCAAACGCAGGTGAATGAGACAAGAGGATTGTTAGTGGTTGCGGAGTCACGGGCGGGGAGACTAGAGGCTGAAGTCCTCCATGCGAGCGGGCGTATTCATATGTTACAGGAGAGATTGGCAGATCAGTGGGCGGTACCAATAGCCGTGGTACCTTTGAGGACAGAGAGGCCCGGCGAGAGGGGTCGACGATCACGATCATCACCTAGTTCGGGATGAGGCGTGATGGTCTGAGTACATGTTAGCAAGGTATAAGAATAAATAAGGATGCCGACCTGCGTGTCGATGATAGAGAAGATGTATTTGTTTAACATCTAAATAAAACTGAATATGTATGTTGATTTAAGTTACGATAATAATAAGATTGTTTGTGTTTTGATTTTCGGTGTTTTGAAAAAGGATAAAGAGGACTGTGATTAAATAGAAATACACAAAAATATTTATATTCACCACACAGGATAGGTTATGGTAGGGGATGGTCGAGCTAACCTTGGGAGACCCCATGTCTCCGAAGTGCTGCCTACATAGCCCATTGCACAAAGCAAGGAGGGGCCTCAGACCGATGTAGTTCTCCTTAGGACCAGTGGGAGAGGTGAATTGTGCAATTTGGGTATGGTTAGGCAGTTTGTTGGTTGATAAGATTTTGATGTTGATAGGGTAATGTTGTTGGTGTTGGTAAGGTATGGGCGATGTTGATGTAGGTATAGGTAAAGCGAAAGTTAGCTTACCCAAAGAGAAGGGAACCATGTCCTGATTAAGATCAACACACAATCCTAGATGCGAGGCAAAGAGGAAAGAGTGTCCCGTAGTTGAGAAGAGCTAAACAAACCACATATTAACATAGGATGAGCTTGAATCCCTAGGTACCTTGCATAGGCGAGAAGTCGATAGGTGAAAAGAGTTGTATAATCACAATATATCGGATATACGTCACATCCCTTGAGTTGAAACAAGTGGTGAGGTGAGGTGGATGATATAACTGAGGTACGCAGAACTTATTACAAAGTGAGTGCTCTGACGAAAGAGAACCTACCCTAAATAGACAAGTCCATGACTCAAAAGTCCTTTTGAATGAGGCTTTTCTTTTATTGAATGTAGACTGATCGATGCGGGAAGTCTACAGGGGATATTGATTGTATTATTCTTGAGGTCTTCACGGTCGATCAATGCGAGAAGCTTCGATAAAGGTCGACCTGTGTATAGCTGTCCTTCGAGGGAGCAACTATTTATAGTAGCAGTATATGATTGTAATGCATAGCTGTCCTTCTGGGGGAGTAATATATATAATAAAGCGGTAATAGTTCGGCATATAGCTGTCCTTCGAGGGAGCAATTACCTATATTTAATTTAAATGACTAGATGTTCATTTCATGTGAAGCATCTAGTTAGTAGGAAGTTTGACTCAAGAAAATCCCCTAAGAATACGGCTTATTTTAATACTTTGAAGTCATGGACTAGACTAAAAAGGGGAAGGCATCATCAAGGGGAGGTGAGGATCAAACTATGTGAGCCCGATCATATTATGAAGTGTAGGAAACAGAGTGTATGTAGTGTAAGTGAGCTCAAGGGACGAGCGATGGTGTAGATAAGAAGTGATATAATACTAATTTCAACAAAGAGAATGGTCGAAGATGCAAGGCATTAAGGGGTTCAGCTCAAAGTTTACCATTGCTTAAGCTAAACGATAAGTACCAGATCCATAGGTATGAGTGATTATATAAGGCCCAATCCAATTGGGAGCAAATTTTCCACGCTTGCTCTTTTCTAGTTTGGTTACATGTTGATTCTTTGAGAACAAGATCACCAACCTTAAAGGTACGCTCATGAAGTCGCTTATCATAAGCACGTTTAATGCTTTTTGATAGATTTGAAGGTGATCAAGAGTCGTAAGACGGCGTCACAAGAAGCTCCAATTGGGCTAACCGCTCGCGGAAATCATCGTTGGTGAGAATATCCCAAGAGATATTCTAAGGGAGGGTATTTGTATTTCGAGAGGCAAAAACAGCCTCTGCACCGTATACCAAAGAAAAGGTGTGGCATTAGTAGAAGTACGAATGCTAGTACGATAAGCCCAAAGGGCAAAGGGAATGTGATCGTGCCAATTTCTTCCGATTCATTGACAACTTTCATGAGGATTTTGGTTAGTGTTTTATTAGAGGACTCGGCTTGCCCATTGGCTTGTGGATAGTAAGGTGATGAGAAACTAAGTTTGATACCAAAGTTGTCACAAAGGTCTGCAACAACTTGTTTTTGAAAGATTTTCCATTATCTCGTTATCAAAGTGTGAGGAACACCAAAAACGATGATAATGTGGTGGTTAATGAACTCGACAATTTTTTCTTTTTTGATTGAAATGAGTGGAATAGCCTCCACCCATTTTGTGTAATATTCGGTCGCTGTGAGTATCCAACGGTGACGTTGTGAAGAGGTTGGGTGAATCTCACCAATAAGGTCTAAACCCCATTGTGAGAAGGGCCAAAGATCTCGAGCGATCTGGAGCGGGTGGCTAGGAGTATGTTGAAGGTTGGCATGTTGTCGACACATAACACAACGCTTAACATATTCAGAAAGTTATCGAGAGTAGGCCAATAATAACCAAGGCGAAGGATTCGTTTGGCCACGGCAAGGCCGCTAAAATGTCCACCACAAATACCGTCATGGACCTGTTGGATGGTATGAGTGGCCTCCGCGCCAGTTAGACAACGAAGGAGGATACCATCAAAGCCACGTTTATAGAGGAGTCCCCCCATGACAACATAACGCGAAACACTTTTAAGAAAAGCACGTTTGCCGTTACTAGTAAGGTCAGGTGGGAGGACAGAGATTGTAAGGTAGTCGTGGAATTGGTGGTACCAGGTATCCTGTGAATTAGTGGACATGTATTTATCATACAAACTACCGGGTGAATAGATGGGGCAAAAAGTTGTTGGACCACGACGAATAATTCAGAGTCAATAAGCGCAAGGGAATTTGCGAGGCTAAGCAAGCCATAGTATCCGCAAATTTGTTAGTGGAGCGGGGAATGGTTTGTATAGAATAGTGGGTAAATAAAGCTAGAAGTGAATCCACGTAGTGTTTGTATTTTTGAAGTTCCTCGTTTTTGCATTGGTAGACGCCCATAACTTGATTGACTACCAATCGAGAGTCGCCAAAAATGTTGATAGATTTGATACCTAAGTGTAATGCAACTGGAGACCAGTAACAAGGGCCTCGTATTCCACTGTATTATTAGTGCAAGGGAAATCAAGTCGGAATGAAAGAGGCATAGGTTCAGCGTTGAGAGGAATGAGAACAACGCCGGCTCCTCCGCCGCGCTGGCATTTAGATCCATCGAAGAAGAGGGTCATTGGGTACGACTCTCCGTGAGGGAAAGAGAAGCGATGAGTTCGTCGGGAAATGTGAAATTGGTAAATTGTTCCCAGAAAGGAGCGTCCGCAAGTTGGTCTCGCGATGGTTTGTCCTTTGATTGATTTCTCGTGGATAAACTCAAGGTCGAGGTCGGCGAGAAGCATGAGCCATCTAAAGCAATGCGTTGGTTCGATGAGGTTTGCATACATGTAATGGATGGGGTCTCAGATTGGTGATGACGAAAGTCTTGTGATTTAGAAGGTAGTGTCGGAGTTTGGTGGCCACGAATGATAGGGCAAGGCATAATTTTTCTACATGTGTGTACCTAGTCTCATAGTCCACCAAAGTACGACTTATATAATAAACGGCTTGTTCGTGATTCTCAGAGTCACGATGTGCAAGCATGGCTCCTACAGCGTGGTCGGTGGCGGAAAGGTAAAGGTAGAAAGGGCGGTTGTCTTGGGGTGGGATAAGCACGGGTGGCCGCAAGAGATAGGATTTGAGAGCTTCAAGGCTTGGTGACATTCTTCGCTCCATTGGAATGCAATATCCTTTTTAAGGAGGTGATGGAAAGGTTGACACCGATCCGAGAGTTGGGAGATGAAACGTCGGATAGATTGGAGCTTACCTTGTAAACTACGCAATTGTTTGAGATTTTTGGGTGGGGGCATTTCTAGGATAGCTTTGACTTTCGATGGATCGACCTCAATGCCACGCAAAGAGACGATAAAGCCAAGAAGTTTTCCCAAAGAACACCAAAGACACATTTCTTCTGGGTCAAGGCGATGTAATATTGAATAAAGCATCAAAAATAATGGTTAAAACATCGAGATGTTCACTACGATGTTTAGACTTGCCGAGAAGATCGTCGACATAGTCTTCAAGGATAGTGTGCATAATGTCATGAAAATGTAGGTCATAGCCCACGATAGGTAGTAGCCCAAAGATTCTTAAGGCCAAATGGCATGACACGATAATGTAAGGTTCCCAAGGAGTTATGAAGGCATTTTTGTGTTGATCGGCAGGGCAACCAAAATTTGGTCAGATCCCAAAAGCCATCCATGAGAGAAAGCATTTCATGGCCCGCAGTGAGATCAACAAGTTGATCAATACTTGGGAGGGGGAAGTCATCCTTGGGGCAAGCGAGGTTAAGATCCCGGAAATCTGTGCATATCCGAAGTCCCCCTGTCGCTTTAGTGACAGGTACGATGTTAGAAATCCATTGAGGATAGTCAATAGGCAAGATGAAGGAAATAGAAAGGAGTCGTTGGAGCTCCTCTTTGACCAAGAGAGCAATGCGTGGATGCATTTTTCTCAATTTCTGTTTGACTGGTTTGGAATCGGGGTTTAGGGTGATGTTATGGACGGCGATAGTAGGATCAATTCCTGGCATGTCAGCGTAAGACCATGCGAAAGCTTGGTTACGAGCACGGAGAAAGGTAGTAAAGGCGGCTTGTTCTGATGTGTTAAGAGATTGTCCAATCTTCACAATGTGAGGATCCTCCTCCGTGTGGATATTGATTTCTATGGTAGATCTGCTCAAAGATAGTTTGGGTTTCAGATGGTAAGGCTCGTTGAATATAAGAATCATCCGCGCCAAGGTAAGTGAGGATGGAGTCGTCATCCTGGCATTCAACAACATTAATCAAAGGTGAATCCTCTTCGATCATGTCTGGATACAGAAGGGGAAGAGAAGATGGGTCCTCATTATCGCGTTGATAAGTGAGAGGACCTATGAAGATAGCATTTATGAAAAAAAAAAGTTAGGGGGGATGGATTCAGGGTCTATAGATTCTGTGGGTGATGATGGCAAAGTGGGTGATGATGGTTTGGTAGGGGCGACGTCTTCTTCTTCCAGGATACAGCTGACAGGAGGTGTCTCCTGTGTAGGTGTTTCGGGAAAACCGAGACCACTGCGATCGTTATGTTTACGGGTAGTCACGGGAATGAGTGTATGTCGGCCTTGTTCGTAAAGGCCAAAACCAAAGCCTTTCCACGCACAGCGAGTCAAGAAGGTGAGGGCGAAACGACGATTTGTCAAGTATTGAAAATCGGATTGGAAAGGAACCACACCAAGAGGAGGTTCAGGGGTAATGGAGGATGCGTCAACACCCCCATACGTTAGGTTAGTGCGGCAATAGGGTGGTCCGTAAGAGATTATCTCCCCCACGCGACGGTCGTAGGTGGGATGTGCATGTAATTGTCCGTACTCCGCGGGAGGGAAAGAACTAACGTTATATAGGCGGTACTCCCCAAAACAGAAGGCGCCGAAAAACATCTACTAAGGGGCCTGAGGTTGGAATGTTAGTCATGGGAAGGGAAGTGGTTTTTGCGATGGTGGTTTCATCAATTGAAGGCGTAAGCGCGGTTGGGGTGGATGGTTGAGGTACATTTGAGGAGGACGGTTGAGTTGAATGTATGGGTGTCTTGATTGGTATAAGCACATCGTTAGGGCGGTATAACATATTGCAGGTTTTAAAGGGGGGAGGGTCAGCTTTTACGGTGTAAGACTTCCCCTCGTACTCAAATTTTATGCATCTATGTAATGTTGAGGGAACGCATCCCATGGCTCGGATCCAAGGACACCAAAGAATATATTATATCGAACTCTCCTCAAGGACATAGAAGAGTTCGGGTAAAGTACGTGGTCCTACGCGAATGTTGAGGATCACGGTGCCTAAGGTAGAAGTAATAGCGTCATTGAATGACCGCAACATGATGGGGTTGGCACACATGCAACTAGAAGGGATGTTCATCTGTTGGAAGGCTTTTGAAGAGATGATGTTTAGGCTAGCGCCCCCGTCAATCATAACCCGACGTACTCGAATGTCCCGGACGTAAGCGGAGATGAAAAGGGCAGGGTCGGGATCTTCTGTACCAAAGTCGACAATTTCATCTTCAGAGAAACTGACTGCAGCAGCTTGTTGTACAGAGACAGAAGTGGTTGGGGCAGTGGGTTGTTTGGTGAGAGAAGCAACGTGATTGGGTGTTAGAATGGAGGTAACAGTGTGGTTTCATTAGGCAAAACCTCTATCCTCAAGGATCTCAACGAGAGCTTGTCGATGAGATTCGTAAGTCCGAATGAGATCATACAAAGGTCATTTTTATGGGTGCGATTGGTGAAGTCGTTTAATCATATTTCGGTGGGCAATGCCATTAGAGACGGATAGGCGGGTCCGCGAATGACCACTTTAGGTGGTGGTGCAATCTGGATGTTTGACTTGAGAAAGAGATGCCGCAGGTGTGTTTTCTTTTGCTTTCCCATTGTTTTTCTGCCCTCGAGTAGCGACACTAATCATATTAATCTCGTAGACCTGAGATGAGGAAGATGGTGGGGATAACTCATGGTCTTCAAGAGGTGGGGTTGTAATAATGATAGATCTTGGTGAGGCGGGGACAGATGGTATAGGAGAGGGAATGGAAACTAAAGGTCTCTCCCTTCGTAAGTTGTCTTTCTTAATCTTTCTATCCGGGAGAGGTGACTGGCGAAGGATGGTTTTTAGAGCTTTGCATCCCTCCACATCATGTCCTGGTGTGCGGTGATAAGCGCAGATTTTAGACTCATCGTAATCCATAGGTCGGGGCTTAGACGGGTCATAAGGTCTAAGTGGAGGTAGGGAAATGGTCGCATTCTCCACCAACATAGCAAGGATTTTGGCGTAAGATCCTTTGAGTGGGTCAAAATCGGAAGAGGATGAGGGTATTGATTGTGTGGGTTTTGGTAATGTTTGGGCGTGGTTAGTTCGTATGGGTGGCGGTTTAGCCGAGGGGTGTTGATACATGGTTTTTACTAAACGTGATTTCTTTGGCGCAGAAGCTATGTTGGATGATGAGGCCGCAGATGACGTGGTATCAGAAAACAACCATGGGGAAATAGGAGTAACTGAAAACAAATCTTTTGATGATGGTATTTGTTTAGGGTTGATAGGTGGACAGGATACGCGGAGTGACGGTGTTGCTATACCCTGGAATTTCTGTATAGGTGCGGAAGGCGTAGGTTGTTCTAAAGAAAACGCAGGAGGTATGATATATTGGTGTAAGGTAGAGGGATGGGGTCCCAATATGGAAGGTAGGTATGACGATGATGGTTTTGATTGTGATAGGGGCACGGATTGAGTTTGTCTCCTAGGTGGCGGAACGGATTTATTTTTGGATAGATCGAGTCGCTTAGGCGGGTGTGTTAGACTGGGCATTGGTGAGGTCCCAAGCGTAGGGGAAGATCTCGGTTAAGTTAAGTGATAGAAGTGGACGGGGCATTTGGTAGAGGTGAGGGGGGTGAAGGTGAGAACAGGGGCATTTTAAGCTTCTGTAAGCACTTCGGGTATATGGTGGAGACATCAGGATCACCATTTGCATTTGAGTAGAAAAAGGGGTACTCAAACGCTCCCATAGGGCCCGTCTATCTTCTCGTGGAATGACAAAGCCTGTGTGTGATTTGTAATTTTGGTATGGAAGAAAGGTGGGTTGTAATTCCATCCATCGCGGGTGTGACACAGAGGTAGATGAGGCATCGTATCAATAGATGTTAAGAGGTCAACCCCGTTGAAAAGATTTAGGCGATGAGGGACTAATAGGTAGGAGGGCGTGTTCGAGGATCCGTCACGTTTAAAGAATGTGGTGATGTTAGTGTAAGAGATTTCTCGCCTAAGGATGTCAAAAGGAGTGGTGAGCCTTCCTCTTGTGTAGCAAGAGTGGTAGAAGGGGACGTTTGGGAAATAGATAAATTAGATAACATCCGCTCACGCCAGTAGGGATGTGGTGTAAGAAGACTCGTTGATGAGAAGAGAAGTCCGGGCAGTTAACTCTTCTATGGGTAAAGGAATGATTTCACTTTGGCTTGATGGTGGTGAAGGAGGTTCAAACTCCTGTGTTGGTGGAGAGGCTTGATTTAAAATTTTTTCAATAGAGGCTTTTGGCTGAGAATCGAAGACTGCATGGATCTCATGAACACTCTCCTCGGCTAAGATATCTTGGTTCACGTTACTGTTGGACGAGTGATTCGGGAATGGCTTGTTGAAAATTTTCAGATTTCGGTTAGCAGGGGCGTTAGGATTATCGAGGGTTATATCCCCTGCGTCAACCATTTCCTGCACTATGTTTTTCAACATCTTGCAGTTTTCATGACTATGTCCTTTACGCGGTGAAAGTTACAAAAGTCATTTTTTGTACTCAGAAGGTATTACATGGGTGGAGTCAAACCCAGAGTGAGGTTTAACAGGGGCAAGGTGATAGCCCCACTTGAGAGCAATTTCTCCAGGATGACGCCATAAGTTTCTCCCAAGGGAGTGTAATTGGTGGGCCTGGCTTTGTACTTATAAGTGGTTTTCATGAGTATCGACGGTGTTTGAGATTTGACCATTACCGCGTGGACAGCTCCTTTTGATTTAGAAGAAGTGGACGCGTGAGGAGTGGTGGTGTTTGGCTTGTTGGTAGAATCAGGAGTTCGGAAATTGGGGTTTTTGTTACGCAACCGCAATTTCTCTTCTTCTAAGGCTCGAATTTCTAGCTTCCGAGCCATGGTAAAGGCCTCGTCGAATGTGCGGAAAGTTTGAATTTGGAGGGTAGGGGAGATGTGCTTAGCGCAGGCCCGCGTAAATAGTTCGATGAGTTCGGTTTGAGGCAAGGCATACGTAAGTTGGTTGATAAGGCCCCGCCATCGTCCAACGAAATCTGCGATAGATTCGCCTTCAAATTGTTTGATGGCATAGAGGTCGTTGATAGATACTTTCTTGGCAATGTTAATGGAGAAATGATCCAAGAAAGATTGGGCTAGTTGGTTAAAAGAGAAGATTGAGGCCGGGTTAAAGCAATCGTACCACTCCAAGGCAGTCCCGATAAGGACATGGGAAAGGTGCGGAGTAACAAGGCATCATCATGGGCAATCAAATAACAAGCATGTCTAAATGATCGCAAGTGTTGTTGAGGATCCTCTTTACTGTTAAAACGAGTAAACTTTGGCAACTCCCATTGAGGAGGATATGAATGAAGGGGGACAGAAGGGTGAATGGGCTCCCGACAAACTTGCTCGTATGTCAAGCGCGCTACGACTTCCTCGAAACGGAAGCCCTGTGTTTTGCATTTTGTCCATCATTTGTTTGATGAAATCTGTGGTTGGATGAGGTGATGGTGCCACAGAATAGGGATGTCCCATATAAGGTGTTGAGGTTACTGGATACGTGTATGGGAATGAAAAGGTAGGCGGAGCTTGAGAAAGAAAGCTCGTGTGAATAGGTGGCAGAGAGTAAGTCATGAATGGAGTGGTCTGAAAGAGAGATGAGATAGGGGCAGTTGGTGGTAACGATACGTGAGGTCCAAGGTTAACCAAAGGAAAGCTAATCGGGGTCGTATGAACCCTCAAGTCGCCGGATCGGGAGACGGGGCTAGTGATGCAGGAAGTAAGGTATTGTTATCAGGAGGAGTGGGAGCTAAATGAGCAGCTATACTAATAGGCATGCCAATAAGGAGCTGACCATCAAAGTGCGACGGTCGTGGGTATGAGACAAATAGTATTCAGACAAATACTGGGATTAGCATCCGTAAATTTGGCAAAGTCCTTGTCTCCTGCAGGAATTTGGGGGATCTCACTGGTGTCCGTAGGGTTCCCTATAGAATGTGAAGGGGGTGATTCAGGCAAAGACACAGAGCAGGCATGTGAAACCATGGCGGCGGCTTGCTTCCGAGTGATGACAACCATAGACCAGAACACACAGGAAAGTTTCAATCTATCAAGAACAAAAACAACCTCAGAATGGTGAATTTGGCAAGTTGTTGGTTTGTCAGGGGCTGATGAAGACAGTAACCGATATCGGTTTAGTAACCGGTGTCGGTCACAGATCAAACGACGTCGGTCCCTTAACCGATGCCGGTGTCAAAAGTCTAGGATAAGAAGATATAAAAGGCTGCTGATTTGATTTTAGCAACGTTGAGTATGTTTAGCAACTTATTGATCACAGAAGACAAAGTATGACAGAGAAAACAGGATTTGAAAACAAGCAAGAGGCACACGCAAATCTAGAGACTAACCCTAGGGTTAATTTTAGTTATCGTGGGCTTATGCCTTTAGACGTAAGATGATGTCGTAATCCTAAACAACAAGACCTAGGGAAATGTCAAGTTTGTTTTGGCTTATAAGGTTACCTCAATCAAAGTGAGGAATACCGCATGGAAAAGGGGGATGTTTGAGTCTGTTGTGTTAATTGTGAAGTGATTTCAGATGTGTTGTGCAGTTGAAACTAAGGTTAATTTCCGTCAATACCGTGGATATCACCCCCACGTGTACGAACTGTTACTTAATCTATGTTCACTAGAATCGAGAACAACAAGCAGAATGCAATGCACGTGTTTTAAACCCAAATCGAAAATTATATTCGATGAAGCAAGAGAGATGACTTTCACTAATGCGAAACCAGGAAAGCAAGACAAATTCTTTACTAAATATATAACAAAAACAGCAACAGCAAATATGCTTCCTAAAATGAAAATAAGCAAGAGAAAGAAACCCAAAATGGGTCCCACCGGGCGTGCCAAAATGTTTCGCTCGGAATGTTTCGGCTTCTGGGAATAGAGTTGTTTCTATCCTTTCATTCCTTTTAGAAACAGATGAGGTTAGGGTTAGGAGGAATACCTGTTGAATGTGGAGATGGTGTGCGCGTACCGTAGGGAAAGATCAGGCTGACTGCGGAGAACTCCTTTTTGTCTTGGAAGGACTACCTGCAAATAAGAACACAAGACCACAAGATTTTGATTAAACAATAAATGAGGAAACCGCCTTGGGCCTGTGAAATATAAAACTTCCCTTCAAGGTGGTCGGGCCTCTCGCTAATATGAATTAACACAAAAGACCGCAAAATATCAATTAAATTATTTTGTTAAACCGGGTAGGGGAAAGGTGGTTTTCGGTTTTGATCGAGGAACCGATGGCGATGGGTTATCGATGACCGATGCCGGTCATCGATAACCGATGTATCGATAACCGATAACCGATACCGGTGGGTTTCTACGGATCTTTGATAGCGTATGGTGTTTTAATAATGGCTGGTTTTTTGGATGGTATTAGGAAATGGGATGATTAGGAGTAAAAGAATGACAGCTAGATGCAATGGCACGTTGGGTAGTGGATTCAAACGGATTTAAGAGGATCGAGATTCAAAAACATAAGAAATGTTATGACAAAAGGACATGCAAGATCTGACTTATCGGGTTTTGACCGAGATGCAAGTTGATCTCCTTGGTCGCAAAACACTTCGGTTTCTTTACTCGTCTCTCGCTGTCAAGTGAAGATCTCGACTCGTTCCTCGCCGCAATGCTCTCGCTGATCCAAATCCTCTGACCGATCTCTCAAAATGAAATTCGATCCGTTGTTTTGGTTTGGGAGCCCATTTACAGGAACCGATGGCGGTTGCGTAACCGACGGCGGCCGAGTAGAACCGGCATCAGAAGGAAAAAGTAGGCTATTTTTAGTAAAATAGCCCACCTTCCCCGCTTTCTCCCGAGAGATCAGTTAAGCCATGGCTTGGTCAAGTGGCTAGAAGGTCGGCTTTTGGTGCGAGTAAGGAGGCATTAGTTATGGATGTGAGTCTAGACCAAGTCATGGGTCTTAATTAGGTTAGTTTAGGTTAGGGCTAGGTCATGATGAGGTGGCAAAGTGAGGTGGTGGGTAAGGTGATGTGGATTTATCAATTACAAGGTAATTAATAAATAATTGTGTAAAGTTTAGGTATCCGAAGGAAGAAAAGAAATGAATTCCAAAGCGAGAAAGGTCGGAAGATTTATGTTTTTGGGTTGGTAGTAAAAGAGCCAAACCTACTTGCATAAATAAACAAAGCAATCTTGATGAGCAAATGACGAGAAAAGTAGATATGAATCCAACAGATTAAACACATACGAGATCTAACGTAAGGAAGATCTAATACATAACTTTCTGACTATTGAGCACAAAGTCTTAATATTTGTATTACTGTTTTCTTCTGTTACAAGAAAGCTCAAAGTCTTTCTCTCCTCACTTCTATTTTCATCTAAAAAATGTTCACCCGAATACAACAAGTATTCCAGTATTTATAGAAGAAGAGGAGGAAAAGAAGACAAAATGGAGCCAACCACCTATTTACAAAGATATTTACAAAATATCTAAAAGTCATGTTGACTTTTGACAACTTGATCGATGACATCATCCCATGATGCAACATGGATGATGTCATCATTTGTGCCAACATATTTTAGACATTTCAACGAGAAAGTCGGAGAATAGAGAGAAGAAGAAGAAGAAGAAGAAGAAGAAGAAGAAAAATACTACTCATCATCGTCATCCTGCGGCCGAAAGGGGGTTGCCTGCTTCTGATGCTGCTCAGGAGATGATATGTGGAACTGAGAGCGGTATTCTGACCCTCTGATACTTATATTTCACCTCTTCTTCTGTGAGCTTGGCCTTGCCTTTGGATTTGATAGGCTTCCTGCTTGATGTTGACATATATTCTTCTGTGCTTAATTGCTGATCTGCAAGAATAAGGCGTGAAACCCAATCGAAGAAAGCCGTGTCAGCTGCTTGATTTTCCATTGAAGTGCTAACAGAAGAAAGAGTTAGTTATTTTTAGGCTCAGGGCGCAGGGCGCATGAAAACTGCAGCTTACAGGACTAAAATAGGTAAGGCGCACAGGAAGAGGGTGTTGCAAGGGTAAAACTGGCGCCAAAGGCGCATGGCGCATGGATGGGTCGTGTAACAGTGACTTTTCGTGCGCCAAAGGGATATGGCGCGGCGCACGAAGGGTTTACACAACATAATGTTATTGCAATCAGGGATGCGCCTGCGCCTTTATAGCTTCAATAAGCGGAAAAATGGATGGATGGCTTGCGCGGTGGCGCATAGAAAAGGGATGCAACATGGACGGATGGTGCGCCATGGGGGCGTAGGTTTAGCACTTGTAGCACGCGGAAGAGGCGCGCCTTGAGGGCGCATGAGCTCATGATGCAGCAGGCAGAAAGGGTGCGCCATTGGCGCGGATTTTGCTCATGTAACAGGGCGGGTAGATGCGCCATGGGGGCGCAACTGTTCTTAGTGTTGCAGGACGCGCCGATGCGCCAAAGGGATAAGACAGTGACCAAACCTTCTTTACAAAGGGGCTTCTTTATGGTTCAAATTCCTCCTGCTCCTCATTTCCTTTTTTACAGGCTCAGTGGTGTAAAATAAAAACGATCTAGCTTAGGAGGGCCTGACCCATTGTTTGAGGATGACATCCTCTTCGGCGAGATCGGAAAGAGGGAGGATAGCATAGGGGGAGGGCAGCCAACTTAAAACATATATTTTAAAGACCAGACCAGCAAGCATAAAAACCAGACCACAAAAATACCAAGAACCGAAAACACCAAACGCACAAGGGGGAGAAGAACCTCTTACCTGATAAATAGCAAAAGTTTTGAGAAGCGGGTCCCACAATCGTTGAAAAATGACGGGCGGAGGTGACAAGCTCGGAAAAATCACGTGCTTTGCAAAAGTGAAAATGACATTTGGGCGCGCAAAAAACATATATATATAGAAAAACTGGCCATAAATGCGCCAACCACTTTTTCAAAGGCGCATGAGATTTGTTGTCGACACGGGAAGGGATGCGCCCTTTGGCGCATCAAAGCATCTGCCAACATGAGATAAAGCGCGCCCTTGGCGCACCAAATCTATTGTCGACACGGGATTATGTGCGCCCTTTGGCGCACCAAAGAGTGGCGCAACACAAGTTGTATCAACACAAGCGCATGCGCCTTGGCGCACGCAAAAGAGACTCAACATCCTTTGGCGCACCGAAAGATGTGTTAACATGGAAAACCATGCGCCAAAGGCTTTTAAGGGGGCGCATCAAAAGTTAGTGTTACAAGGATATTTCATGCGCCCGACCAAAAAAGGCTCGAAAAGACTAAGTTTGAAAACTAGATTTCCGGGAAGGGACTTTACAAGCGTTTGAGCGAGGATCCCTAACGAGGATCGAAACAAAATTTTCGGTATGGTTATCGGTAAAATTGCCCTTGTCGATTTTACGGGATAATGGTGGCTCTTTCTGGGGACTATCCACAGAGCGAACTCGGGGTAGTAGAATCCCAGATCACTTGTGCCTATCCATTGGGTAACTGAGTCAAAAACAAGGGGGACCGGAGGGAGAACAAAAGAAACACACGACAAACCGAAAGCAAACACACGACGAAAGCAAACACACAACTTAAAACAATTTGTACAAAGAAGAGAGCAAGCTCTACTTTCACGAAGATCTTGAGATCTTTGCCCGCTATAGGAAGCGGGAGCTCAGTTCCATCCAGATATGAGAGATAGAAACTATTCTCTCCGTTGAGTTGCTTGATTTTGAAGGGCCCTCTCCACAGGGAATCAAACTTTCCATGCATGCCCTTTGGTTCTCTTCGCTTGTCCCATAAAAGGACGAGATCTCCCACTTGAAAATCCCTTTGCTTGGCTTTCTTATCGAAAAGCCTCTTAACTTGATTCTGATGTTCAGTGATCCTATCGACCACCTTCACTCTCTTTTCTTCAAGTTCTGCCAGATACATGATTCTCTTTTCAAGAGAACTTTGGAAAGTTTCATCTTGATGGCTCGTGCAAGCGCTTGAGCGGGAAGTTCGCATGAGAAATGGGAAGCTCGGCATCGATGCCATATAACACTTGAAAAGGTGACATGCGAGAGATCTCTTGGGAGTAATGCGGTCCGCCCCAAAGCGTCGTCAAAGACTTGTGCCACATCCGCTGATTTTCATCTACTAACTTCCGTATGATGGTCACCAAGTTCTTATTGCTGGATTCCTTTGACCATTTCCCTGAGGGTAATAATCTGAGGCATGAGCCAAAGTTATCCCATATTCATAGCAAAAACTAATAACTTCTCGTGAGGAGAAGTTAGAAGCATTATCAGCAACGATTTTGTTTGGAACGCCGAACTTGACAATGATATTTTCTTTAATGAAATTGCAAACCACCTCAGAAGTGGCATGCTTGACAGGTATGGCTTCCACCCACTTGGTGAAGTAATCCGTTGCTGTAAGGACATAGCTATGTCCGGCACTCGATTGAGGATTGAGTGCGCCAATAAAATCAATTCCCCATTGCCTGAATGGTTCATTGATAATGACCGGCCTTAGGGGAAAGGCAGCTGACCAGGCTTAGGCTTGCATGAATTGTTGTGAGGGTTCACACTTTGCCACCCAGGTGGTTGTATCTTGAAAGAGCGTCGGCCAATAGTACCTGGCTCGAATGATCTTGTGTGCGTCACGGAGGAAGAAAAATGTCCTCCACAAGCTGAATTGTGAAAACTTTCCAGTAGTTTTACTTCTTTGGGGCTTGTCGACACATCGCGGGAAGATGCCATCTATATCGCGCTTATATAAGCCGTCATCCCGAGATGACATATTTAGCTTTGCTCGAGCTTTATAGTGCGCTTCTCCTTTGCGATTAGGTGCATTGGGCATTCGCCGTAGGTAAGGAAGAAAGCGATGTCGGAGTACCACTCATCACTAGTTGCTGTGCAACAAATAGAACCGGAGGCGAGAGAATCGAGGCTCTTCTTGCCGGTCTGCGCTTCTTCGATGTAGTCACCCCTCTCATCAGGATTTTCTGAATCTTTGTTTTCAGCCATTAGCTGACACAGGCCCTTGCCCCTTACTAGCTTGGTTGGTTTAATATCGAGTCATACTCTGGACCTTTGCGATCAATTTCCTGCAAACTTCCTAACTCTGCTTTGAGTTAGAATTGATTTACCGCCGTGTCAGGGACCAGCACCACCGTATGCGAGTTTAGAATGTAATACCTGAAATTCTTCACTGCTTTGACAACGGCAAAGGCATGCTTTTCATTGAGTCATCTTTAGTTCGTGAAGCTTGAGGGGAGAACTCATGAATGCAATCGGGGATTGATGTCTTTGAATTCTTTTGCATTAAGATTGCAGACACAGTATGCTCAGATGCATAACTATACATGATGAAGTCCTTGGAGAAATCGGGACATACGGGGGCTAGTGCATGGGCAACGAAGCTTTTATTTCTTCAAATGACCTTTTCCCCTCCTCACTCCATCGAAAGTTGGTGACCCCTTCATCATGTTCAATATGTGGCGGGTCTTTTCGGAAAAGTCGGGAGACAAAAGCGCACGAGAAAGTTCACCTTTCCAAAGAAAGAATGAACACCGAGTCTTGCTTGTAGGCGAGTAAGGCTTTGAATAGCCTTAACTCTTTCGGTATCTATCTTTGTTCCTTCTTTGCTGACCACATGGCCTAGCATGACTTCCCTTAGTGACTCCAAAAGCAGACTTTTTGGGTTTAAGGAAATCCCATGCTCTCGACACTGGCCAACACTTGCTCCAGTGATCACGGTGATCGCTTCGTTGTTTGGAGAACACGGTAAGTCATCTAAATAAACCTGATGACCTTCCCCATCATACCTTTGAATGCAAAGTCCATGGCCATTTGAAAAGTGGCACCGGCATTAGTTAGGCGAAAGGCATCTGCTTTGTAGGCAAATGTACCCGAGGGAGTAGTGAATGTTGTTTTAAAGCGATCTTGGTGAAACTTCAATCGATTGTAACACTGAAAAACCGTCGAGCATGGGCGGCATCTACGATCCGATTCTTGCTTGCAGAACTTGATCCATTATCGGAAGAGGGTAGTTGTCTTTCAGTGAAGCTTGATTCAAATTTGAAAGTCTCGCGAGATCGTATTTCACCGTTTTTCTTGCGCACTGGCACAATATTTGCTACCCAAGTACTGTGATGGATAGGGAAGATGATTCTTGCGTCTAGCATCTTGAATTTCGGCTGGATGGTACCGAAATCTTGGGATTATAGTGCCTGCCTTACGGCGGAAGGCTTTGGCATCGTCTTTCAACGGAATATCGTGTTGAACGTCCTTTGGCTTGAAGGACTTTAAATCGGCATAAGACCATGCCAATACATCCATATATTTTTTCAGCAACTTGACAAATTTTCGCTTTTCTTCTGGCGTGCAACATTTCCCGATGTTCACAAATTGCGGATGTGCCTCCGAACCTAAATTGACTGGTTCGGTCTCTGGGGATGAGTCAGGATCATCCCGCCTCTTCTTTTTTACAAAACGGTCATGCCTGTCAAACAGGCGTTCCAGAGAAACCAAGCCCTTTGGAATTTTATTTCCCTTGAGCTGACATATGCCATCGTTCTCCTTTGATTCGTGGTTTTGACCGTTGATTGATTCACGGCATGTAGAGGTGGATCCTTGAAATCTGACTCGTTAAAATTTTTGATTTTTCGAGAAAGGCAATGAGTTGATTATCATCGTTGAACACTGCCAATCTTGAGAATTATGCAAATGCGCTCGGGCGGAAAACCACCTCAATGGTGTACTTGTTCGTTTTCAAACCTGGATGTGGGAGCATGAGAGATGCTGAAACAGCCAATGAATCAGCCATGTCATTTTGGGCTCTTGGAATTGCCTCTATTGAAAAGGCATCAAATTCTTCGATGCTGTCCCATACCGCGTTACGGTAGTGCCTGAGCCTTTCATTTTTCACTTGGTAAATCCTTTTGACCTGATTTACAACTAGCTCAGCATCACCTTGTACTTTTAGATTTTTTATTCCTCTTTCTTTTGCGGCTTGCATACCGAGTAAGAGAGATTCATACTCAGCAGTATTGTTGGTGTTGAAAAACTGCAATTTGAAAGAGAGAGGAATGACTTCTTCCTCAGGAGATATTAACACGACCCCAGCGCCACATCCACTAGTTGCACAGCTCCCATCGAATTGCAATGTCCAGATCTTATTAAGATCTCCTTCCTGAACGAGAACAGCCCCTGTTTTATCCGTCTCAGTAGATAAGAAGTAATTCCCCATCCCTGATGATTCAAAAAGGATTTGAGCTTTGGGGTCTTCAGAGTTGGTAACCAAGTATTTCTTTTGTGATTCTGGCTCCAAAGTCTGCATTCGCCTTTATTTGGAATTCTAGCTTTGGACGATCCATGAATTTCTCCACCAACTGCTGCAAAAACTCCTTCCCAGCCAAAATTCCATAAAGGCTGCCGGAATGTCAGCAACGAGGACTGTCATTTTTACTCTTTTATCCGGGAAAGCCGCAAATGCAAATTGCGCGTCCTTGATTTGGCCAACCAACGGGACTTGCTTAGTTTCTAAGGAATAACATCTGCCGAAAGGCTTGGTAAGAGTGAGGCCCAAAGCATGGCGACTTTTGCGGCATGACATTATCGAAGCTCCGGAATCAATTATGCGATTACTCGACATGACCATTGATCAGGAGAGAGAGATAGAAAGGTTCTATCTTTTTGATGAGATGTTGAAGCAACATTTATATGGGATTCGGGGGAGTGGAAAGGATTCCTTTTGGGAAACTGATTAGATATATGACTTGACTTTGGATATACTTAGTCAATCTTACAATTTGTTCGGGGTTTATTTGAAGATACTCGGCTTGGACATTTGGATCTTGGTCTTTTTGCATGATCTATAATATCAAAGCGCGGCCAAGGGTTGCGTTGGTAAAGGAATGAGTCCCTCACCTCGCGATGATGGAATAGGATTGGTGGTCTTAGGAGGAATGTGAGAGGATTGATTTGGAGGAGAGATAGGGGGAAAAGATCTCTTTGTAAAAGATTTGCCAGGGAGTTGAGTAGGAAGAGGATTACCTCTTTTAGCAATGATCGGAGGCGCGTTTGACACGGCCTTCTCCTGCTGGACATGGGCAGCAACTTCCGCTTCTTTTCCTTGTGAGCGAGTAAAAACAGCGTATGTTGCCCGCTTGCGTACCCACAGTACCCTCTTCTTCATCGATTCTTCCTCATCAAATTCCATATACCCGATAGTAGAGTCGCGGTCGGTTCACCGACATCTTGATCATCTTCGCCTTGAGGCGAAGGTTCTTCATATCTTGCTCTTCTTCTTGATCTCGGCGAGCATTGGCCGGAGGGCCTCAAGTGCCAACCGCGGAGAATTTTGTAGGTAAGCGCGGTCTTTGTGAAACATTGTTAGGAACGAAATTCCTCGCGGAATATCCGGTATGAGGAGCAGGAGAGGCACTGGGCCAGCTGCTTCTTTAATGCAAGCAAATCGTTCGCCATCTTTTGGAATGCTGGATCAGACGAAGTGGTGGGCAAAGGGCCCAAAGATTTAGGCTTCTTTGATTCCTTTTAATTCGCGGATATTATCAGATTATCTTCTATGCGAATGGCAGCGGCTTGGCGAGAATCAAGGTGGTGACTCGCTCTTGAAGGAGCAAGAAACTAAACTTTTTGAGCTCATAGCGTTTACTGAAGAAACACTTTTGATTTTCCGGCGTTGGAAGCATGGCAACCGGGACACGGTTGATTAGTGCATTGAACCGGGTGATAAAATCGCGCATGGTCTCATTCGCCTCCTTCTTCGGGTGAGTGATTCGTGATAATAATGCAAATGCATCCTCTACGAAGGCTTGTACCTATCTTGAAAGCATCCGTAAGGTGGCCCACTGGTGATAGATCCGGCCGGCAAATCTGAAACCATTAATTGAGGTCCTTGTAGGGTTTCGGAGAAAAGGCGAACCGACACATCTTCGTGGGTCACATCCAAAATCTTGCATGACATAATGAATGCGGATATGTAGAATCCGTGCTTTGATTTCCGCTCCCGTCGAATTTAGGAAAATTCTTTCGATTTCCGTGAGGGAGAGGCGTGAAGCTGGATGTGGTAAAGCCAGCGGACCCATCGCGTTTCCCCATGGAACCGCCATTTGAAAAGCCGGAAAGAGAACACGAGCTGGAAGTGTAGTTCGCTGAGTAGTGAGCCTTCTACAAAGGGACGTGGATGCTCCTTGAATGAGACTTTTCTTTGTGGAGGTGAGACACTCCTGGATGGCCAAGCTTGAGCTTAGTGATGAAAAAGCGCGTCGGTGTTACGCTGAAATTGTGCCTTTGAAGCGATCGAAAGTAGGATCGACTTCTCCACGGGCTCTCTGCTGCGCGTAAAAGGTTCACTCGCTAGTGTACCTTCCAGATCTGTAATGTTATGGCGCAGATTTAAACTTTCTTTTTGGTTGTACTGGCTGATTTTCTGGTTTTTCTGACAAAAACCAGCAGCAAATACTTTTCTAAATATTTAAAATTATCCTCTTCAGAAACCGATTGCGGTTAAATGACAAATTATAACGAGGATAAGATGGCAGGGAAGATTAGTAGGCTGATTTTCTGATCTGATTTTAACTTTTTTAGAGGGTTTCAAACTTTTTGCAAACAGTCAAAAACTCAGATCTACGGCAAAATACTAATTTTTCAAAAACTCAGCGAACTAAAGATCTTTAACTGGACCAGATCTATGACTCTCAGAAGAAAATTTTTCAGTTTGAGCACTTTTGCAAATTTTTGGATTTTTAACAAAAAGTTCAGATTTGCAAACAGGCAGCAATCTTTTGATTTTTTCTGATTTTTATATCTTACTACCTCATAGATCTGACAGATCTATTCGATCCCCAGTAGAGTCGCCAAAAACTGTTGGTCGAAAATCATGTGGACGAGATCTATGGATAGACGAGCCAACAGTGTGCAGGGCTTAGCCCCTCTTTGAGTCAGCAAAGCGAAACTGGTTTATTGCTATTCTACCAGCAGGAATCTATGCAAGTCTCACAGATTCTGCCTTCGGGGGTTTGGGATCTCATCCCAGTAGAGTGTTTCAGGCTGCGAAAAGAAAGGAATGAAAGAGGGAAAAGAGAAAGAACAGATCCGAAGGAAGAAAAGAAATGAATTCCAAAGCAGAAAGGTCAGAAGATTTATGTTTTTGGGTTGGTAGTAAACAGAGCCAAACCTACTTGCATAAATAAACAAAGCAATACTGATGAGCAAATGACGAGAAAAGTAGATATGAATCCAGCAGATTAAACACATACGAGATCTAACGTAAGGAAGATCTAATACATAACATACTTTCTGACTATTGAGCACAAAGTCTTAATATTTGTATTCTTGTTTTCTTACATTACAAGAAAGCTCAAAGTCTTTCTCTCCTCACTTCTATTTTCATCTAAAAATGTTCACCCACGAATACAACAAGTATTCCGGTATTTATAGAAGAAGAGGAGGAAAAGAAGACAAAATGGAGCCAACCACCTATTTACAAAGATATTTACAAAATATCTAAAAGTCATGTTGACTTTTGACAACTTGATCGATGACATCATCCCATGATGCAACATGGATGATGTCATCATTTGTGCCAACATATTTTAGACATTTCAACGAGAAAGTCGGAGAATAGAGAGAAGAAGAAGAAGAAGAAGAAGAAGAAGAAACAGCTACTCATCATCGTCATCCTGCGGCCGAAAGGGGGTTGCCTGCTTCTGATGCTGCTCAGGAGATGATATGTGGAACTGAGAGCGGTATTCTGACCCTCTGATACTTATATTTCACCTCTTCTTCTGTGAGCTTGGCCTTGCCTTTGGATTTGATAGGCTTCCTGCTTGATGTTGACATATATTCTTCTGTGCTTAATTGCTGATCTGCAAGAATAAGGCGTGAAACCCAATCGAAGAAAGCCGTGTCAGCTGCTTGATTTTCCATTGAAGTGCTAACAGAAGAAAGAGTTAGTTATTTTTAGGCTCAGGGCGCAGGGCGCATGAAAACTGCAGCTTACAGGACTAAAATAGGTAAGGCGCACAGGAAGAGGGTGTGCGAGGTAAAAAGCGGCGCGCACCAAAGCGCATGGCGCATGGATGGGTCGTGTAACAGTGACTTTTCGTGCGCCAAAGGGATATGATGTGGCGCACGAAGGGTTTACACAACATAATGTTATTGCAATCAGGGATGCGCCTGCGCCTTTATAGCTTGATACTTTGGAAAAACTTTTGTTGCATGGATGGAGGTGCGCCTTGTGGCGCATAGAAAAGGATGCAACATGGACGGATGGTGCGCCATGGGGCGTAAGCACTTGGCGCGAAGCGCGGGCGCATGAGCTCATGATGCGGCGAGGCGAGAAAGGGTGTGCCATTGGCGCGGATTTTGCTCTCATGTAAGGCGGGTAGATGCGCCATGGGGGCGCAACTGTTCTTAGTGTTGCAGGACGCGCCGATGCGCCAAAGGGAAAAGACAGTGAACAAACCTTCTTTACAAAGGGGGCTTCTTTATGGTTCAAATTCCTCCTGCTCCTCATTTCCTTTTTACGAGGCTCGGTGGTGTAAAAATAAAAGCGATCTAGCTTAGGAGGGCCTGACCCTTTGTTTGAGGATGACATCCTCTTCAGCGAGCAGATCTGGAAAGAGGAAGGATAGCATGGGGGAGGATAGCATAGGGGAGAGGCAGGTCCAACTCAAAACATATATTTAAAGACCCCCAAGAGCTAAAACCAGACCACAAAAATACCAAGAACCGAAAACACCAAACGCACAAGGGGGAGAAGAACCTCTTACCTGATAAATAGCAAAAGTGTGCAATGGGTCCACAAGGCGTTGAAAAAGATGGGGCGAGAGGTGACAAGCTCGAGAAAAATCACGTGCTCAACAAAAGTGAAAATGACATTTGGGCGCGCAAACACATATATATAGAAAAACTGGACATAAATGTGCCAACCACTTTTTCAAAGGCGCATGAGATTTGTTGTCGACACGGGAAGGGATGCGGCGTATCAAAGCATCTGCCAACATGAGTTAAAGCGCCCTTGCATGCACCAAATCTATGACACGGGATTATGTGCGCCCTTTGGCGCACCAAAAGTGGCGCAACAAAAGTTGTGTCAAACAATAAGCGCATGTGCCTTGGCGCACGCAAAGAGACTCAACATCCTTTGGCGCACCGAAAGATGTGTTAACATGGAAAACCATGCGCAAAGGCTTTTAAGGGCGCATCAAAAGCTAGTGTTGCTATAAAAGAGGAATTTCATGCGCCCGGACCAAAAAGGCTCGAAAAGACTAAGTTCGAAAACTAGATTTCACGGGAAGGGACTTTACAACGTTTGACGCGAGGATCCCTATCGAGGGATCGAAACAAAATTTTGGTATGGTTATTTTTTTGTGCATGATGTAGTTACCATGGTAAAGTCATTTTTGCCATGAATAGTAGTTACCATGGTAAAGTCATTTTTCTTTGGGAATGGTATTTACCGTAGTAAAGTCACTTTTACCGTGAATATTATTTACCGCATGATAACTTCACTTTTTACCGTGAATAGTGTTTACCACAAGTAAAGTCAGTTTTTACCTTGATAAGTTAAGTTTTACCATAGTTTACCATGGTCATTTCTATTTTTTGTAAAAGGTGTAAAGTCACTTTCTAGTATAGTGATTCCAATTATTTGTGCACATAAGTCTTGTTAATTGTACTTGTGGGTTGGTATTTCACGGTGGTTACTTTTGAAAATGGGAAAGATTCTGTTTTTCAGCTCAATCTAATGAAGATGCTTCTTCTTTCATTCAAGAGTTTAAACGATCTTGTATTTGTAATGGCCTTATAAAAAGGGAACAATGGACTGAATTTTTTTCCTACCTTTTTGGATGGTTCAAGACTTAGGTGGTTTGAAACACTAGGTGATAATGTGAAAAATTCATGGGATTTATTAGCGAAAGTTTTCTTGAAGAATTTGGTGAACAACAGAAATATGCGAGATCTCATGATTGAGATCAAAAGCTATCCCAAGGAGAGAAGGAGAAAATAAGGGATTATCATGTTCGTGTTCTAGAGCTAAGGAGGAAGCTCGATGCCCAGATCTCGGAAGGAAGGATTAGCGGATGGGTTGATGAATGGCATGGATAATCTCCTCTGTAAGCACTACATTCTTGGGATGAAGCCGGAGATCGAAAATGAGTGAAGTATGACCTTGCCCAGCTACCATTGAACAAGCAAGGAGATTGCGAAGAAGGCAAGAAGAAAGCATGGAAGAGGAGCCCAAAGAAATTGTTGCTAAAGTAGAGCCTACACCAACACCTTTGGTCAGAATCCACAACCACCCTCGGTGAGCACAAATATTTCTCCTAGTACATCTCTGAGTATGAATATTTACTCAAAAAGATGGGTCGATTAACTATTAATCTTCTTCAAGGAAAGGAATTTAGTTCTCAAGGAGGAGATAGAGGTCAAAAAGAAATATTTTGAAGTTGTATGTTATGGTTGTTATAAAAGGGTCATTATAAGTATAATTGTCTAGATAGAGCTTCTACATACGGTAAAGGAGATAATGATAAAGGAAAAGCACCTGTGAATTCTTTTGATGTAGTAAATAAGAGCAGAAATAATGAAGTAGATGTGTTTGTAACAAAAAGAAAGAAAGAAAAAGATAATCAAGATGGAAATAATCCTAAGAAGATGAAAGAAGAAACTAGTAAGAAACATAGGAGAAGAAAGTTGGGTGTGTAGGATTTTCTGATTTCACAGGGGCAAGGGCCATACTCCATCTTGGAAGATCTGTCCAAAAGGCCTGAAAATATTACATATGGTCAACTCTTGGCTATGTCTTCTGAGAAGAGGCGGGAGTTGCGAAGTGGACTCAATGCTCGACGAAGGAAGGAGGTTGAGGTCCCTATTTTGGAGGCAGAGGCGGATCCCTATGCTCCACAAGATGAGGTATTATGTAATGGTATTTCAATTCATGATGTCTTAGTTGATGGAGGTGCTGCAATTAATGTAATGACCGAGTCTGTAATGAATATGTTGGGTTTAAAATTGATCGCCCCTCAACACTTATGTTAAGGTCATTAAATAAGGGAAAAACTAAACCACAAGGTGTAGTTTCAAATGTGGCAATATCTCATTATGGGTGTTGTATGTGTGGTAGACTTTCGGGTGATGAAAAATGATCTTTGTTGCACCCAATGTTGTTAGAGAAGACCATGGCTAAGGAGAGTTCGTGCAAGAAACTACCTGGAATGAAGGTTTCATGACACTTGGACGTGGTAGAGAGAGGGTGAAGATAAACGTGATCCCTCAACATCATAAGTAGAACCTGTGGATTTAAGTGATGAAACCGATTATTGGACATCCTCTCGATTACTCTAGTACTGTGAAGTGGACACCGAAGATGAAGAAAGCGAGGTGGATGTTTGGTCATGGATATCCTTCCAGTCACACCAACTCATGACCCTATAAAATTATCGAAGAAGAAGAAGTTGATGATCGTCTCCAACAAATAAAGATTGGTGATCTTTGTGATGGAGAGTGAGAAGGAATCCTACCTCCATCTCTTTCGAAGGTACATACACCTATTCACTTTTGATTACAAAGAACTCCGTCAAGTAAGTTGGGTAGAACATTCTATTGGTGGTAGATGGTGCTAAGCCCATAAAGCAAATGCCATATAGAATGAATCCTAATTTTCTAAGACTGTAAAAGAAGAAATAGATAAGTTGCTTGATGCAGGATTCATATTTGTTGTGGAGAATTCAGAATGGGTTTCTCCCATTGTGATCTCAATAAAAAAGAATGGGAAGCTATGCATTTGTGTTGATTATAGGAAGCTTAATAAGGAAACAAAGAAGGATCATTACCCTCTTCCATTTTGAGATCGAGATCTTGGGCGAAGTAGCTGGCCATGAAGTGCTATAGTTTCTTTGATGGATATAGTGGCTACAACCAAGTTCGTATAGCGAGAGAAAGATCAGTGAAGACCACGTTCACCACTTCTTGGGGAACGTTTGCTTATAGAGTTATGCCTTTTGGGTTGTGTAATGCTCAGGAAACATTCCAGCGTTTGATTAATAGGTGTTCGAACCCTACATTGGGACCTTCATCAAAGTATTTTTGGATGATTTTTACATCTATGGGAGCAAATTGGACCACCTGCACCAAATGGAGACAACATTTCAAAGGTTAGATGAAGCACAAGCCTCACTAAACCCTACAAAGTGTGTCTTTGGATGTTCTAAAGGCATTTTGTTAGGGCATGTTATATCTAAAGATGGTATTGGTACTAATCCGATAAAGTTGCAAAAATCAAATATTTACCATTTCCTATGAATAGAAGTAAGTTGAGATCATTTTTAGGCCATGTGGGTTACTATAGAAGGTTCATCAAGAATTTCTCAAAGATTGCAGAGTCACTAACCTTGAGTTCTTGAAGAAGGATGTTACTTATGAACCGGGAAATAAGGCGCATGAAGCTTTTGGACAAGCTGAAGGAAGCCCTGGTGTCTTCACTATTTTAAAGAATCCATATTGGAGCAATCCATTCATTGTGTACTGCGATGCCTCGGATGCAGCACTAGGAAGTACTTTGAGCCAAAAGGATGAAAATGGGAATGAACATCCAATTTACTTTGGGAGAGAAGACAAATGAGTAGTCTTTGAGGTAAATTATATATGGAATCGAAAAAAGAGGCTCTAGCTATCATTTTTCTTTGTAAAGAAGTTTAGAAATTACTTGCTAGGGCAAAAATTTCTAGTTGTAACAGATCATCAGGCTCTAAAATATATTGTAAATAAGCCTAACCCATCAGGGAGGATAGAAAGATGGATAATTTTGCTACAAGAATTTGAATTTGACTTTATAGATAGGCCAGGAAAGAAGCATGTCAATGCAGATGCACTCTCTCGAGCCTATGATGGTTTAGGATCATCTTGTAATGATGATGATTTCCCGATGCAACATTGTTCTCCCTTGACACAATCCCTAGTGAATACATAGATATTTGGAATTATCTCGAATGAATTCAAGTTTCTGATGGTGCCAATGCAAAGACTAAGAGAAAGATTACTCAAGCCGGTCGTCCATATTCTATTCTACATGGAGTATTATTTCGAATAGGACACGATGGAGCAAGACAAGAGGGCGGTTGGACGTGATCAAGGAAGGAAGCTGCTAGAAGAATTCCACAATGGTACATGTGGAGAGCACTTCTCTGACAACTTACGGCAGAAGGATCATGGATGCGAGTTATCACTGGCCCACTCTTTTTAAAGATTGTTATAATTATTGTAAGACATGTGATATTTGTCAAACACATGGTAACCATAAGACTTCATCACTCCATTATGTCCTATTCTTCCCTTGGTCCCTTTGAAAAGTGGGAATAGACATTGTAGGTCCACTTCCAACTACATCACACCAAAATAAGTATATTGTAGTTGCCACAGATTACTTAACCAAGTGGGTCAAGCTAGGCCATTGAAAACATCTTCCATGGATGAAGTGGCGAGGTTCATGTATGAACGCATTGTCACCGGATTTGGTTGCCCATTAGAAATTATATGAGATCAAGGAAGCCACTTCATTAATGAGGTGGTAGAAGCCCTAGTCAATAAGTTTTCTATTAAGCACGGAAAGGCAACAACATACAAACCAAGCACAAATGGACAGTGGAACGAACAAATTTTGTGTTGTGTCAAATTCTAGCAAAAGATGCGGCCTTGCAGTACATAAATGGGATAAAAGGATTCATGCAAAGCATTGTGGGCATATAGGGCAACATCAAAGTCAGCAACAGGATACTCCCCATTTCAGTTGGCCTATGACATTGATCCAGATTCTTCCTATTGAGTTTGATATTCCCACTTTGTGAGAGTTATGAAAAATGAAAGGATGGATGAAAGTGATTCAAAAAAAAGGTTTTACATCTTCATTTGCTAGAGGAAATGAGGGAAATAGCAAAGGATACAAGCCATAAGAAGAAAATGAAGCAAAAGGAATACTTTGATCAAAAGATCTGGTGGTCTCCATTTCATATGAATGACTTGGTTACAGTATATGATTCCGAGATACAAAAAAAAAAGAAGATAGAGAAAATTTCTTCCAAAATGGATGGGGCCCTACAAAATAGCAGTTGTGCATGAAAATGGTACGTACGGACTGGAGGAATTGGATGACACTCCCATTTAAATGGGTCAACCACAACAAGTTGAAGATTTTCCAAGCGCCGAGAATAGTCTACTCAGAGGACGAGTAGAAGCTAGGAAGGGGGAAGATGTCGACACTAAAATTTTCCTCCGTAATTTCTATTTCATTAATGTATGTATTAGGAATAGGATATTGTTAAGTATAATTAGTAGTAGCGTTTGATAGAAGATAACGGCGCCACAATACGGTGCCGCCAATAATGTGGAGTACGGTAATAGTCAAAGTACAATAGGAATGTTGTAAAAAGTAAATATTTGTCATAAGTGGTCCGGTAATGTTAAAATGTCAAAGTTCGGGTAATTAGAGAAGTAGGGTCTACATGATTAGGAATTAGAAATATTATATTAGTAATAAGGACAAGGAGTGAGGTCATAAATATTTTGTGTATTTTATTTGTAAAAAGTCTAAAAATGTGGAACCCATGTAAAATGATAAGGTTTATCTTATCTTAAAAGATAAGCTTACATGTACAGATAAGAGTTAAGGTATGGAATATGATTCGTCGAGTGGATTTCTTATCCTATCTTAGAGATAGGATGGATAAGCCTGGAAGTTCTATAAATAGAGGCCACCCCCTCATTTAGCATAGAAGGAAGTAGTGAGAAATATTGTAGAAAGTGTGCGAAGGAAGCCATCGGTTTAAAGGTGTGTTGAAGAAGCCATTAAGAGGTGTAATTGTAAAGTTTCTCCCATAGTCTTGGTGAAAGGCAAGTGAAGTCAATAACACTTGAAGTACCTCATGGGTAAGATTATGTGATTTCATGTTAATATTATAATTTACTTTGATATTTCAGATTTGTCATCATTCCGTCTTATCATAATCGATGGTATTCTTGTGTTATGTTGTTGTTTTGTTTCTAGATTACATCCACCATACTAAAGGTTGTACATTAGTAAATAATCATAGACGAGGAGTTCCGGTGAAGAATTATCATAGTGTCGGATTGGTGATGACACTACGAAGCACAAGGAAGTTGTGGAAGTTTCTTTAAGTGAAGGAAAGTGTTTTATTAAAAAGTGACTTAGGAAATGTGGTCGGAGGGACTCTAAGGCATTGATAAAGTATAAATAAGAAAAGGTTAGTCATTTTGACTACCTTTCCTTAAATAATTTATTTTGTGCTCTTGAACTCAAAGTGCGACGAGGGATTTTTAGAGAAGAGCAATGCGAAGTACTATCACGAACAGTGAACTTGTGCAAAGCTATAGTAAGACATGTGGTGTAACACAAAGGAAAGAAGATAGTGGAATGGAAAGGAGGTTACGTGAGAGAGAAGCAGGGAATTTTTCGAGTTTGGGTGGGAAAAAGAAAGAAACACAACACCTAGGGCATGAAGGAGAGTAAAGAGAGATGGCACCAAAGAAGGCACACATAAAGAAACCAGTGGTGGAAAAGGAGGACCTAGTGGAGATCTACTCGGAGATGTAGTACCCCCCTAGAGTGATCAAGGCCGAGAAGTGGAATTCAAAGCTATACCAATGTAAGATCAGTGAGTACAACCATAAGACAACTAAATATGAGAAGTGGTGAGAGAAGATTTGGTGTCAAACACGTTGATGGTAGATGATCTCAAAACCCTAAGGTGGATGAATTGGTGAAGAAAGAACTATAAAAACTAGGGTTTTACATTCTACGGGGCTACCCTTCTTTGCAAAGCCACACCTATTTTCATGTGGTTAATGTCATGGGTGCATGAAGACTTCTTCTACTTTGTGGGAAGGAGAATGTAGATCACATGCCAATTAATTTGAATGGTAACAAGCCTTCAAAATATTGGAGAAGATATGACACTAGATTTATGTGCCACTGCCAAGATCAAGGAGCTAACAAAGAAGCTAAATTATAAGAAGGGGGTAGGGCACAAGTAATTACAAATCTCCTGGACCAAAGATCGAGGGTCGCCTCCCAAATCATTAGCTACAAATTGGGGGCATCGAAGAGGTGGATGGACATCAACCATAGATTCCTTTACGTGGCCTATAGGGTGTCCAAGAGGGCACACTACAACTTTTCCCAATTCATCGCAAATAGCATTATCAAAGAGGCACGGGTACAAAACGAGGCAAGAGAAAAGATCACTTGGGGCTCCATCCTACTTCTTATTGTGTTCTAGGAGATTGACATCACGAAGGACCAAATGGGAACATTTGGGTTCACTCACCCGCGCACGTGTCCCTTGTAATCTAATTCATGCAGTTCACTTGCAATGGGACTATCTCAAATGCTTACAAGGTGTGAATGAACATGTGGTTTGAGAGGTTGTGCAAAGCCTTTGAGAATGAGTGGCGCATTCCCATGAGTTGCCACAAGTTTTGGTGACCAGGTAAAGTTTTCCATCACACAACACTTTTGTTTGGCAAAGTTCATGATGGCTAAAGGAGAGATGGGGCCATGGTGCAAGATCCCCTTTGCATTCACTACCAGATACATGAAGTGTGCCATCAACAGGATTAAGGATGCATAGAGGTTAGTTTTTTATGTAGATAAGGTGGATGTTGATGTCCACATGTTACACACCATGTACAAGTATGGCACTCGGCCTTCCTATGTTGAGGTTTTAGAGCTAGATTTCCTAGACTTACACCCGCAAGTTAGCGTTACAATCAAAGGGTATGTCCATCGGGTGTTCGTACAACTGCACCCTAAAACATAGGGAGGAATTGAGGTGGAAGTTACAGACTCTCCCTTTCCTAAACCACAAGAGACACCTATCCCACCCATGAAGGCAGTACAAGAAGAAGAAGAAGAAGAAGAAGAGGAGGAGGAGGAGGAAGGAAAGCTAGATACTTCAAGGAAGAGTAAGTACTAGGCGCAAAGAATAATAAGCAAAGGTGCCAAAACTTTGGAACAAGGTGGCACCAACACTCCATCACCAAGGCATAAGGAAGAGGAAGAAGAGGAGGGGCTTGAGGATAAGAAGTAGAAGACAGATGGTGCATCAAGCCCCGTGATAGGCTCGAAGGAAGGAGAGGAAGAAGACCCCACCGCATTCAAAGCAGAGTTAGAAGTGGAGTTAGAGGGGCAGGAGGCTAAGGTGCAAGAAGAAGAGGAGCACTTGGTAGGATCTAGGGAGAGTTTGACATGCAAGGCCACTACGCCGTAGGCCACAAGCCCACAAGGAGACAAGGGGGACCCCTTTATTATAAAGGAGGATAAGGGATTCACCCCTAGGGTGAAAAATCAAAGGACAAAGTGCAAGGTGACAAGGAAGAAGTGGACGCCAATGTCCCCACACATGGACTTTGTGGATGACCCCAATAAGGTCTTGCGCGCAATATTTCATGCCACCCTCCCACCAGAAAAGTTACATAGCTGGGACTTATTGGATCAAGACAGGGGTGTGCCCAGAACCAAAAAGATGCTCAGTTGGGCTATGCATTGCCACACCAAGGAACCTGAGTTTGAGGTCTCTCGATCTTGCGATCGAGACCATTCACCTAGGGAAGAAGGGAGGAGACACATATAAGGTGGTGGATCCTAACCACCTTATAGATGAGTAGGCATGTAACACCTTGTAAAATATATCCTCAGAGGTGATAAGGCACAGTTTGGATATAGGGGCCATTGTGCAGACCTTGGTTGCAAAATGGAAGAACAAGGAAAAGGAGATGGATAGGTTGTGCCAAGGGTTGAAGGGAGAATAGGAAAAAATGAAGGAGGTGTACGACCAAGATGACACCCTCGTGAAGACCATTCTAGGACAATTTTTGACATTAATAAGATAGGCTAGGATGGATTACGAGGATGAGATGGAATATCTTGAGGACCTCGTAGGGATGATACTTTTTAACACAAAGGATGGAGCAGGCTCGACAGCTACGGAGCTTGCAAGAGAAAATGAGGAGAACAAGGTCGCCATTGAATCCTAGATCATTGAGTTGGAAGACTTGCTCTCCAAACTCAAGGAAGAAATATATCTTGTGAGATGGGGGCTTAATAGCTGCAATAAATGCGAGCCTATAATCAATGCACACATAACGGAGGAAGAGGGCCCTTAAAATTTTACAGGAGACCACCCCCACCAACAAGGCAAAGGGCACGCAACTGGTTGTTAACACCACAGCCCAAAAAGAGAAGATAAAGACTACATGTGAGAAGCTAGAGTTTAGAATCGAAGAACTCTGAGACTCCATCACCGATCGATGGATTAAGAGATGCATCGGGAAAGGCCTTATTAGAACTAAAGGCCTAGGAGAAACTGGGGATGAGATAAACGCGGAGTTCCCTGAGCTCCTACAGTTGGCCGTATAAGCATCCCCCCATTCTTTAATTCTTTTCTCAGATTATTTTTGCCACTATTCTTTATTCCTTGGAATAGCATTTTTACCTTACCAGGTTTCGTTCGACAAGATTGATCCTTTTGTTCAAATTGGCTTGAAGGGTTTTCGGGGTAGCAACCATTTAGTGTGGGGTGATGTTGGACCCCTAAAAATTAACTAAGTACCTAGGGCACAAAGCCTTGTGGCACACGGCGAAAGGGTGCGAAGGCACATATAAAATTAGTCCTCAGAGAGGTGTGAAGGGTCATGCCAGGATAGATTGGAGTTAGGACTTAGTGAAGTTTTGGATAAAATAGAAAAGACGTGCATAAGGAGTGAATAGAAAAGTGACCAAATATAGATGTGGATAAGCTATGAAGACTTACGGTCCAAGTAAAGGATATTCCAAGGAATCATTATAGTTATCATGGAAGGATAAGGGGTTAAGGTTGTTAAGGATTAGTTGGCATAAGCATGCTAAAGACACTCGATTGAAGGAAACACATGGCAACACCTGGCAGGTTCCTAGGTAGTGGTAGAAAAAACATGAGAAGATTCAGCAGGCCTTCGCGGGTGATGATGAATGGTTAGGAGAAGATTCCTTTGATTGCTTGATATAGAGGATCATTCTAGAAGGAGTGTGGGTGAGGAGTAAGAAAGAAGAGAGGAATAAGAGAGAATAATGTAGTGCATATAATAGAGAGCTATGGAATGTAAAGAAAGTCTTTCTATGGATGGAACCTCTGAATGTAATCTTGGCTACTGTAATTGAATCATCAATATAATGAAGAAATTATGTAATACCCTAACAATGAGTCTTGATGTGTTTTTCCATTTGTTCATGTGGGTGTTACTGGTTTCCTCAATGTTGTTTCATGACTGTTTCTACTTTTAATTGATCATGTTAAATATGTGTTTAGAGTATATCTCCTAGGAGTATAAGATTACGTCTAAAATACTATGGATAAATGCACTCATTCTCTGGCTATGTTGTATCACCATGTTAATAAAACACATTCTCACAAATCTCACATAAAGGAGGGCTCAGCACCTACGTGTACCTTGGGTGAGCTTCTAGACTAGGGTGGATGTTATACCAAAGACGCCTAGGATTTGTTACTAAAATAGGCTATGGTATTAGAGACTACGGTTCCCACTATGAAATCCTAGACTATGTGTTAGATGTTAAAGATATTGCGGTGATGGTAGATCTAGTAGCATTGTCGTCTAAGGATCTGTGCGATCATTCCATATAGTGGACGAGGCATCTAGAACACTACAATGATTTAGAGATGCACAATCACAAGAATGTGTTGACAACATAGATGTGATGTTACTGAGTCTACTATAGGAACATGCATCCCTAGATTAAGAGTAGGTAGATCACCTATTAAATTCCCATAGATTTGTGGTACGGATTACATTACTAGAGATGCAGTCGGCAAAAGTATAGGGAGAGGCCTTCAAAGCCCAATCTTGGGTGATGTCCCTATCTCACACATCAAGATAAGATAGCATATCCCCATTGGCCCAAAGCATCTAGAGACCCTACACAGGGGGAGAGGGTGTTTGAGTCATTTTTAGATGGGCCATAGCCATTTTTTTATGATTTTTGTTGATGTATAGAACTATATATATATATATATATATATATATATATATATATATATATATATATATATATAATTTTTTTATGATATTTGGGTATTTGGTGATGTTTGTGATTTACTTATCATTTTCCTGTTTTCCGAATGTATGTATTTGATAATACCATGGTAATTAATAATAACTCTAATGAGATAGATATATAAATCAGGAAATAAGTGGATCAATAAGATAGGCCAACTCACGTGATGTGAAAAAACCAAGAGGCGGGAAAATGCAAAGACATCCAATGGTAAGATGTTAAGGCACTGAGATGGTGATGAATCCAAGCAAAGGATGATTTTTGAGATATTGATGATGGTTTGATAAACCCAAGGGGGTTGAGATCCCAAGTAAAAAGAGAGGATGATTTTGTAAAAATACAAGTGGGGGCAAGAGCCAAAAAGGTGGGATCAAGCCAAACTAGGAAAATAAGATGTAATCATGGTGTTTGTAGGTAACTAGCCATGAGGGGAAAAGATCACAAGTGTTTAGGTGATAATGTCATCAATTTGATGTATAATGTGGCTTGAGCACGGTCATGAGGTCCTCAATAACATGATATGTAATAGCAACTTTTCGATGGACTTCAGGCATATGGAAAATAAGGTGTCATTATCTTCCCTCTAACTAAGTGAGGATGGTGTGTTGAATATCATCAAGAGTGGGGTGAGGCTCAGGGCGAGGTGGAGGCCCATATGTAGGTTATGGTCTAGGTGGTCTAGGGAAGGTGGGAAGTTTTGAGAGGAATCAGCCCTACGCTTATAAGTGCAAGTGTGTGAAGGGTTTTGAGGATGGGATGCTTACTACAAAGAACCCAAAATTTGATGTCAGTATACACACAATACCCATGATGAGAAGTATAAGAAAGGAGCTAAAGTAGAAGTATTTGTGCCTTTTTGGTTTGGTCACATTTGACCTGACTTCAAGCTTCTTCATATGGCATTATAGGCTCTACAATCAAAAACATCATGCCCTGAGCCTCGTGCCATGTACAATATGGCTTGTCAATAGAAGACTGAGGATCCATAAGGGAAAGAGGTAGGGGGAGAGGTCTCATAGGTTGTAGAGGGCTAGTGGGAGTGTTTGATAGGGGTACCAATGTAATGGGTGAGGATGATGCACCAATGGAGTAGTGTGTCACTTAATCATCAAGGCACAATAAATAGGATCATCACCCATGAGATCATCAACTTCATAGTCAAATTTGGAAACCATTCATCTACTTTTGTCAAAGAGAATGGGTCGGCTAAGTTGATGTTGGTATGTGAGAGTGTAGCTAGTGGAGAAATATGAGGCTTAAGCACCGGTGAAGAAGTGTCAATAGTGTTTGGGGTTCTTCTTGTACTAAAATGACATTCACATCTTGAGTTATTTTGGTGTGTAGGGTTTCTTGGTAGTGCAAGACTTCCCTATCATGAATCTAGGCATAACTAGCCAGATGAGGGTCATCTAAAGTGTAACCATCATCATAATCTAACATGGAAGCATCCACCACAAGATTTGACTATGGTTTTGATTTGAACCATACGCTCTCTGGGGGTTGTGGTGTTTGTGAGATAACTATAGGAATCAAAGGCTCCTTTTTGTGAGGTCACAAAGAAGGAGGTAACTGAGATATGATGAGTTCAAGAAGGTCAGAAGTATTGATTCTAAGGGTGACTTCATCGAGATCATCATCATCTGATTCCAAGATATTGGGAGTGTATACCTTGACCAACTCAGGATGACCAACATTTCATGAAGAGTATCTATGGGGTAGTTAAAATTGATATTCCTGAAATGGGATTGGTGATAGTTCCTCAAGCATGGGAGATTATATGTCCCCTTTTCTGAAGTGTATCATAATTCCAAGGGTTTAGTGTCCCTTGAATCTTATAAATAGCTCCCTGGTGAGAAAACTTCACACATTGACATGTGGAGAGAGCGATGGTGCACATATGGTGAGTCCAAGGCCACCCTAGGAGAATGTTATAAGATAAGGAAAATTGAATACCATAACTTTGACATGGAAAATCCTCCTAGGGGAATGGTGATGGGTAACCAAATACACCCCATGGAGGCATTATCATTGGAATTTGTATCCTTGGAAAGTAGTTCATGTGGATTTTAGGTTATTGATGGAATAACCAAGAGCCTTTGATGAAATATAATGAAGCCACACACATGTTCCTTCTCCCTCATCAATGAGAGCATGCTTAACTAAAGTGTGACCAATCTAAACTGAGATAAAGAGTGGAAAGATCATCTACATGAAGAAAAAAGATCTCATCAGATCATAGAAGTGATGGGAAATGAATGCATGAATGAGAATCTATGGAAAGATCAGTACAAATGGAGAGTTCCTCACATTATCATGGATACTTTCTTCGAGCCATGTAATGTAGGAATCTTCCCCAAAGAAGGAGGAAAAGGGATATTCATGTCAAACAACATAGTCATGAGATGCTCATGATGGTGAGGTGACATGTGCATGAGTTAAGAAGGGAATTGGACCAAGAATTTGGGAAAGTGCTTCGAGAGGATCCCACTCATCATGACTGGATATGTAGTAATGAGAGTTTGGGAATCCTTAAAAATAGGGTTAGAAGGAGAAGGGGTAGTTAGAGAGACTTCTGGAAACTGATTTTTTCTTAGTTCATATGCCATCATCCTATAAGTTTGATTTTGCATAGGGGTTGATGGTTTCTATAGACAGGGATCCAGATATCCAGACACAATCGGCCCTATAGGAGAATTTCCACAGGGGGATAATGGATGTTCTGGAGGAGGTAGGTTTTTTTTTGAGGAGCTTGATTTGAGGCACAAAGGGTAAATGACCCTGTGAGTCCTAGGTTAGAATGTCTACAAGATATTTTGGTTGACATAAGTGATAACACATTTTACATCATTGATTGCAACCATGTTTTTAAGAGGGTAATCCATGTCAACCACATTAGTTGTAGCATTATCTTACTTTTTAGAACTTTCAGTGACATCATGATTAGGCATAGGATTGGAAAATATTTTTAGCTTCTCATTAGCCTTGATTGATGGCTTCATGATGATATTTCTTTTGAGTCACATCATGAGCTTTGACTTCTTTGGTCAAATGCTCATGAGTGATGGTGTCATAATCAAAGTTAGGTCCTAAGAAAAATGATGATATAAGCATCCATATGGAGTGCATGAAAATTCTCATGTGAGTGACCCCAATTAGTGTGCCACCAAAAAACTTACTCTCATCATGCCAATGAGGAATAGGTGAGAAGGATCTAGAATCATGGTAAATGGTTTAGGAAACCGACACTTCAACTCTTCCTTACTCAAGTGGTTGATGATAGTTAGGTTGATTTTTTTTGTTAGTAGGTTGTTGGTCAATGTTGAAAATAGTTCTATTTGAAGAAGTAAAAGAGGAAGAGTATTTGAGACTTCGTCATCATTGCATTCTTTTTTAGATCATGTTGAAGGATTTGGACTTACTTGTTAGTTTTGTGTCTTGGGAGGAGCCTTCTCAAATTCCCTCATGAGATAGTCTTCCTTTTGGCTTGTTCAAAGGCCTCTTCTAGGGAAGTAGGAGAAAAGGACCTCACCTTGTATTGAAGGTGAGGCTCAAGGCTCATAAGAAAAGTTGAAAGAGGCTATCATTGGGCATGTTATGTTTTCCCACATGGATAGGTCTTCCAATGCTTGATAAAGGATTGTGTTGATTCATTTTCAGCTTGTTGACAATTGATGAAAGTGTTGATGTTATTTTTGGGTAGATCATGATATTGGAATTCATTTACTAGGGTTATCACTAGGGACTCTAGCTCAACTATAGAATTGGGAGGAAATAATGGTACCAATCTAAAGCATCTCTATAAGGGTCTTAGCTAAGATTTTAGTAGTGGCATGTATGAGTTAGTTTTGATCCATTCTTTGTAAATATTTCAAAGGCCTTGATGTGAAGAGTGGGATTAATAGACCTGTCATAAGAGATAGATGGAGCAATGCCACCAATATCCATACTAGAAATATAAGGTTAATGGATCTTGTTGGACTACTCTTCAAGACTTTGTTTTGAATGGGGGTTGAGTGATGGGCACCCCATTAGGCCCATTTGGAAAAGGAGGGGGCATGGTGCCCCAAGAGCCCATTGAGAGGGTGGTTGACTAACTGAGCCATATTGGCTTGCATTTGGAGGAGTTGAGTGGTAGTGGAAGATTTTTGTTGATTCATTTTTTCAATAAGATGAAGAATAAGATTGGTAGGATCAGAATTGGAGGCATTTTTAGATGATCCTATTTCAATGCTTTCCCTTTTCTTCCCTATGGTCAAGTTGTTTAGAGACAAAATCAAGAAGAGAATTTTACTAAAGCATTTCTTTGATTCTCCTTTGTATTGAGGAAATTGAGATAGAAATTTTGGATCTCAAGAGGATGGTCAAAATCATCATCATTATGGATTTCTTCCTCCTCATCCTTAGGTGGGACATTATGGTGGGTAGAAGGCTTCTTTCTAGGTGCTCCTATGATGCACAATAATCCATACAAAAGGGAAATTCATTTTTAGGATGGTAGGTTTTTGGAAATGATTACACAACAGAGTCAAAGGACCCTAAGCCTAGATACTCCATGATGGAGTGTTGATTATGAGAAAAGGTCAGAGATAAAGGCTAAAAAAAAAAATCATCCTGTAAAAAAATCACACAGGGGGGCCGAAGGCATATGGGAAGAATCTTGGTGAAAAAAAAGGATCGACCATGTAGAGAGGTCTACATATGGGGAATGAAGGCATCTGGAAATAGATGAGACAGAAATAGACAAAATCATCCCTTGGAAATGGTGTCTGTGTAGATAGGTTTTTTTAGGTTTTTAGGATTTTTGGATGCTTAGATGAAGTCAAAATAAAAGATGGGTGATTTTAAATGAGTTGTGCTCAATCAAAAGGTCTATAAGATTCATGTTGAGTTCACCAGAGAATGTATGTGGGCCAAAATGTGTCTCAACAACATGCACTCTTACTCATCCATTCAACTAGGGTATTCAAGGCAATGAGTAGGAGACACACAAGTACCAACATACAAGGGGATAGACTTAAAGGGGATTATAGTGAGTGCTAGGGTCACATATCTAGAGGGAAGTAACCCTTACACTAGGTCAACCTAGGGTTTCCAAGGCCCAGATCAAGATAGAGGAAGGAACCCTACTAAGATATCATGGTGGTTGGGTGTGGAGAGGTATGGATCAAAAATAAAAAAAAAAGCATTCAATATGTAAAATGAAAAAAAAATAACTAAAGAGATGATATTGATAAGAGTACTAAGATAACTAGCATCAAACATGCATAATACTAAGCTAACATAACACAATGAAGAGGAGCTGAACTAATCTATGTAAAGTGAAAAGAAGGGTTAGAGCACTCACTTGTACTTGTAGGGTGGTTGTTGATGCATATATCTCCCCAATAAGAAGTAACACACAAGAGAGAAGAGAGTCACTATTAGGTGGAGTAGGGAAGACCATTCTTGTCCTAGACTCACTATATGATGACCCAATAGTGCAAGAAATCATCCAAAAAGAGAGTGTCCAATCCAATCCAAGCAAAATGCAAGATGAACCAAAAGTAGAGTGAGAAGATGTGAAAGATGGTGCAAAAGAGAAGAGAAAATGGAAGTTTGGATGTCTTAGCTTCCTTTTTCTTATGAGTGTCAAATGAAGTGGAGGTATATATAGGACACCATCACCCATGGTGGGTGATGGATGTCAGCCATGAGAAAATATGACACCGACACAATCACCCATAGGTGATTGTGTCGGCCAAGGATGAAAAAATAAAGTAATGTGTCATGAAAAGTAAAAATAATGTGTCATGAGTCATGAAAGAGGATGAAAAAGGTGCAAAATGGTGAGAATGCAAGCAAGAAGTCATGAATATGATATGCATGAGACCTAGGAGGACAAGGATACCTAATGAAAACTAAGGCCAAGACCAAATATGACACTCTCTCCATGTATTATCTCTAACCCATAATGGTTACATGTGAATAACCATTCCCCATTCCTAGTAGGCCCCTTAAGGCACCCACTTAGGAAATAGATGCATCAACAACCCTTATCTACAGGTATGAAATATGAAAAGTGAAAATGAGGTATATTAGTATAGTAGACAAGGTATTTACCAAGGTTAATAAATAAGATGAAAAGTATAAGTAAGTGATAGGACTCAAACTTGAAAAAGTAGCTTTTTTGTAAATCAATAAAAATTCTTATGTAGCTCCATGGTTTTGTGAAGAGTGGTATCTAGAATAGGCCTAACATTTCTTCCATAAAAAATAAAAGATGTTTCCCTAAAAATTAGGAATAGAGATTTACCTATTTTCCTTCAATTATACTCGACTCTACTAGCTACACAAGTGACATTATAAAAATACAAAAACTTTTCCTAGAGAAAACTACACACTTACAATATAGAGCTATATAAGGAATGGATAACAATATCAAACAAATCATATGAGTTCAAAAATATGTCATATTTGTTTTTACTCGTAAAAAAATTATAGTACATTTTTATTTGTATATGTGAAATTTATGTTACTATATAATAATATCAATAAAAGAATCAATTAATATTGAATATTCATGTAAATTATTTTAATGTTAAGTTCAAAAAATATTTTACAATAAGGAAAATATTTAGATTTATGTGCCCCTTGACTATTGGTGCCCTAGGCTCGCCTAGATTTCCCTAGGCTTAATCCACCCGAAATACTCTCAACCTTCATGTCATTATAATAAATAATGGAAAAGTTATATTTTATATTTTCAAACAAGAAAGTTTTGTCAACACAATTTCTAAACCAATTACTCAAATCTTATGATTTTTCAAGGCATTTTGTTATCTAAATATTTTTTCTCTTAAAAGTTTCACGAGTATTTTATAAAGCTAATTTTCAAAGGATAAAACAAGATCAACACTTTAATACACCATATATCTATGATTATGGATGAATTCATTAATCTATTAAAGCCTCATTAATGATAAATAATATATCACATGATAATTTATATTTAATATAATAGTGGCAAGCAACTACCATTCTTTGAAATTAATTAGAAACATAATCGTATAAAACTGAAAACTAATTTCTTAATTTTTGATATGCATTCAAGACTAAATAAGGAATACCTAACCAATGTCATAATCTAAAGTGTCACACACTACATAATAAAATGTTCATTTCAAGTAATATGGTTTATATTATTTAATCCTCAATAAAACTATATAGATAGCACACTTTTCAACGAGAATCACCAAATAAATATAGAATATTGGACATACTTTTTTACGTTTCATTATGAGTATCAAGGGTGAAACAACATTAAAAACATTTCCAATAAGACATGCAAGTGGGGATACTCATAACACCATTTCTCATTTCATAGTTTACAAACCTAAGGCAATGATGAACAAATCAAAGTGGTATTTCAAATGACTATAGAGACACATAACATAGATAAATGTTGATTGATGTCATAAAACACATCAAAATAGTACACGGTGGTTCAATAATAACACCATGGGCCTCCTTGATAGAAACAAGAATCACATAGCCACAAAATTATAAGGTCAATAAGAGTAGTGCCAAGTCATAACCAATACATCAAAATAAAAATTATTTAGAGAAGAAATAACAATGTCAAATAACTTCAATTATTATCACGGGGGGTCACCTAGTAAAACTATGGTATAACACGTGCGTTCGGAGGGTATTAAAGAATACCCTTGATTTTAATTTTTACCTCTATTTATTCAATTAATAATACCCCCTCCGTTATATTATTAAAATGAAAATACCCCCTATTTTTTCCATGTACCTCACTTACCCATTTTTCCATTGCAATTTTATTTACCCCTTTTTATTTCTACCCGTATATGTCAAATAGAATATATATCATGTTTCTCACTCAAATATTATTTTCTTAATACACCTCTCTAGATAGTGGGTTTGAATACATTCAAGACATATTACCAATTACTTTAATGTTATTCTTTAATAATTTATCGTTCTTCAAATAATTAAGATGGTGAAACAATATTATTTAAGATGAAAAGCATATGACCAATGACCCAATGACCCAATCTTAGAACCGACAAAATCGAAGGTCCCTTTACATCTCAATATTTCCTAGTTAAGAATCTTCAAATTGGCATTTCCTTATTCAATAAGAGATTATAATTTAATTTTCTGACCACACTCCTCTTGCACTTTTCAAGTCTTTCAAATAGACAACGGTAGATAAATTTGGAAGATTATCAAATATAATTTTTAGGTACATTATCATATAAAGACTATGATAAGTCTATTTTTATATTAACACTTATCGGAACTAAGGCATCCATGTTGGTAGCGCACCAAGTGTACAACGTATTCATACATAAACTCACCCAACTCCAACAAAGAAAGAAGCAACACCTTACCAAGGCATGTCAATGACAAATTCATCAAAAGAATGCCTAAAAATTTACATCTTCAATTAAATTTCTAAACATGTTTCTCACACATGACATGCACAACCCAAATGGATTCAAATATGATCTTTATAAAACAACCATGGGAGATGCATAGCCTATCTAAAATCCCCCAATAGCTAAAATCATGCTTACCCCATCTATTACAAGACCATATGGATGTTTTTGTATGGGTTGTAAGACCCCAAAACCTAATTTTTTAATTTCTCTTAGCATTTCCATTATAATTAAGTTCTATCTCATTTAACCAATCTTAATCTCTCATTAATGTTTAGATTAAAATCAATTCATATTGTTGAACATTTTTAAAAGAATTTTTCCTGGATTTATTATGTTTGCGTTGTTGATGAGCCTATAAAAATTTGTTGACAATTGATCACTTTCTATGCAGCAAAACAATTACTTATGCATAGAAAATATGACTTGCTTAATAATCTATATTATAGACTATATGTGTAAAATATGTATATCATAGATCGTATATTATAGAATGGGGACAATTTTTAGTGGCTCGTATACAACAATTGACAAAAAAACTCTTAAAATTTTGAAGCAAGATACTATTTTACATATAACATTATAATGGCTTCTTAGATTATAATGATTACATAAGTCGATCATTCAAATTATGTCTCTCGCATTTATGATAATTACATGACATCTCGAAAGAAACTTTGGATGACACCCTATATATTATGCGAGATAACATTTTAGTGATTTCTACCAAATGTTATTTTTATGTCCAATGTTGATGAAGGAAAGGCTGGCTCGTTGTGTTAAAAAAGTCATGGATCAAGTTGGAGGTTAAATGTATTTTGCAAGTTCACATTTTGCATTGATTGACAAACAAGTTAGGAAATCAAAGTATTTTGACCACCGAGGTGTGTAAATGATCCAAAGTTGTCACATAGGTGAGCTACATTAAAGCCATAGATCTCTCACCACCGAGCCATGTCACAAATGAGCAGAGCCGAAAGAGAAGAACTTTACATTGTGAAGCATGCAATTTTGTATATTTCAAGTACCTATCTTTACATTGATTTGGAATGTTCATCACTCCTACTTAGCAGAATCGATATAGAACGTGAGAATCTCGTTATCTTTTTTTACTTCACAAGATATCCTACTAAAACATTTTAAGATTCACAAAAGCTTGTATCAAGAGCCATAAGTTGAAATATGCATTGGTCCATACCAACAAACACCAGATCCTTAATCCAAACACCTTTTCCCCAATCTACCGATATTTATGATGGTCATTTTCCTTCAAATAGGCTACAATAACCAACTCATTAGATGGGCCGGACAACAAACACGTCACCCCATTCCCACATCGATTGTCAGATGCCTTCAAACAAGTTGCAACAATTAACCTCAAGTCATATATTTGACTTTTTGCAATTTGAACTAACATAGAGATCCACAAGTAGTGATCTAAAACAAAAAAACACTAGATCCTTGCTCAAAACACATCATCCCGAACACAATGGGTATGATTGTCAGATGCCTTCAATCATGCTACAAAAATCAACCTTGTATCATATATTAACTTTTTCGCAATTTGAAATAACATAGAAGTCCACAAGTAGTGATCTAAAACAACTCTTCTCACGAAAAGCAATAGAAAAACTCGACTCAAGTTTTAGAATGAGAAAAATCTAAAACCACAAGAATGATCTAATGGTGTTTTCAATAAAAGTGAAACCTTGCTTAAGGTTATGTACAATGGCTGGAAAAACAAGAGACTATACATAAATGTTAGATGCAAAAGCACTTCAAATGCCATTGTATACGCCCAAAAATATGGGTGTATCTCATGGACAAACAATTCTTATCTGCCAAAGACCGTAAGAGTTGGTTCATCTTATTTTTGGGTGGATTTTGAAGGACGCACTGCATCTTCCAGATTTCACCCAACACCAACAAGTGTCAAATCCTCTTGTTTTTTATCGGTTCCAACAACAAATTTTGTCTTTTCTTTTCAATTGTTTCTAACAAGTGTTGTCTTCTTGAAGGACAAACATTTGTTATTCGATAAAGCATGTAGTTGAGGTTCTCCAAATCCTAAAGGAGGTCCAAGGTTGCACCTTGGGGTGTTGTGTTTCGCAAGGGCATCCTTTAACTTCTTTATCTGTATAGCAATAATTTATCCACGAATCAGAAATGTGTACATATATAAAAACATAGTTGAAAATGATGAGTAAACCAGGTAGTTACAACAATAAACTTGACTTACAGTCACATTAGTACAACTGAAGCTACAAACACGTCCATGTGCCCCTCTATAGAATTGGAAAAATGGTAGAACATGGATATTCAAGCTATAACACAGATTTATTTTCTTCATAGTTCACCTTCACAAATTCCACATTACTATGCAAAATCAATATAGTGATGGGATTTTTTTAGCTCGTAAATAAACTATCAAATTCCATTTAATATAACTACTACTCAAGACATAACAAAACATTTATTGTGGGATAAAATTTTGCAAGCCTTGTAAAAGGAAAGAAGCTTGAAAAAACTGCACAATTTTCATTATAATAAATGTGATTTCAGATTATGGAAAACTAATGGAAGGAAATGGTCATTGGGTTCTTGATCAAGTAGAACTTTGTTGGAATTAAATGGTCTTTAAGTCCTAACACGATGATGGAAAGTGAAAACATAAATTCATTATGTACCTCTACACTAAACATAATCCTTCCTTACCGATTAAATATAATAACAAAACCTGGACATAATCCTCTTTACTAATCAAATCTAATAACAAGCTCAAAGAGGAAAAAATATGATGGAGAGACAAAGCTTCACTTGATCCTATATCCATCTTCAAAAAAACAAAATTCATATGCAAAAACTTGCACACAGTAACCTGACCAAAACCAGTATATCTACCTTGTGTAAATAATCAATGTCCAAACTGTAGTATTCAATTAGAAGAAGCAAATTAAAAGGTGATTATTCCCTAATAAAAATATTAACTAATGAAAATACCTTAGGATGCAGAGATCTGCAATCCCAGCACCTTGGGGCGTAGAAACTTAAAACAATGAGCTTATCTTTGGCATTTACAAGAGAATCAATTAATTCCTACACCAAGTGAGCTTATCTCATGTTGGGTGTGGTTTGTTTGGGGTATATAGGTCTGTGTTGGATAAACTTGGCACATAAAATCGAAAAAAACAATCAAATCCTGCCCCTTTTAATAGAAAGAACATACATACAACTAAAAATCTAGGCACCTTTGTAAAAGAACCCGGCAGGATGATAGAAGCCAATTACAAAGAGCATAGAATATGTGCCACTCAAGGCACCTAGAGTAACAATTAACATGTCAGACTTGTAAGAAATAGTAAATACTCGCTAGTATAAACAATTATGGGGGAAATGCAATGTTGTGTAACACCTACCTAGATTAGTAAACACCCAGAACAAACCCCGACCCTCCACAATTTCAGGACAGAAATAAAGTCTTCCAAGCTTAGAGAAACCACCCAAACCCTGGTCTTCACCAAAAATAATGAGAAATAGAACATGGAAAACCTTGAAATTGTACAAAAAAATCAGACTGAAGCCTATACAATAAATCTGAAGACAACCCAAAAACACAAACCATTAGAAATTTCTAGAAACTTCCAAATCCCATTAGTTTGTAGATAACACCAAAATGAACACAACGCTTTGAACCCACAAAGCCCACATAGCAAACAAACCCAATCCTTTACAAGTCGTTTCAAGAAAGACCCAAACATAACAAAATAGACTACACTCACCCGGTTTACACAGCTTCTGAAAGAACCCAATAACAGTCTCGTAGTCTGATTTCACCCAACCATCTTCACTATTATTCGCAACCAAATTTGTGTCTCACTTCATTCACCCGATCTCTTGTATAGTGATATATGTACGAAAACCAAAACCCAAAATGAAAAATGTAAAGGCAATGGAAAACCAAAACCAATTTGAAAAATGTAAAGGCAATGGAACATATTTTTCATGGAAAGAGATCACCAGTGATGATTTTACCTGGGGTGGCCAGGCGGGTGCGGCAAAGCTACATTCAATAAATGACAAAACAAGTAATTTTTCAAGGCCCTCGTTTCCCTGCATCATCCGAAACTATCACAAGCTGCCAAAACAATTCAGAAATGAATTTCATAGTTCCACTATTTTGAGATTGGGGAAGATGATAGGGCGAGTAAAATTAAACAATGAGAAATGTAGTATTAATAACGACTTAAACGAATGCAATTTATTTCGAGTTAAATTTTATATTGAAGTAAAAGGATTCATTAATAAGAAATAGTTACAGGGATATCCATTGCCGGCCGAATATAGTGGAACCATGAAAAATAGCTACCAGGAGTTTTTGGTAACGAACTTGGCCATTCCAGAAGCAATCAATAACATTAATCAACATTTTTCAGACTAAAATATATTAATATAAACTGCATATCATCTTCAGTACAGAAGTAAAAGATCAGTACATAAGTAAAAGTAGCATGAAAGAGGGTGGAATGCATTGATTGGATCAGACTTCTCACTTGTAAATATTTTGGTTTACCATAAGCATTGAACTACAAGCTCCCAATCTACCTAAATTTTGATTTCAGGACCTTGTAATTCTTGTATTTTTACATACACACCAGTAGCTAAAAATACATTGGGGTGTATAATTTAAATCAATCGCTTCCGTATAGGCCGAAATTCAGTATTGTTAGATTGTTAGTATATATTTCTATGAGAATTAGTACTCTCAAAGTCAAGTCTATCAAAACAGGAAAATCATACCTGCAATATTCATTCATATCCACTCCCTCTCTATATGTCTCCGTCTGCGTGAGTATCTCCATCAGTCCACAAAATGTTTAGTGGAAAAGTTCACATGAGAATATTATAATCTTCATTTTGTGATGACGGCAGTGAATAAAATAGAAAAAACACAAATAAAAATAGAACCCTAGATTAAAAAATAAAAGAGGGCCCTCCACAAAATTTAGAACAAAAATATCACACCTGAAAAATGATTAGCAAACAAAAAAACCACAAAAAAATGAGCAGCTCAAAAACAGAGGACCAAAACATCTACACACTCCCGAAGAAACCACTCCCGATTTGAACCAAACTTGAGAACCCATGCGCGGATCCATGAAGCAGATAAACCAAATACGAAGTGATTGAAATGGGTGCCCAGATCATGCCCAGATCTTGTTCCTGTCTAGAGGATTAGATGTCTTCAAACACAGATGAGAAACCTACTCTGCCTCTCCTCCCAGCTCTCGCCTCTCTACCCGACCCCAATACCTAATTCGAAATGCTAAAAAATTAAACCCTTTCATCCCCATTTACATACCGGTATATTGGTTTTTTTTTTTGCCATTTTTAATACCCCAATATGAATGGACATGATAAGATATCACTTAGTTAATGAACCCCTGGTGATTATTATCTTATAGAGTAGGAGAAAGATAAAAACCAAGATTATTATTATTAATTAGCATGTAAATTTATGATACTAAAGTAGGTAGGAAAAATAGGGGCAATTATGTCATGAGTAAAAGGATGAGTAATATAACATGTGGAGTGGTTTAAATTTTTGGTTTCTCTTTTATTTCTTTCATTCCATATGCAATTCATTTTGATGTTTAGAGAAGTAAATTTATTTTTTTTTTTTTGTGGATGCATAATTAGATGTAGAATACAAATTCCAAGATTTTGAATGAGTAATGATGTCATATATACTTATTTAGTCAAAAAAATGGTATGATGATGTGTGATTGAAGTGGGAACATGCAGAGCTAGGTTAGTTTTTTTCTAAGAAGAGAACCAATCTATATGATACGAATAAAATTTCACAAGTTGATACCAAAATGTCGTAAGGAATATTTTTATAATATCTAAATAATATCACAAAATTGTTTAGACCTCCCAAGAGTTTCCTATACCCCTATAATATAAAAGAGTGGGATGAATTAGTGATTTTTAGTATCTTTTAATCCCACAAAAATGCATGGGGAGAAGCATCTTTTCAATATCACATCTATCCCGCCCATACATGTTAAAAAAGGGGAGGGTGGACTTAAAAACCTACTTGCACAAGATCCTTCCCTAGCCCTAGCTTATTCCACAAACTCAAAATCTCCACCTCCATACCAAAACCTAAGAATAATAAATACTTGATGATATATAAGAGATAAAAAATTTAATAGAAATTGAAAAGGAAAATTCCAAAGAGAAATATTCATGTTGTCATGCAAATGTGCAACATGAAAATGTCAAATTTTCAAGCATGACAACGGACTCTAGTATCACAATTTTGTGTATAAGCCCCCCTTGAGAACTTTCCCAGATCGGTTATTCCCTTGTATAAGACCTATCCCCATCCTTAAAGTGCTCATGTTTACTATAATGACCTTTCCCATGTGTTGAAATGATGGAAACAATCTCATCAAATTCTTCCGAGACAACGTCTTTTGACGTAGATTTTTCTTTGGGCTTAGGAATGGCTATTTTTATCCTTTCTAAGGTGGGTGTACATTCTTTGGAGAAAATTTGAAGGCCCAAATTCATCAAAGAGAGGTATTACTGATCCAATATCATTATTAAAATTATTTATGAATATTTAGGAAATATTTGGAGATTCAGGAGCAAGTTCAACAAAAGTGGGTTTTGAAGGTGAAGGAGCTCACAGTTCAAAAAAGCACTGAGCTTGAAAGATGATTTTGAGAGATCGGAAATAATTAGAGGTCAAACAAGATACCATTGGAAATGAAATTCAATTCTCTAAATGATAGTATTTTCATAGTTGTCACAAGACTAAGGAGATTTTCTTCGCAACTCAATTTTGGTAGGAACACCTTGTGGTCTAGAGGAAGAAGGCTATTTTTATGGTGTTTTAGGAAGAATTAGACCATGGGATCCATCCAATTTTTATTTTAAAAAAATTCAATAAAAATCATATGAAGAAGTGCCCAAAAATGCCTCTGCAAGCTCTAGAAACTTCATTTTCAAGCTCTCTCTCAAGGACGCTCTCATAGTTAGAAGATTTTTCTAGTGCCACATGTCAACATGAGGCTGAGGCATAATTTTGTGTCTCTATTTTACCTTTTCTAAGGGAAAAAGGAGACAATTTTTTTCCTCACTTTAGACCTCCTGGACCCACCACATGACCCCGGGAGGCCTCCATAAGCACCTTTCGAAATTTTCTAGCCCCCACCTTGTGCACCACATGTCCACCACTTGTCACCATGAGGATAGGGTGAATTTTTGTGTCCCTTTCATCCCTTTCCAAGGGATAAGGGGAAAAATGTTTCTCCCCACCTTTCTCCCATTTGATTCCTCACATGACCAAGTTTGGCTCTTGGGTGCCAAGAATAAGCCCCTACTTTGTGCATCAATGCAGCCACTTGTCCTCCTAGGGATAGGGTGTAATTTTGTGTCTCCTTATGCCATTTCTAATGGTACAAGGGGGACAAAAAATTCTTCCCCCATGCCATATAAAACCAAGGAGATAGCCATTTTTCATCTTCCCCCATTTTGCTCAAAATCTACCCAGAACTCTAGCGAAAATTTTCAAGAATCCTTCACCTTCATTGTTTCTTTTCCATTCTTATCTCCATGCTCCCATGATCACAAAGCAAAAGGATATTCATAAACTTTTCAAATTTTTAAAAGCACCGGATATATTATTTTTTCTAGAATGACTTCGTAACCCACGAAGGTGAAATTCTCATATCTCACAAATCGGTGCATGGATTGAGGTGGGGTTTTTACATTCTTCATCATTTCCAAGAGCCTTAAAAACAAAATTGATTGAAATGACATGCATATTCCAAATTTTTATGGTGAAAAAACCCCGACTTCATGCCCTATTTTTAATTTTTTATTTCTCACCATTTTAGTGATTGGATTGAGCTAAAAATTTGTACGTGAGATCGAGAGAAGAAACCTATTCCAATGGAGGTGGTTTCGTCGCAATCCAAGGTGTGGAAGGTAACTTTATAAAAATAGTAATTATTTATACAAGCACTTACTATAAATATTAAACTCTCACAGAGGGAAAATTTCTTCAAGGAAGTGTTCACAGGGAACAACCAGGGAAACAAAGAAGGTGATCAAAAGATAAAGAGCGAAAAGGGCAATTTTCTAAAAATAGAAAATCTTCATTCTAAGTACTAAAATTTGTATTTGGTCGTATTTCCATTCATATCTATGATTTTTGATTTTTTTATAGGTTATATGACATTTGCATGCATGTCTCAAACGAGGCAGTTCATCCTTCACAGGGATCCTGAGGCATCACTTTGGCCACCGTGATGTACGTAAGTGAAGTAGAACATCACCAGGTACAACACTGGAAAACAAGAGGCATCATGTAGTCTAAAAAGGTATTAAAAAATGTTTAATATCTCCAAATAACATCATTGTAAATCTTCGATCGTGATTGAAGGAATTTGTTCTTCCCCGATTAGTAATTTGAGTAAGCTCGGCGAGTTGTTCAAAATGAACTAAACTAGTTGAACTCAATGGGTTAAATGAATAAGTTGGGTTGAATTTCTCCAGACAAGAAAGGTCCATCAATTAATAGTAATTCATTACAAAACATTCAAGTATCTTAGCATGTCTCCCTAAATTTGAGCTTCCCGTGGTAATGGAGAATTAATTCCACAACAAGCTCTTAAGAATGCTCCAGTGGAAAGCACCATGTCAACACCTGATAAGCCATTCCCATGGATTCTATAAATGATCACTAGTGAGCCAATGAAATCACAATAGGTTATCATGTCAAGACTCATATAAATCTCAAAGACATGGGAGCCCAAACGAAGAAAGAGAGATCAGACAACATCCCACTTCTTTAGTGGGACCTCAGTAATCAATATGTTGAAGTTTCTAGACCGAAAGTTGAAAATCCTATTGAGGAAATGACTCTTTCAGACTATGAGTTGACCCACGTCTCATTATACTAAGCTTCACATGAGGGTGATTCTCATCTAATAAAATAATTCTCATCTTTCCTCCTCTTTTGAAATGAAGAATACAAAAAAACCATTGTGTAATTGGAGAAATGGGTAAAATCTCTCAATGCCTACATTCAACCCTTCTCGGGACTTGAATCAACATATGCCCTTCCGATCGAAGACATTCCTCTAATCAACAATGTTGATCCTGAAGCGGTTAAGAAATCACAAGGATACATGATGCAAGGGAAGGCTAGCGAGAAATGGATTGAGAAAATCATTGAGCAAGGAAAGGAATTGTTTTCATAATTCATCTCTCTCATAAAATATGTTCTTACAACACTGTCAGAAGTGAACAAATCAAAGGAGGAGTTTGCAAAATAATTCAATCATTTAGATGATATGTTCCCACTAGTATCCGAGATGATTTCCTTTGACTCTCACACCCTTGTGAGTAAGAACGTATTCGCATCCGTTGTAGAGAAATTGTCTCAAGTTTGGATCTGCATCGTGGATGCAAGATATTCAAAGATCACGAATGCAACTCTGAATTGGACTTGTATGGACAAAATGATTTCAATATATTTAATGATTTCTACCATTGTGTTTAGATACTTGAGTTCCCTTCCCTCACTGAGGACCCATCATCAAAAGAGCTCACTATTTCGTTTTGGAAGCTATTCAAGAAGGAGGTAGGTGACTCTCTTTGTTTTAATGAAGATAATTTAGTGTCCTTGACCAGTATCGAAGTTGTATTGATGTAATTACAATGGATCGGGAAGTTGGGTTGCATATATACATTCTAGAGGCGAGATAAGTCGTCATTGTGATAACTCACTCAACAAAGAATTCAAGGAACAAGAGTGGGAAACATGAATCAAAAATTCTTCATCAAGAAAGATTCTTCATCGAAATTTTAACTTCTCCTTTCTTCTCTATATCTACTTATTTCTTCACTCCCTCTTCTAATTCTTTGTTGAGCATAATCATTGTATTTTTTCCTATTCACTTAAGTGACATATTTTGAAATTGTAAAAGTATTTTCTCAAAATTATAAGAGAAATACTTAATTTGTCTTTTCTAATGGAAAATGAAAGGTCACAAGTGGAATAGGAACGTGAAGAGTCATGTGGGGGATATGAGAGGTCAATTCATATTGCTATAAATTGGGATGGCTTCTTCATTCCAAAGATCCTGAAAATGCTAGATTTTGATAGCACCTATGTTCTAGCAATTTTGGATTGTTGTTGTTGGACTTTGTGTCCTCAATGCACATGAAATAAAAGATACATTTATTCCATTCTCCTTTTCCTATTTTTCTTCTATTTCTTTCCTATGTAGTGTCATGAAAGCATTGATCCCAAAAGAGATTTGTATCTTTGATAAATGAATCTAAGAACTTTGTGTCTGGATTTTTTCTTCTCACTAGATAGCTTCATTATTACTTTCCTCTATATTGAATGTTGAACTACTCTTGTTATTGGGTGTGAACTCTAAAATTGGCCTACTAATAGCATGATGCATCCTAGAATCTCTGTAGAAAACCCAAGCACGGTGGCACATCACCTAGCCTGAGCTAAGCACTCACCTAAAGCATGCAAAGGTACTAGGCCCCTCTTTAGAGTTGTTTGTGTAGGATGTTAGTGTGATGGTGATAAAACATATTTAGATCCATAATTAAACATAAACATTCCACACTTCTTAATCTAGATTTATATCTTAGAGAATCATGAATTATATAATATCTATAATATGATTAACCATACATGAACCATATTCAGTGATGTTTAACACCATTATCCAGCCAATATTATCCATTGTATTAAACAATGTAAAACATAGAATATTCTTACATTATAAAGTATATCCATAAGTCATGCACGCATCAGATCCAACAACATAACTCTATAAATAATTCACACACATTAAACTACATAGTTCAATACATATTTATAGAGGTGGGGAATTTCCCTTCACCACCTATGCACTTCTCAAAATAGGTCACATGCTGATAATAGTCATGCGCCTTTACAATAACATGCATACATACAAGTGTTCTAATAATAGATGTCATATAGTTAACTGGAAGAAGCAATCCTATTATTATCTCAAACCATGCATGGTGCTTATCAGCCACTCATTCCCAAAATACCATTGCGTGTCATGCAAGTCTTCATCTCTATGTGTGCTCCACACACTATCTCCAAAAATATCCCATATCCAACAAAATAGCTAAGTCTTGAGCCAAACTATTATGGCGCGCATTTCCTTCCCTATCTTTCTGCACCTTCAAATGCACCTTGTTCCCGCACACACATCCTTTGTGTGTCTTCTCCTTAGAGAAACATTCTGTCTGCTCAACATTACCCCACACTAAAGTACATTATCATCCCGACAATGGGAATTCTTTTTTATGTTCCCAAATAATAAAGAATAAGTATTGAAATAATTAAAGAATCACTATACAAAAGAATGAATCTTTACTCTGCAGCTCCCTCTTCTTCAACTGGGAGGATTAACTCTAGATATTCATTCTTGATTTTAGCCTCCAATGTCTGTCATTCATTTAGTGCAGTCCTTGTCTTCTCTAGAATATATGTGGCTATGGCATCTAGTTCATCTTGAGTGATCTTTTATTTCTCATTCTGTAGTACTCAAACAACATTGGCCATACCTAACATCATTCCTTCCATAAGGTCTATCTTCTATGCTATGAGCTTCCCAATCTCATCATTTCTCTCTTTATGTCGATCCTAGGTTGTTGTGAGGGCCTTGCGTGCCTTTTTTTTATGAGTGACAATATTTCTGCGTGCCCTAAAGTCTCATCTTTCATCGCTATCAGAACTTCATTATCTTCAACTAGAGTTTTGGTCCTTGTTATTACTTCTAGTGTTGCACACAAATTGAGAGCTTGGTCTTCTTTCTTGATTCATCCTTTAAAGTCGGAGTAATGCCTCATAAGTTAATATTTTTCTAAGCATAGAGGCTCGTGCTCTCTTTGCTTCTTTTTCAACATATTTTGGTGTGGGCATTTGAATTGGTCCATCCTCTAACACCAAATTGACCAAAGTGCGCACATAATGCATAGTAGAAGGAAACTTTTCAAGTACCTTAGGTTCTAGATGTGGCCTTACTTTGAGGATGTGATCACTAATTTCATATGCCATGCTAACGAAGGCCTCATTATTTTTCCGTTCTCATTCCTTCTCTTCCTTTAAACGTGTTATCTCTGTAATTTTATCTTTGTTATCCTCCATCAAGCACTCGAATGGTGGTGGTCTTATCAACATTTCTTTGTGCCACCTCATAAAATAACTTCACCAAGGCATTATTGACCTGCTCTTGAGACATTAGAGTAAGTTATACTATCATGTGCCAGCTTTGGGGTTTCTTTTTCACTCTTCGTGAGACACAGGACTCCTCACACATGTCAAAATTTGGTTCGTCCATATGAGTCCACATGGACCAGGATAGTTATTTCCTTGTGTGCGTAGTGGTCATGTCTGGGTCCATTAGCTCCAACCCATATAACTCATTAAGGCCCACAATACTCTAAAACTAGGCAGTAACTATTTTTCTTTTGTCCTCAGCATAGCCCATATTAGGGACAACATATTCTTCAGTTCTCTTTTTCCTTGGCCCCTTAGGAACCTAGGTACCAAGGTCTAGAGTTGGCCCAATTATTAGGTAGTAATTGAGAGCTCGGTCTACTTTCTTCAGTTCATCCTTTAAAGTCAGGAGTAATGCCTTGTAAGTTGAAATTTTTCTAAGCATAAAGGCTCGTGCTCTCTTTCTTCTTTTTCGACATATTTTGGTGTGGGCATCCAAATTGGTCCATCCTCTAACACCAAATTAATTAAAGTGTGCACATAATGCATAGTAGAAGGAAAATTTTCAGGTACCTTAGGTTATAGATGTGGCCTTACTTTAAGGATGTGATCACTAATTTCATATGCCATGCTAACGAAGGCCTCATAAACTTTTCTGGTTTTCCAAAATATGGAAGTTCATACAATTGATACACCCCTACCTTCTTGAGAAGCTTCTCCCAGAATCTTCACCGTGTGCTTGTTGGTCTTCTTATTTCGCAAAGCATCCAACTCTCCCTTATTGTTAGTGGTGCGGTGGCTATAGTCTCTTACTTTGCATATGCAGAAATGGGAATCCCAATTTCACCCAATGATCACTCCTTCTGGATACTACATTTTGAAAAAATTCTCTCAGAGAGATACTTGACCTTGACTTCCACCTTCTTCTTCCCCTTTGTACCTTCTATAGGTGCCTTCCTCGGTGCCATTATAAAAATCTCACCTTTTGTCTTCTGTTGAGTAAGCTTTCATGCCCTATCTTGAAACCGCATGCCCTATCTTAAAACCACGAGCCCTAAATCTTTAATGATTTTGCTTCTCTCAAACCCTTCTCCAATGGGGACACAAGAAACTTCTGTGCACAAATATTCTCTCCATGTCTAGTTTCGCAACTCTCTGCACCTCAACATGTTTCACTTGGCTCAGTCGTAACTAGCTCGCTCGAATACTTATGATCACAAAGGTAAAAATGAACCTTCATCACGTTCTTATATATATATTTGAAAATTGATTGCATTTATTTCTCCTTTACCTACCACCAATATTTTCATTAATTGACCATTTTCCCAACTTTCATGCAAAGCACACCCACGCGCCCCAACTATAACCTTCTAGCGTGCTTTCCTACCTTATGGCTACATACCTCCTTTTGTGCACTTCCATGTGCCAAAGTACCTTGTAATTGTGCCTTCCTCTAGTAGTTTCTATGGCTACAACTTACCTCGTGTTATATTGTTCATTCATTTATTTCCAGTTATGGTCTTCTCTAGAGAAATCCTCTTTCTAGCAACTCCTTTCCATACTTGAATAGAACCTATAACAATATGTTCTCATGTGTACCTATTTTTGAATAACAACCACCCCACACCAATGGTATGTACAGTCCTCTGTGTATAAAAATACTTCATATTGTAATTATCTTCCAACATGTAAACATGTTTATTACACAAAACACCAAACTAAATTGACAAAGCATTGCGACGAAGAAGGAAATACACTTAAAAGAAATACGAGAAAGGAAAATCTATACTAAATGGAAATACTACCTTATTACAAACACCAAAAAGACTTATTTATAGTAGGGCTTTCACTACCCCGTTGAAAATGGCGGGTAACCGTGTTCCATCAAGCACCTCTAACTAATAAGCGCTTAATTCAAGGATGTGAGTGATAACATATGGTCCCAACCAATGCACCTTAACTTTTCTTAGATGGTGTATAAAATTTGAATCATAAAGATGTACCATCTATCCAACCTCAAACTTCTTATCCATGATGTGTACTGCAATCATGCCATGTCTTCTTCCTAGCCATTTCCTTCTTTTGACTCCAATGTGTTATGGCATGCCTCTCATCCAATTGTATTAACTTGTCAATTCTTTCTTCTAATGCTTGCTCATCAGCTAGACCTCCTGCACCCGTAATACGTAAATAAGGTAACATGAATTCCATGGGAAGAATTTCTTCTGCACCAAACACCAACTAAAATGGTGTTTCCTTATTCAACCTTTTGTAGGTTGTTTGATATGCCCAAAGTATAGCAGAAACTTTATCATCCCAATCTTTCCTTCCAACATCACAAATTTTTGTTAAGGTCTAGCTCAATATCTTGTTGAAATCCTCAGTAGTCCCATTTTCTTGAGGGTGATAAGGTGTATTCTTGTGGTGTGCAACCATAAATTCATCCAATAATATCTGATTGTCTCATTCAAAAAGTGTGTGCCCCTGTCACTTGTTAAGCTCAACAGACATCCATACCTAGTAAGAATATTTTCCCATATGAACCTTGTTGTGTAGCCTGCATTGTACAATCCTTTATAGGTGTTACTTCTTCCCACATTGTAAGGTAATCTATAAAAGTGATGATGTAGCGTGATCTGATTCTACACGGGTGGGAAATAGGACCCACAAATGTCTATTGTCCATTTTTCAAATGGTTACGGACTAGGAATAGGCATCAAAGGCATTTCATCTCTTTTCTCGGGTTTTCCAAGTGCTTGATACGGTGATCACATGCCTTACAATACTCTTTACAATCCTTATACAAGGTCTCCCACCATAATCTAGTGAGTAGAATCTTGCATGCGGTGGTGTCACCTACATAGTGCCCACCTGTAATACCACCATGAGCCTCTTCCATAATATTTGTGAGCTCATGTTCTAATACATACCAAAGCACAATACTTCATCTCGGCCTAGTTTGTATAAGTCATCACTGATCAACATGAATGGTGCATCACAAATTGCAAGTTGTTTCTTCTCTAATGCTTTCATTCCTTCTAGTACCATACATGTGCGTAAAAATACAACAATATCCTCCAATTCTAAAGGCACACAATGTAACCTATACAAATATGCATCTGGCATTGTATCTTCAATTTTTCTGTGCATCCTCCTTGATTGAATCCTTTATAAGTGGTTCCACCAAAATTACTTTTACCTAGTTTTGCCACAATTATAAAGTCAAATTCTTGGAATAAGAGAACCCATCAACATGTGCGCCCTATAAAAATGGATTATTTACAAAGTATTTTAGTGTCATGTGATCTGTATAAAATAAAAATATGGTGCTAGCAAGTATTATCGAACTTATGCAACTCATAGATCATTGACAAGGCCTTGCACTCTATAGTTGTATAATTCTATTCTCTGAAGTCAACTTTCTACTAGAAAAGCATAAATGATGATCTATAATACCTTCTCCAAGTTGAGCTAACATTGTGCCAATGGTTGTGTAAGATGCATCCACATGTACATGAAATAGTTAGTTCCATGAGGGAAAATGCATAATAGGCATTGTAGTAAGTCTCTCCTTTAATGCCTCAAATGCACGTTGTTGCGGTTCTCCCCAATAGAATGTCCTATTTCCTTTGAGTAACTCTTCCAAGGGTGTGGAAATCTTTGCATATCCTTTGATAAATTTTCTGTAATACCCGTGTGGCCCAAAATTCGCACACCTCACTTTGACTTGTAGGTCCCTCTAGGCCTATAATAAGCTGCAACCTTATTTGGATCTACTAGCAAACCTTCTTTACAAATGATATGCCCTAACATAGTTCCAAAAGGTGTAGCAAACACACACTTATTGATATTTAAAGAGATGTTTAACTATCTATATCTTTCAAACATTAAGTGCAAGTTGTCACAATGATTCTTAACAAGCCCATATACCATCCAATCATCCAAGTAAACCTACAAGAATTTGTTTATAAAATCCTGGAATGCTAGAACAACTATGCGCAAAAATACAGTAGGTGTGTTCTTCAAACCAAAGGGCATCACAATATATGCAAAAATTCCCCATTCAGTGGTGAAATTAATTTTCTCCTAATCATCTATGTAATTCTAACTTGGCGATGTACCCACAGAATCCATCTATGAAAGAGTAAACTTCGCACCCTGCAATGCCTTCTAATATTTCCTTAGTGAAAGGCGTAGGAAAAGGATCAATCACACATGCAACATTCATCTCCCTGTAATCCACACAAATCCTAATCTGACCATATTTCTTTATACTGATTACCATGGGGCTAACCCATTTTGATTCTTCTAGGGGATTAATGATGCCATATTTCAGCATTTTTTCAATTTCTTCTTTAACTTTTATGCACATGTTAGGGTTCATCCTATAAGGTCTTTTTTCTGACAGTCGCACTCCTTCCTTTAGCTTAATCTTGATTTCACCTAATGACTCGTGCACCCCCTTTAACTCATGGTATCCCCTAGGAAATAAGTATTGGAAATCACATAGTAACTCAATTATCTTTTCCACTTGAGAATAAGACCAATAATCTCCAATCATGGCCTCCTTAGGTTTGGCATCCATGCAAATTTTCACTTTCTTGGTCTTCATAGGTTCATGATAGGCGCACATGTGTTTTATCGCACTGTCTAAAACCTTGCATGTACCTTTGAATGACCAATGTCCAAATTTTCTACTTCATCATCCACTATGTAGACCATCTTTCCTTTCTCCTTCTCAAATCAAGCACTCTTAAATAGTTTGGCATCTATCTCATCTATTTCATCAAACCGCACTCCTGGTTATTCCTCATCAAATAACTCTTGAATGAGTTCTTCATCTTTTGAATTTCCTCCCATAGTCAAGCACTCCATGACCCATAATGCCTCTCTCACAAGGTTAAGTACATAAGTAGTAAAACTTTTGGGTCATTCCTATAATCAAGTTCGCCAATTTCCGGTCTCCTATGTAGTTCCACATAAACATACCAAGCTCGTGCGTAGCCTTGCAAAGTGGAATAAATTTTGTGCACCCAAAGTGAAGGTGGTAAAGCTTCCTTCCCCGCTATCCATATTCTCTCACACTACTAAACGTGGTGTTGAGCAGGTTGATTGCCATGATATATACAAATTTGAGTATGCACATTGCTCCTAAAAATTGAGTTGTTACTGAAATTATTACTTCATTCAATTATATGATATTATCCTTGTGAACCATCCACTAGCACATTGTCATCCCGTTTAGGGTATACACTAACATATTTCGTCTCTCCACTTGATCTTTTTACTACTCCTCCATGGCACACGGGAATATCGTATGATCTCCTTCTCTAGTACACTTTGGGGAACATAGTTGTTACCTATCTTCCGAATACAACGAGGTTTTCTCCTCTCGTGAAAAGGCACTTTTTACTTCTTGCCCAACCATCTCATAGGTTTCATGCACCCAATTGTTGCAAGAAATACTTGTAGTATCACTAATAGACTATACATCTTCCCACTTTGGAGGATTCCTTCCTTAGATGGATCAAGTACTTATGGATTTCAAATGACATGCACATAAATTTTGTTTAGGTCTTCCTCACTCAAAGGCTCAACATAAGGTGTAGATTTCCCATCTATCAAAGTGATAATAACTCATTCTTCCTTCTTCTCAAAACTTATATACCCCTTGTTGACCCGTAGATCAGCATTATTTGCGTAAACACCAAGGGTGCCCAAGTAGAGTTGGGAAGTTGTCTTCTTCTACAAGTGCTAAAACCTCAAAGTCCCCAGTGAACTTGGCCCCTTGTATAGTAATAGATGCATCCTTTTAAACCACGATTCGATTGGACTTAGTTCGATTAGCCAAAAATAGTACATTAGAGGATGGTTGTAATTGAGGTCTTCCCATATATACCCATGCATCTAAAGTAAGCACATTCACTTTTGTGCCTGTGTCAATCAATATATTGCTCAAAATCCATCCATCCACAATAGCATTTAGAGTGATCTCCTTTTCATAATCCAAGCTATGAGGGGGAAGATTAGCATGCAGGATCTATCATCCATTCTCAATACCTGCACGTAGAGTGTTTCCCTTTAACCAATTCCCTAGTAATGGAATAATATTCTCTTGGCGCAACATCTTGCATACCTCTTTCAAATCATCAATATCTGATTGGATTGTCTCTGTTGCCTTCTTTTGTTCCAACTTCGTGACTGTTCCTTTAAACACTATATTTCACCCTAAAGATTTATGAGTACCTCCATGGTCTCTTGATAAACCTCCTTCTGATGTGTAGGATCTAGGTACCTTGCATGTAAAACCTCCTCCTTAGTAATGGTAGGATTTTTTTATAACATTTCTCTAGCACGCACAACTTCAGCGCGTGTAGTAATCTTCACTAGGTACTACCTCAAGTTCCGGTGCCAACTTTGGCATCCGCTGATTTTCTATGCCGCGTTGTATCCTAACCATCCATGTGCCCTTGATTTCTTATTTATGTTGTTTGCTAAGGTGCTCATATAAGTATAGGCATTCCTCATAGTTATGATTCTTCCCACAAAAATAAAAAGTAATATTCGAGGGCATTAATACCTATATTGATCGGAGATCTACATGTATAAAATGTTCCATGAGGAAACTCACCCACCACCATGGCCTCGACCCTAAATCCACTACGATATCCTCGACCTCTTCCATGAATTTCTTCAAAGTGGCCTTCATTCCAATCGTAGCACCCTTGAGTATGATCATGACCATGGTGTTCACTTTTACTTTTAGAATTATCTCGATACTCCGTCATGTCATACACTAATATCTATAGCATCATGGATCTCACTAATAAAGCTGCAGTCTTCAGTATTGTGAGTCATGGACCAGAAAATATTACAATAGAAAGATATTTTCTTTCGTATCACATGTTGTAATAATGGGAAATGGTTTACATCATGGTCTAAATAGCATATCTCGAAGTATAGAAATAATGAACGTCTTCGACAGTGGGGACAATTATCCTTAGTGTGCCCTTCCACTTCACAATCTATACACCAAATCCCAGTGCATGTCTCATGTGCTAAATTGGATGATAGTTTCTCCAAATCCTTTTCCGTAGATACAATATGTGCTTAAGTGGGCTCTTGTAATGTCTATAATTCTAACTTCATCAAGACACAATGCTACTTCAAGTTCTTTGCGCTGAGTGTCATATATGTCTTATGTGATAGTGCCCTCCTAAATGGTGTGAACAAACCCCCAACAAACCACTCGTATGTTGTCTTGCATGGATATCATATGAAAGTTTAGAAAAAGTATTTTGAAATGGGCATCATATTCCTAAACACTCGAGTAGTGTCATGTTTAATATCCTTAAGCGCATGTATACTCTTCTGCTCGAACTCGGGATATAAAACTCCTTAGGAAATCTTCCCATAATGTTGCATAATCTACAAAAGTCGATCGGGGTCAAACTTTCTGTACCAACTGTGGGCATCCCTATAATTTAGTTGTAAACTAAATTTCCTTGTTCTCATAATTCATGATTCCTTTTTTGTGCCATAGTATTTCACACATGTGCACATGCTCAACAAACATCTTCTATTCACATATACTCGGAAGACGAAGCGACATCTCCTTGTAAATATTTTGGGGTTGGTGAGGACCATGCCCACCTAATCTAGAACCTCATGTGTTACCTTTTCCTTCATACCCACCAGATCCACCAGAACTAGAGCCACCTATGCTCCCTGATCCTCCTCCCTGTAGTCGGAAGTGGACTAGTGGATGTATTGCCCTGTGTCCCAATAGTGGTACTAAACTGAACTCCTACAGTCTGTGAGGTGGTACTACTCCTCAAAGTGAGTCCAAAATTCTACGTGCTTGAGTTTTGTGCTGACGATGCACCTGAAAAGGTACCTCTAAATAACAAAGTATACGTTTTTATGGCCATATATGCAATTCATACTTAATTTAATCCTTCTCTTCTACTCCCCAAACTAGCTTGTATATTACTAGTTGTACTAGATACTATAAAACCAAGCGCAAGGGCTAGGTTGCCAGGTAGATTTAGATATGCACCCACGGCCCATGTCGTCTCTGTTGGTGTGCTCCCATATGAGGCCGAGGAGGGTTCCTATCATTATTTCCCAAATGGGGGAGTTCCAAACTCTCCGGCTCCATGCCTTTTGCATGAGCTCCAAATCCTTCACGAGCCATCTCTCTCCTCAACGCCATTTGTTCTGTAATATCATGTTGTTTCTCTATCACCCTCTTGCATGCCTCATCATACTCAAGTCACCTTTCTTCTCTTTTCCTCTCTACCACTAGGTCCACCATCCTTCACCAAACCTACTCCTTCCCACGCGTGTGGTAGGGTTTATCTAGCCATCGATTTTCTTCAAAGTTTAGGGTTACCATCAATATTTTGATTTCCAATGGAATGTCTTGCAGATAGGTTCCCCTAGGATAACGTAAAGACTTGAACTTAGCTACCTCTAGGAAAGAGTAAGTATAAATTGACTTCTCTAAAATATAGCTATTTAGAACACCATAGAGCTAAATGTCCACAACACGCGTCCAAATCAGATCAACATCATAGAGGGCCTAAAATTCTTCCTGCATCCAGACAAGTGTGTGATACCTCTAATTCCTTTTAGATGTATAAGCAACCAGCCACTCATATAGCTCTACCGAAAATATTGCAAAGAATCTCTCATATAAATAGTTGTACAAGTTCTTCTCTACCCATGCACGTGTGTCAAACTTAGATCTAGTGTTGAACCTCCGAGTGTACTCTTCTTCCTAGATCTATTATCCACTCCTCAATACTTTATAGGGTCAATGGTACTTCTTCATCATGAAATATCACGAAAAACAATTGAAAAAGAAGTCGCAACAATGAAACCGATGATGTAGCCTAGAATCTCACCTGTAGAAAACCTAGGTGCACCTTTGGCACATCACCCAACTTTGAGTTGAGTGCTCACTTGAAGCACGTAAAGGTATCAAGACCCTGTTTAGATTTTCTTATGTAGGATGTTAGTGTTGTTAGGAAATTAATATTAATGTTTACTATGATTAAGAATTAATGAGTAATTTGTAATAACAAATCACGTATATATTTTGTTAGTATATAAGTTGTTATTAACAACTTATATTTATGGATATATTATTTGGTGATATATTGTTATAACAATATATCACGAATAGATTATTGTTTCAGGAGATGTTGTAGGAGATATTTGAGGAATTGTAGTTCCTCATATTTAGGAGCAATCTCTCCTATACATATGCATTGTATGTAGAATGAAACGGATGGAGTCTATTGAAGATTAATGAATGAATATTGCACGCTGTGATTTCTGTGTTTAATCTAATCTATTACTTTCATGTGGTACCAGAGCGGTCTGTTCTCCCATGCCTGCGATGGAATAAAAAATCATCAAGGGGCAATTAGTATTCTTTGTTGTCCCGTCTATGAGGAAGGCCCCTAGCGGCTGAAGATCCTTCTCCCCGCGAATTGACCACAATTGCAATCCTATCCGGATGGTCTACATAGTGTGTGATAGTCATCCTGATTATATGCAATTTTTGGAGCCTCCCAAGTGCATATATCTGCGTCCTCGTGAAACTCCTCTTCGAGGTCAATCATTTACATGTGTCATAGACCTGCGTTCTCGTGCATAGATCACCACATCGGTAATCTATTGAATATTCTCTAGCTGGTCAGATCTACAAAGAAGCGAGGCGTTATATCTCTGAGTAGATGGCAGTTCTGTGGAATTAAATATTGATTTATATGTGATCCTTCTGCCCTGGAGCCTCACATCCGGATCACTTATTTTTTGAAATCTGTCTTTGAGAGCAGTTTTTTTGTTGTTGTTTGCATCACCTGCATAAATCATAGTTGCCATCACAACAAGCTATAAAAAAAATAGGCTATCAAAGTTGTTTTATCAGATTAGAAGTTTAACGTTTTGTTTTGGAAGAAATTTTGTTTCTATGAGATCTTCCTCTAATCAACTTCCCTCAAGCGGTGGTTCATATTTTTGCATGGAGCTAACTTCTGCGTACCTAGAATCTCTACATCGACGGTATTCTACACAGACCAGAGCATTTTAAGTGAAGATTGTGTACTGCCACGATTGAAGGAGCTCGCTATTCTACATTCATTGGTCAGATGTATATTTATTGTAATTGTCATTAAGATAAGTGAGAAAGCCATTTATGTATTTAGGCTATGTTTAATAGTTGGTGGGATAATATTCATTAGTCATAGGTATTTATTGTTGTCTTAGATCAATAAAACCCATGTATGTTATAGTCTCAGTGGTATAGTCTTTTTATTGCCAAAAGTATTAATTTGTCTATGTCAAATTATTACGTTGAAAAAAAAAACAAAAGTTGTATTGTCAACATTGTTAAATTGTGTTTAGGTGATTTTAGGTTTTTTAATAGTCATTTTTTAAGTCTTATGTCATATAAAGTCAAAATTGTTTTTTTTTCAATTTGTGAAGCGTCATAATGGATAAGTTGAGTCACATTGAAAAATTTGAAGGTAAAGATTTTCATACCTGGCAAGTACGAACTCAACTGTTCCTAATTAACAAAGACTTGTGGGATATTGTTGATGGAAAAGAGAAGAAACCGACAAATGTAGATGAAGCAACAAAATGGGCAAGCAGAGATCGAAAGGCTACAACGATTATTGGATTGGGTCTATCAAATTCCTATTTGCATCATATAGACTTAAAAAGTCCTCTCACACAATTTGGGAGACATTGAACAAATTGTTTGGATCACAAGCTGGAAGTGCAAAGCAATATCTTTAAAGCAGAGATTGTTCGGCCTCAAGATGGAAGAAGGCGATAACATGGTGGAACATATTAGTAAGTTTCGTTCTATTTGTAATCAACTAGCGGGAATAAGTGTAGATGTCCCTGATGATGACGCTAAAGAAGTGTTACTCAATAGCATGCCTCCATGCTATTCTAACATGGTCTTTACATTGAGTAAAATAAATCCAAGTTTAGAAGAACTTATTTCTTCTTTGTTAGATGAAGAAAAGAGAATCATGTTTGCGGAACTAGAGGAAAAAGCCCTGTATGGTAAGAAACAAGATAAAAGAAGATCTAAATATTCTTTCGAACTGGATCATATTCTAAAGATTCAAAGAAGTGGCTCACCTGTTATTATTGTAGACAATCTGGTCACTTGTCCTCAAATTGCAAGAAAAGAGCACAAGACTTACTTGATGGGAAACTGCAAGATAATGCCATGGTTGCTGATGACGAAGGAGAAAATGAAGAGGAAGGAAATACTGCTTATACAGAAAATCAAAGTGATGAAGATTTTCTCTATTAGATAATTACAAATGGAGGATGGAGCATCGGAGGCATTGGAGGTGGAGGTCGACAATGACCTCTCATCGATCACCAACGACGGGGCCGCACAGAATGATTTGGTGGCACAGGTGTGCAGTGTGAGTACTTGTTTTTTGAGTTTTGCAGTGTTCCAGATTCAGTTGTGTGGTGTGAATTTCAGCTTGGTGTGATTCTTTTTCAGAGTTCTGTTGTGTGTTGAATAAGTGAAATGTTCACATTGAGGGGGGAACATGATCAGCATGATCCAATGTTCCATTTTCAGTTTTTCAATTGAGTATGTGGCTTTTCCTATTTCCCCAAATGCAAAAAAACATAGTACAGAACAAATAACACAGTGAAACGCAGCATCATGAGGCTTGATGAGGTAGAACAGTCAGATGTGTTCCTGTTCGTACCTAGGTTTGTGGTTAGCCTCTTGAAAACCATTGAAGGCTGTTCAGATGTGTTCCTGCTTGAGTTCCCACACTGCTAGGTCAGATGTGTTCCCTAGAGTGACTGGTTGATAAGCAGATGATTCCTGAGCGTGTTCCCATCCTCGTTGGTCAGATGTGTTCCCGACAATGCTTGGTTGATAAGAAGTTGATGTGTTCCTTCTTCTACCTTCAGTTCAAGTGTGTGCTAAGATCATGAGCGCGCAGAGGTGGCAGGCTGCAAAGGAAGTGTGAAAGTTCTAATGTTACCATGTAAACATTAAGGGGGGGAATGTTAGGAAATTAATATTAATGTTTACTATGATTAAGAATTAATGAGTGATTTGTAATAACAAATCACGTATATATTTTGTTAGTATATAAGTTGTTATTAACAACTTATATTTATGGATATATTATTTGGTGATATATTGTTATAACAATATATCACGAATAGATTATTGTTTCAGGAGATGTTATAGGAGATATTTGAGGAATTGTAGTTCCTCATATTTAGGAGCAATCTCTCCTATACATATGCATTGTATGTAGAATGAAACGGATGGAGTCTATTGAAGATTAATGAATGAAGATTGCACGCTGTGATTTCTGTGTTTAATCTAATCTATTACTTTCAAGTGTGATGGTGATAAAACATATTTTGATCCATAATTAAACATAAACATTCCATAGTGCATAATTCAGATCTAGATCTTATAGAATCATGAATTAAACAATAACTATAATAAGATTAACCATACACGAACTAGATTTATTTATGTTTAACACCATTATCCAACCAATATTATCCATTATATTAAACACTGTAAAAATAATAATCTTCTTACATTATAAATTATATCCATAAGTCATGCGCTCATTAGATCCAGTGTGAGAACTCTATAAATAATTCACACACACTAAACTACATAGTTCAATACATATTTATAGAGGTGGGGACTTTCGCTTCACCATCTATGCACTTCTCAAAATAGGTCACATGCTGATAATAGCCATGCACATTTACAATAGCATGCATACATGCAAGTGTTCTAATAATAGATGTCCTATAGTTAACTAGAAGAAGTAATCCTATTATTAGCTCAAACCATGCATAGCACTTATCATTTACTCCTTGCCAAAATACCATTATGTGTCACGCAAGAGTCTTCATCTTTGTGTTCTCCGCACGCTATCTCCAAAAATATCCCATATCCAAAAAAATGGCTAAGTCCTGAGCCAAACTATTCTAGCACATGTTTCCTTCCATATATTTATGTGCCTTCAAATGTGCCTTGTTCCCGTGTGTGCATCCTTTGCGTGTCTTCTCCTTAGAGAATTTTTTTCTACTCAACATAGCAATAACCTTCCTTTCTTAATTTCTCTCCTTCACCATCATCATTGTACTTACCTCCCTTGTACCCCATACAAGTACTTTGTAACATGTTCAATGGATTGTTCCAATGTGATCTCTAGCCTATTTGGTCAACCCGTATCAATTAGGTAGGAATAGATTAGTTATCAATTAATAATGGGAGTTGTAACATTTAATGTAGATGGGCGTAGTCCCATGAATGTTAGTGGGGACACCTATTTTTCCATATCGACAAATTTTCTCACCAACAAGTTATTAAATGAATTAAAATAGCCAAGTGACCACTAAAATAATAATAAAAATCAAGTTAAAAAATATAATTTAAAATTACAAATAAATGGATAAATATCCTCAACATTGAACTTGAATATGACCAAAAAGGTGTTGGTTTCAAAATCCATCAAGAACCAACCCATTAATAAAAATAATAATTAAAAATTCCAAATAAAAATATTCAAAATCTAATGACACATAATGGCCACATGAAGCCACCAAGGGGAGGAGGAATAAATGGGAACCAATATAAAATAATTCTCAAGGACCATCATTGGAGAGAAGCATTGTATTTTCATCTCTAATGAAAAATCTCCATGATATCTTGAAGGTAATAATAAAACTAATACCCTTAATGGAAAAAATAATATTACATGTTAAAGACAACAATAAGATCAACATGCATTCTTGAAGAAAAATACATTACCTCCTAGAGGTGATTTAACATAAATGATTAATACCTTATATGGTAGTAAATGATGGTAGATTACTCTAATCAATTAGTTTCCAAGGATAATTGCAGAAATATCAATAATAATCATTAAACAAATATAAAAATTATAAATAATGAAATAAGGCACTAACAATGAGGAGGAGAAGAGAACTTAGCTGATATCTTGATTCATGTGTTGATCTAATAACTATAAATGGTGGAAATGATTTGACAACCCTCACTATTGAAACTATGACTGGGAAATCGAGAGAATCATGGATTATGATACAACCCAAAACATACCCCATTATTGCCCTTTCTATATGCTTTGGTCCCTCTTTGCTTTCAATATTTGTAACTTTCTATGCATGTCCTTTGCTCCTATCTAGAATCTTGACCTACGAAAATATGTGATGATCGCAATGAAAATAATACAATATTTAAAACCCTAAATGATGAGAGATAATACTGCAAAAAAATGAGGTGGGTTATGGGCACCCTTGTGCACCACCGACATTGACACTACTCTAAGGATAGTTTAAATCACATGGCATTCTCACCTAGTATGTGATATTTAGAATGTATGCAACCAAATTGATAACCATGATCTTGTAAAAATGCAATCATACTTGATACTTTCCCCATATTGACTCGACTTTGAAAATGTTCCTTGTACTTGTAGACATGAGTGTATGACTATGTAGAATGAGTATACAGAGTATGTGGAGCTGAAGGGATTCTTGGAATATCATTTCTTATGATTTCTATTACTATTTTCTAACTCAAATGTTAGGATTCAATAGAATCAATTACCTCCCTAATGGGCTATGAATAACTTTCTTATATATGTGTTTTAGATCTAGAAACCTCAAATAAAGAATACTAGGAATGTACCAAAGGGGTTTTAAATGAGAAAAAAATTAGTTAGGGGAGGAGGGAACAAAGTGCTAGGTTAGCCCATAGGGTATGGATGTTATGGCCCTCCCTATCCATTATGGTCTCAAATGCATGTGCGGGTGATTTAAAAGTTGGAATTATGATATGTGAGGGTATAACCTAATTTGATGGATTGATATGACCATTTTATGAACAAGTATGTTATGTATATAATAAAGAGTGAATGATACATAGTTAGGGATAGTTTAATTGGTAAAATTGAACAAGTGTGAGCTAGTGCAAGAGTGTTTAACAAGTTATGTTATTGGAGTTCATGAATTACCAAAATGAGTGTCTACATTTTCCCCCTTTAAGTATGGAATTGAAAATTGTGTGCTTAAAGAAAAAGTCACCTAAGTGTGTAGAATAACTTTTCTTTTCTCGTATTTCCTTGTCCTTATGCTAGGAATTGTTCTTCATTCAAGTTGTGTTTATTATTCTAAGATGAGTACCTATACAAAAAGAGTGTAGTCAATGTCCATAGTATAGGAAGTTGAACTTTAACTTGAATAATTTGAACTTAATGTGAAGATAAAAACATGTAAAATAAAATAAAGAATAGAGTATGCCTAATTATTTTGTGAGAGAGGGGGAGAGAGTACTCTTGCTACCATTTCCATAAAGATTTGCTAGAATTTTTTTGGAGCTGGTTAGAAGGAATTGGGGGTGATCAGTCCCCAAGTGGAATGTGCTAAGGAGAATAGAAAGAAGTGTAAATATACCCCACATGGTGAAGATAATTATATGGGGATTTTTCTATTTTCTCTACATCCCTACATAAAAATATGAGCAAAGGGATATAAATCCTATGAGGATAACAGTCCGCTTGACACTTCCCAAGACCCATGGATAAGTACCCTTTGTAAATGAGAATACATCCAATTGATTTGTAAATGATGACATGATGTATCAGGAAATGATAACTTGCATGTACCCTTGGTTCCACCATAACCTAAATTTGTATCATGCATTTGTCATTGAAACTAAGTGAAAGGCATGCATATGTTTCTAAGAAATGATACCAACTGATAAAATTATTGAATCTTCCCCATAATAGAAGTGTATGGAATGGAAAATCACATCCATATGTTATGGTCCTTGATGTACAATTGGGTCCTTTTGTGTTTCCTAACCCAATTCTATTTTGAGTTATTTTTGATTCTATGACTTGTCATATTTTTATTTGTTATTTTGTTTCCTAATTCTGAGCTAATGTGAGGGTGATATATCACCCGATGGTTTCCCCATTTTTTGGGGTGTGTGATATAAAACAATGTGAGCACATCTCAAACAATAGGACCTATAAATGATGTCCAAATGTGTTATATTATTCATGCAAGGAAAATAGTAGAGTGTGCATGGTGGATACCATGATACATACATACTAACATAATGGAAATATTGGTAATGTGTTAGTACCAAGTAATGATAAAATAACACAATAAATGCAAGTAAAAGCATGCAAGGATACATAAATATAACAATCATGATAAATACTAAGCTACATACATGAAACACCACTCGGGATATCGCAACACAATCAAATATCTCAAGGCCAACGAAAAAAATCAAGTAACAAAGGGCATAGCACAAACAACAAGTGAAAACATAGAACAAACATATAAAGAAAAAAACAAGCCATAGGATGAAATTAAGCTTAGCTTGGAAGTGACTTACAACACAAATACTACACATCAAGCACTCATTAGCATATTAGAGTAATAAATTTTATGACATGATGTATGTATTAGGTGAATGAGGTAAGAGAAAGTAAAAATAGTAAACATTAGAATAAGAGCACACATATGTGAGAAAATGTAAAAATTGAGGCCACGGTAGCTATGAAATAACTAGTAGAGAGAAGTGTCAAGCATCCTACATCATTTAACAATCTGTGTATCTTGCATTCACCTCAATGTACCACGTGAATGCACATTATATAAAAATGAACATGATAATTAAAGTGCAACATGAATAATATAAGTATACAATATAAATAACCAAGATATAGAAATGTAAATATTTTTGGATGTTTTGTATGTATTTGAATGTTTTTGGATTTTTAGCATATATGAATTTTTTAATATTTGTAGGCCCTATGAGGGAATAGATGAAAACCTATTATCTGAAGAGAAGTAAGGGTGATCAAATAATTCCCCAAGGGGAAATATTTAGATTTTGAGGTATTTTGATGAGTATAGACTATGCATCTAGAGAGAAAAAGAAAGGTTCTACCTAGTCTATGTGTGTGTAAAGTGAGGTTCAAGTGTGTAGCCACTCCCTCAATAGTAAAGTTGAACCTATAAATAGAGTATGTCACCAAGAAGTGAGAGGGGGAATTTGGATGCCCCCTAGTGTGCATATTATTGTTTTAGATTCATGATCTTCATGGTGATTAAGCTAAAATTCAATTTATGAGCCTAATATGAATGCTAGATTGTAGTAAAATGAATAATAATGAAATAAATGAATTGCATCTAAGCAAATAAATAAAGAAACCCTAATTGCAAAGAGAGGGTAAGAAGCCTTAGTTGATTTGCAGATTTCTTGAGAATGCACAGAGTTGGAGAACAGGAAAATGTGAAGCACTAACCGTCGCATTAGAGCTTAGAAAAATTTAAATCTAGAGAGATAGGTTGGTGGGGCACGGAGAGGGACGGGGGTGCTTGTGGGCACTCTGGACCTATTTCAGGCACTTATATATGTATAAATTCTCATAAACCCTCCTCCAAGGTGTCAAAATTTTTTTCCTTTAGTCTCATTTGGTCACTCGAGGTCATACTAAGATCGCTGAGGTCACTTTGAAAACCAATAATGAAGTATAGACTCGCAAAAACCCTCAAATAGACATCAAATCCTAAAAACTAAAGATGCAAAATGAGGGGTCAAACTATCCTCAACTATCACAATGGTGAACTTAAAACTAAGCATTGCACAACATCTCATACTCAATGTAGTTTTTGTGTGTTTCGAAATCACGCCCTTGGTTTCTTGTGTGTGCCACACATGGATAAAGAGTAAGTAACTAGATGTAGAATGTAATAAATGTGTGCATAGAATATAATGAACTTCCCTCCTATGAAGTGTGATGTAGAAAACCAGCCCTTGTGTCCCTTGTGATTGAGCTAGATGGATATAATAGAGCTCTTATATTCCTTGATGGATGCAACCTTAGGTGGTGATAAATAGTGTTTAGTGTTTGGTCCTTTATTATGATCACATAACTTTACATTTATATGATTCACTTGCTTGAATTTCATAATTAACCCCAAAATCCCAACAACCAAAAATATAAGATGCTCAAATGACTGTAAATGACCCAAAAAGTGTGAGTAAAGTACAAATAGGATAGGGGTGCCCAAAGGGGACAAGGGTTCCTGGCACTGGCATCTGGTTGGGTGCTAGTATCTAAGATCTCAAATCTTGAAGAGTAAAAAAGGAATACTAAGCAAGTAAGGGTATAAGAGAAAAAGAAAAATATAAAGTAAAGTAAGATGGCCAAAGACATGAGTTAATTAGTACTTTTCTTACTTAGGAATCACATGAATAGTAATATGTAATCAAGACTAAATAATCACCTAAAGTGTATGATTTTGTGTCTATATTTTCCTCCACTTTATATTGGTGAGCAAAAATATTAGTAACATAAAGTAGATAGATATGTGTACCTGATAACCATGTAGATTGATGATGAAATACATTCCAAGGGACTAGTCAAAACGTAAAATGATAAAAATGTGAAGTGTGGATGTTAGGGAGGAGAAAGTGCAAAGATTGATAAAAATGAACCTATGGTGGAAGTGCATGTGTAGATGTTGTGATGTACCTATTGTTGATGTCAATGTCAATTTTTTGTGTGTGATTTTGTTGTTATTGATGTTGATTAAGCTAAAATGCAATTTATGAGCCTAATCTGAATGTTAGATTGTAGTAAAATGAATAAAAATGAAATACAGGAATTACACCCAAACAAATAAATAATGAAACCCTAATTACAAAGAGAGGGTAAGAAGCCTTAGCTGATTCATAGAGTTCTAGAGAATGCATAGAGTTAGAGAATAGGAAAATGTAAATCATTGACCTTCATGCTTGAGCTCTACAAAAATGCATATCTAGAGAGATAGGTTGGATTGGTACACGTGGAGAGGGACGGGGGGCACCCATGGGCACCATGGACTGTCTCTAGGCACCCTGGACCTATTTCTAGGTGTCTGGGTCTGTGAATATGCTTAGAAAATATCCTCTATGTGTTGCAAGGGGTTCACCTTTAGTCTCCTTTGGTCACAACAAGATTCTCGAGGTCATTGAAAACTTCTTGCAATGAAATATAGACCTACAAAACCCTCAAATAGACATCAAATCCTAAAAACGAAAGATACAAAATGAGGGGTCAAACTATCCTCATTTGTCACAATGGTGAACTTATGAATGAGCATTACACTACATCTCATACCCAATGTAGTTCGTGTGTGTTTCTATAAATCATGCCCTTAGTTTCTCTTGTGCGTGCCACACATGGATAACGAGTAAGTAGCTAGATGTAGAATGTAATAAATGTGTGCATAGAATAGAATGAACTTCCCTCCTATGAAGTGTGATGCAGAAAACCATCCCTTGTGTCCCTTATGATGGATCTAGATGGATACAATGGATCTCTTAGATGTCTTTAAGAATGCAACCTTAGGTGGTGATAGATAGTGTTTAGTGTTTGGTCCTTTATTATGATCACATAACTTTATATTTATATGATTCCATTATTTTTATTTCATAATTAACCCTAAAAAGGCCTACTAGCAAAAAGATAATATGCTCAAATGGGTATAAAGGAACCAAAAATTGTGAGTAAAGTACAATGAGGACGGGGTCACCTAGGCAGTGACGAGGGCACATGGTGTTAGTGTCTTGGTTGGGCACTAGTGTCTAGGACGACAAATGCCGAAGCTTAAAAAAGGAAGACTGAGAAAGTAAGGGTGTAAGACTAGAAGCAACAACAGAAAGTAAAGCAAGGTGGCCAAAGACATGGGTTAATTAGTACTTTTCTTACTTAGGAATCACATGAATAGTAGTATGTAATCAGGACTAGATAATTACCCAAAGTGCATGATTTTGTGTCTACATTTTCCCCACTTTATGTTGGTGAGAGAAACGTTCGATAACATAAAATAGATAGATATGTGTACCCGATAACCATGTACATCTATGTTGAAAGGCGTGCTAAGGGACTATTCAAAGTTTGGAAAGATAATAATGTGAAGCATGGATGTTAAGGAGGAGAAAGTACAAAGAGTGATAAAAATGAACCTAGGGTTCAAGAGCATGTGTAGACATTGTGATGTACTTGTTAATGTTGATATCATTGTTGGTGTGTGTGATGTTGTTGTTAATATTTATTAGGCTAAAATCTAATTTATGAGCCTAATCTAAATGATAAATTGTAGTAAAATGAATAACAATGATATACAGAATTACACCCAAGAAAATAAATAATAAAACCCTAAGCGCAAAGAGAGGGAAATAAGCCTTATCTTATCTACACAATTCTAGAGAATGCACAGAGTTAGAGAACAAGAAAATGTGAAGCATCGCCGTCACACTAGATCTTGGAAAATGTAGATCTAGAGAGATAGGCTAGACTGGGCACTGGAGAGGGACAGGGTACTGTGGGTGCCCTGGGAGAGATAGGATGGACCGAGGTGCCTATAAAGGGACAATGGCACCCGTGGTCACCTTGGACCTATTTCTGGGCACATGGGTTTGCGTAAATTCTCAAAAAACCTTCTTTGAGGTATCCCAAGGTGTTCACCTTTAGTCTCCTTTGGTCGTACTCAAGATCATCGAGGTTATTGAAAACTCATGAACGAAGAATAGACCTGTAAAACCCTCAAATAGAAATCAAATCCTAAAAATAAAGATACAAAATGAGGGGTCAAATTGTCCTCAACTATCACAATGGTGAACTTATGACTGAGAGTTGAACTACATCATAGACCCAATGTAGTTCTATGTGTGTGTAGAAATTTTGCCCTAGGTTGTTATTAGTGTGTGTCGCACTTGGATAGTGAGAAAGTAGATAGATGTAGAATGTAATAAATGTATGCAAGGAATAGAATGAACTTACCTCCTATGAAGTTTGATACAAAAAACCATCCCTTTTGTCCCTTGTGATGGATCTAGATAGATGCAATGGAGCTCTTAGATGCCTTGATGTATGCAACTTTAGGTGGTGATAAATAGTTCTTAGTGTTTGGTCCTTTATTATGATCACATGACTTTATATTTATATGATTCCCTTGCTTGAATTTTATAATTAACCCTAAAAAAGGTCTTGCTAAAAAGATAAGATGCTCAAATGGCTAAAAAGGACCCAAAGAGTGTGAATAAAGTACAAAGAGGATATGGGCACCCAGAGGGGATGAGGACACTGGCGTTGGTGTCCTAGTTAGCGCCAAAGTGATAGCATCCTCGTTAGGCACTAGTGTTCAAGATGACAAATGTCGAAGAGTAAAAAGGCAAACCGAGTAAGTGAGGGTGTGAGACAAAACTCAACAATAGAAAGTAAAGTAAGGTGGCCAAAGACATGGGTTAATTAGTAATTTTATTACTTAGGAATCAAATGAATATTAGCATGTAATAAATAGACAAAAGAGAATGGGGTCACTTGTACGAGTAGGCCCAATGGGTGTATAAGTTGATTATGCCAATCAACATCATGTAATCCCATCTTTTGATGATAATATTTTTTGGATTCATCCTAACCATTCCCTTGAGGGTGTAGTCACAAAATCATGCACTTTATTAGAAGGTTCTTCATTTTCCTTTTATTTCTTCATTCCCACATTTTTATATACATTCCTAGTATGTTTTGGCACTTTCCCATCATTTTATCCTAAATTGGGTGAACTCATGCTTATACTTGGGTGCCCTCAAGGTGCACCTCAGGGTGATCCTTTTTCTACTTTCCTGCCACTTTTGGGATCTTTTTAGTATTTTTCATCCTTATATTTTTCCTAGTTGGCCATGTCAGGGTTAATTAAAAAATTAGATCAAGAGAACCCTATAAATATAAAGTTATGAGACCATAATGAGGGTCCTAACGTCACTTACTACTATCACTCCATCTAGAGTCCATCCATCATTGCATCACTTGCATCCACATAGTTCCATGCATCAAGGCTAGGAGATCTACATCAACACACACTTCATAGGGGGGGGATTCTATTCTATTCCATGCACACATGCTATTACATTTTCTACATTTAGTTATTGCTTCACTACTTCACATAGTGTGACTGGCACAAGAGCACCTAGGGCACGACACACACACACACACACCAAAACTACATTTGGGTCCAAAATGTAGTGTAACGCTCAGTTTAGTAAGCCCACTATTGTGGCAATTGAGGTCAGTCCAACCCATTCATTTACATATTTTATTTTTAGGTTTTGATACTTCTTTTTTTCTTTTACAGGTCTTCAACATCATCTTGCTTCATTTGGTACATTTGGTGTAGTTCAGCAAATCCAGTGTGACAACTAGAGGAGGGTTTACATGTCATCTTCTGACCTTGAAAGAACCAAATTCCAAGATTTTTCAGAGACCAGGCACTTTTTTTCCATACCACTAGGTGCCTCGAGGTATGCCCCTAATACTCTCTGGGCACTTGATCTTCTTAAATCTTCCAGATCCACCCTTTTCGGGACTCATGTGTAGTCATTCCTACTTCTAATTTCCCTGTCATACTACTGACACTCTGCGATAACCATCTACAATCAATTGAGTTCTTTCCTCACCTTCCTCTTGCACATTAGGGTTTTATTTCCATTAGTTTTAATTATTTAGTCATTTCATACTACTTTAGAGTATTTATTTACAATGTTTATGTCCTTCTAGATTAGATTAACTATTACTATACTTCTCCTAGTTTAGTTAATTTTAGTTAATCATTTTGGTGAACCCCACGTTTCCACACCACCTTTTTGATCATGTCATCTCCTTATCAAGTCATGGCTCAATCTTCTTATCCTATTATACTCCCACTAAGATCAATGGCATAGTTACTACCGTTATTGATTTCATGTGTGTGCATACTCAACACCCTCCTCACTTTGTCATGCCTAGGTTTGATCCATCTATCAATGTCGTCACTACTCATCGTACTCACCTTAATCCACCAAAACTCCACCCATGTCTCTTCCACCACCCATTACACGTAAGCTCCACCTACCACTTCTAAAGGCTATGACATTATTGAACAACTTAAAAATACCCATTAAGATCTCTCTCTATGATTTATTGCATAATGTGCCAGATTTTTAGTAACACATTAGAGGTCACCCTTCATGTTATTCATATAGAATGTGATAACTCACTGAGGCCTTTGCACATCTCATCCAATCTCTTCGTAATCTACCCCATGCACTATCTCTTTCACCGATGAGGATATGTCACCTTTTGCTAAAAGTAACCCATGTGCTCCATTTCTCATTACCATTGTTATTAGCACTAATTTACATCAAGTGTGTTCTCATTGATAATGGATTTTCCGTTAACCTTTGTGCTCATTCTCTCTTATGGAAATTAGGTATAAGCGATAACCTCATCTCTCATAACTCCACTCTTATTCATGGTTATGATTCTACCACTCACATATGCTTAGGAACTATCTCATTGCACATTCAGGTTGGACCTAAAACTATCCTCACTGAATTCTATGTTCTTGATACCTCCTTTCAATTCAATATCTTGTTAGGTAGGCCTTGGATTCATGTAATGCAATTAGTTCCATCTACTATCCACCAATGTGTCAAGTTCTTACATGATGGCTATGAGCACACTATTACCGCGTGACCCCGAACCATTCAAGTATTATTGCATTGATATTTACTCTTATGTTATTCCCATACCCCTTCACAACATATTCCATACACTAGTATTGATACCTATGACATTGGTCAACCTAGTGTTTCACCATCCACTACTGCTACTAGTAATACTCTTGCTATTTCTACTCACACATCGTCTATCATTTCTCATACATATTCATCCCACTAGTACTCCACCTCCTTCGGCCACTATATGCCTCTCTACCCTCCCACTTCGATGCCACCTACTAATGTACTTGATACTTCACACAATAAGATGACACTCACACCAATGATTTAAAGATTCTGATGATGAAGTTGATGTTATAGAACTTACATATGAGTCATTGAAAAAACTTGATTTTACTCCTCTAGGTGTCGATGATTCTTACTTTGAAGAAAATTTTATAGCTAATGGCCCTAGATGAATACCGATTCAAGACTCATCCCTCTACTAATTTTATGGTATTTATATAAGGGGTTTGTCCACAATGTTGATATTATTTCATCTTCTCCTCCACTAGAGGCCACTCCATGACCTCCCTTTACATGCACATTATTTATCAATAGGTCATTTTGGCAACACATTCCCATTGATCCCACTTGTCTAGATACTATTTTTACACATGATAGTTTTCCTAGGTTTGGTATAACACTTAATGACATCTTACCCTCTTCATTCACCACATCTTTATCATGGTTATTTCCACATAACAATAGCTTATGGCTTATGAGTTTTTCATTTAACAATATTTTTTCCTGTACCTCTCGTGATTTTCCACTCACACTAGGATAATCTTGGCTCGACTACATTGGCGGTACAATAGATGCCCTTCACTCTTCACTCATGTTTCTATACCTTTGAGCCACATTTCTATTCCTAATGATTCTTCCACCATTTATGTTCCAAAATATCTTGCATTGGCATGTGCATGGTTGTCCATCGATCACCTTTAAATGAAGAATACACAATGACTGTCTATACACTCCACCGTAATGGGTCCTTATATGATCCTCCCCATTCTATAGCTTACTAAGTTTTTGATGTGCACTCCAGTAGGTTTTGATCATGATAATGATGATCTACTTGATATGTCTCTTAGCTACCTTCATCACATACATTCTTGGGGGCATAACAATCACACATCCCCCTCTAATATTTTAGCATAATTACATAGTATCTATCATCTATTGTCCTCTCCTATAGGCCTACCATTCACATTTCTTCACACCATCATTACCCGATGACGCACTCTTGTGCTTGGTTCACACTTGACTATTGAGGGATTACCATTACACTGAACCCCACACATTACACTATAGGCACTACACATTTACATTTTATCACACACATCGTGCATCATACACCATCCATTCTACACTTAGTCTACATTCTACATTATACTACATGCTCATCATGCACATATTATTCATTCTACATATTACATACGCCATTAGCTATTCACACATAGCCCACACATTATACACATCATATATATATCTATATATATACATACTATATACTAGTATATATATACAACATCTATCTATGAGCCTAGATTTACATTTCATCCATACATTCTACATTATCACACATTACATTGCATATTATACACATTACATGTTACACATCCTACACATCTTACATCTCCTACATTCCATTATACATACCACACATTTACATACCCTATTCATCACTTGGTCATTTATACTACATTGTCTTCTATATGTTACACTCACCACCCTATGATGCACTTTAGTTCCTCGGTCCATACTCGACTGCCAAGGGTTTACCAATCAAATGGACATTACATTCACAATGCAACATTTCATCATGTGACATTCCTAGGCTCGTGACATACACTTTAGGATAAATCATCACCCACCTCCATCATTTCCTCTAGTAGTGGTATACACTTTAGGCTAAATCACCACCTCCATTATATCATCTTATAGTGATATACACTTAGGTTAAATCATCACTCATCCATTTCATCATATTGTGATATATGCTTAGGATAAATCATCACTCATCTTTTCATCTTCTAGTGATATACGCATTTAGTGCTAAATCATCACCCATCCTTTCATCATATAGTGATATACGCTTTAGGCTAAATCATCACTCATCCATTTTTCATCTTATAGTGATATACACTTAGATAAATCATCACCCATCCTTTCATCATATAGTGATATACACTTAGGCCAAATCATCACTCATCCATTCAACAAGTCATGATATACGCTTCAGCTATAGGGTTCATGCACATCCTTTCTACATGTCACATTTCATCATTACACATACACATCATCACAACGTGCTAGACACAAAAAACACTACTCGACCATTTCCGATGATGCACTCTCATTTATGGTTCATTCTTGACTGCTGAGGGGGAAAAAATGAACCTCATTGCATACACTTCCATTCACTCGAGGGGCACACGGATCCTATCATTCCATCTTGCATTCCATTCCATCCATCCACAACATATTGCATTGTCTTGGGGGGCATTTACTTTTTCTTTCTAGTGTTTTACATGTTCACTTTATTACACATGTTAGATGATTTCTTATATGTCATTATCTATATCATATACACATGTGCGTTCACACTTTTGTTTAGTGTGATCGGATATAAGACTCTACACGTGGCATGGATGCTCACCTTCTACCCTTCCTATACTGGTCGTTGGGGCATCACATTCATCTCATCTAGGTGTTATTATTTCATTTTGTACTTAACATCTTACATTACTTGATCATACACACTTTTGACATATTGGTTATTTCTCTAACATGCTAACGGGTGTTCCATGTGCAACACTTGTTTTGGATTACATGTTTCCATGACTACTTGTTTTTTTATTTCTATTTGTTTATTATTTTTTACCATTGTATGTGGGATTTTCCCTATGTTTGTGTGCACACTTTTTTTTTTTTGGCCATGATGGCCTTGCATGTGTCTTGTGACATCGTGAGTGATGTCCCATGTTTTGCAACCCACTTTGTGCAGATTTTTTTTTTGTGTGTTTACATTTACTACATTTTTTGCGTAGCTTACACATGTTTTCTATATGCATGCATTGTTTTCTTTACACTTGTCTTTGGCTAGCCTTCTTGTTTGTGCATGCCTTGGTTTCTACCAAGCACTTTCTAGGGTACACATTTCAAAGTGTGGTTGGTCCTCTTTTGGGGCCACATTCTCCTATCAACAACGTCACATGCACCCCAAAAGAGGGGGCATCATTTGGGGGTTTACATACTAACACAATAATGTAATTTACACCGGTTCAATATAGTGCACTTTCCACCCTTGGCATTGTGGGTTTACATACAAGTGAGTGGGTTAAAACAGTCTATGAACCCCATACACAACGGATTTTATAGGACATGGTGTCCTTAGCATTTTGGGAAGCAAGTTATAGGCTTGGGTTATAGTGGGTGTGCCTCTCTACACTACTTTGGCTAGTGGCATCGGATCACCCAAAAAACTAGGACACTATAGAGATCTCTTCACACATTTTAGCAAAAATGGTTAGAGCTTGGAGGACACAAAGCATTTCCTCCCTACACTTCTTCAACCAAGGTGGCGTGAGATCACCCAAAAACTCGCAATAGTACAAGATATCCTTCTACACCCCTTTCTCTGACATGGATCAGGTGCACATGTTCCATTTACATTTTCATTTAGTGTATTTTACATTTGCATATTTTACACATTTCTATGCACATGTGTATTTTACATAACATTTTTACATACATACATATTTGACTACTTGATCATTTTCTCCTTGTAGGTCTGGCCGTATGAGAAACAAGAAATCAAATTGGGGTATCAAAACAAAAAACGACAACAACAATAACATTCATTATGACATCACATGCTTTACTAACCATGTAGGTACACTACACACTACAACAACTACACACACATTCCACCCTAGGTTCACTCTCATCACTTTTTATTTTGCACATTTTTCATCTTTAGATTTCCATGCTCCTCCATATTTTTTTTCATTCCATGCTTGAGTCTAGTCCTTGGCATGTTTCTACTACACTCTCCATGGATATCAGGTATGCACTTCTATCTACTTTATGTTACCAAGATTTCAGCTCACCAACATAAAGTGGGGGAAAATGTAGTCACAAAATCATGCACTTTAGGCATTATTTAGCCCGGTCTCATACTACTATTTAGAAGGTTCTTGAGTGAAGAAAGTACTAATTAATCCCATCTTTTTGCCATCTTATTTTCCTTTTATTTCGTCATTCCTACACATTTTTATATACATGCCCAGTCTATTTTGGCACTTTCCCATCATTTTAGCCTAAATAGGGCACCCATGCTTATTAGGGCACCTCGGGTTGGTCCCCAGGGTGCCCGATCCTTTCTACTTCCCACCACTTTTTGGGCTCTTTCTAGCCATTTTTCATCCTTATATCTTTTTCCTAGTTGGCCATGTCGGGTTAATTACAAAATTAGATCAAGATAACCCTATAAATATAAAGTTATGAGACCATAATGAGGGTCCTAGTGTCACTACTACTATCACTCCATCTAGAGTTGCATCCATTACATCACTTGCATCCACATAGTTCCATGCATCAAGGCTAGGAGATCTGCATCAACACACACTTCATAGGGGAGGGATTCTATTCTATTCCATGCACACATGCTATTACATTTTCTACATTTAGTTATTTCTCACTACTTCACATAGTGCAACTAACATAAGAGAGCACAAGATCACCTAGGGCACAACATGCACACACACACACAGAACTACATTTGGGTCTAAAATGTAGTGCAATGAGTGACACTCAGTTTAGTAATCCCATTATTGTGGAAGATTGAGGTCAATCCAACCCATTCATTTGCATATTTTATTTTAGGGTTTTGATACTTCTTTTGTCTTTTGCAGGTCTTCAATATCATCTTGCTTCATTTGGTACATTTGGCACAGTTTAGAAAATCCATGTACAATAACTAGTGAGGGTTACAGGTCATCTTCTGACCCTAAAAGAATCAAATTCCGAGCCTTTTTCGAGAGACCAGGGCACCTATTCTACCATACCAAGGCCCCCGGGGCACCCTAGTACCCTCTCAGGTGCACAGGTACTTCTTAAATATTCTAGATCCACCTTTTGGGACTCTTGTGTGTATTTTGCCTTTAAGAATTTCCTATAGACCTGCAATACTTGCGATAGCCATCTACAATTAGCTTAGTTATTTCCTCACCTTCCTCTTGTACATTAGGTTTTTATTTCCATTAGTTTTAATTATTTATTCCTTTCATACTGCTTTAGATTGTTTATTTACAATGTTTATGTCCTTCTAGATTAGATTAACTATTATTATACATCTCCTGGTTTAGTTAATTTTAGTTAATCATAGGGTAATCTGATGTGGAGAAAGTATGATTTTTAGTTTCAATCAAGCACAAAATTTCTTACCGTATAATTTTTAAAGGAATATCCCATCTATGTTGTTATAGTTGGTACCCCATAATGGGTGATAATATGTATACCACTATGAATTGATGGATATCCTAATTGGTGGTGATCTCAAATATGCTACTTTAACCTTGGTGAAATATTTTGTGCGATTAATGAAGAATTTGTGACTATTTACCGATATAGGATTTACTTTGATGGTCAAATCCCCACGGGAAAAATCTCATTACGATCAATAGATATAATTCATAGTCATGGCACAAATGAGATTACCATTTTATTGAAATGGATCACATCATTTGGGATATTCAAGAAAATCTTGTCCCATGGTAGGCCAATAATAGCTTTGTCATATAGTTGAATTTTGAGACATCATTTCCACTAAAGTGACCTTCACACACATTTTCATGTATTTGCGATAAAGCTGGGATATCATAAACCCCAAGAAATGTCTATATGCTTGTCAAAAGTGAGTTTAAATAATGATCCTCCAATAAGTACATAGTAAGAATTGAATTCATGGACATAATAACCAACATGCTTCTTTTGGTTATTCATTTTGGGTAGATTTATTTGCAGGTAAAGAAAGTTGTATTTCATGCCCATCAATATACCATTCTAGATTATTTGTGCTACATGTGACATAAAAAACATGTATGGATTTAATTGTATGATGGTGTTGAAGGATGACACAAATGTTAAATATTAAAGGTAACTGGTTTTCCATGATGTTGAGTGGGATTAAAGATTTATCACTATCCATAACATCTTTATGTTTATTATCTTTGTGAGTGATAGTAGTAATAGTGTAAGAATCAAATGTAGCTAGAAATTTCTTGACAATTATTGTATGGGATCAATTTTTCTTCCTTTTTTCGATAAACATCACAAACTTGATTGAAAATGAGATGAGAATCTCTACATATTTTAGTATAGAATACTTGGAGAGAGTGTTTGCTAATAGGCCATGTATGAGTGCCTCATATTCAAAAATGTTGTTTGTGAAAGAAAATCCTCAAGCAATAAGCAAAATACATGGGCTCACCATATGGAATGATGAGAATAATGATGGCCCCAACTCTAATATCACAATGAAAACCATCAAAATACATCATATAAACCTCTAAGTCAAATTTGTAAGTAGTATATTCATCTCTAAAATCATCATAAAAATGAAAGGGTCATCTAAGTCAAGGGCTATGGCAATTTGATCAACAATAAGTTATCCTTTTATCGATTTTGTGGGATAAACTTGAGATCAAATTTAGTAAGTACATTACCCATTAGAATAGACAACTAGATAAATGGATTCATGAAAATAAGTACCATAATGGTCTAACTTAGTAATGACATAAATTTATATGTTTATCATGTGGTGATGAAGCTTTTATGTAAAAAAAATGAGTCCTAAGAAAATTTACTCAATGTAACTATGGCTAACTTTTCATCTCATATGATAGCAAATATCCCTAGAATATGGTATAATAGAAAACATGTCCTCATGGAGAATCATCATGTTATGTAATTAAGGAACCTAATGTATGAAAGTTGTTAGAGATGTACACAACTAATCATCACCCTAGGATTGAAGGTTTCAAAACTGATGGGTTGAGTTAATAAGACTTAATGACATAAAAATATTATTGACACCTCTCATCCCATACAAATATAGTATATTTATTCATTAATTGGGTAAATGGTTGAGTTTTATTAGAAGGATGTTTGATGAATCAATGGATAACTTATATATTTCTTTGTAATAAACACATCTAGTGAAGGTTATGAGGCGGGGCATATCTAGATAGCACATATTTTGTATGGGTCAATTTTGATACACTATCATGATATGAAATATCCTAGTACTCTTCCCAACAATGACACAACATGCAATTTTTTTATGGTTAAGCCTTACATTATGTTTCCTTAATCATGTATGAAAGTGTGGGAAGATTTTGGGCATGGTCAACACGATGATTTGATTTGGTGAGTATGTCATCAACATAATCCTTAATGATTTTTGAATGTAATCATGAAAGATGTGATTCTTGGCGTTTAAGGAAGGGTTTAAGAAAACCCATGGCGGCGTGGATAGAGCCAAGGTTTAGGACTTAGCCATATTGGGAATTTTGGGAAGGACACGAGAAAAGTGTGACCCGACAATGTGCATGCGGAGTGGATAAGGTGTGCACTAGAGAAGCAACGTGATGCCCATGAAAGGAATATGCCCTATGATAGAAGGTTCTAGAAGACATCATGGAAAAAAGTGGAGAGCTCAGGCTTGGAGAAGCATGCTCCCATGGAGGACCACATTCAACACTTGGCACCATCAGATCTGAGGCCACGTAGAAGGATGAGTTGGCACTTTGGGATGCCTATATATGTGAGCACCCATAGGAGAAAGAGAGAAGAGAGAGAGATAGATAGAAAAGAGAGGAGATTATAGAGAGCGGAGCTCTGCAAAAATACTGTGAGAACTCTGTGGGATTGGGTAGAAGCTATATAAGGGAGTAATGTATTAAGGGGTTGGGTTATAAATTTTTCTTTGTATGGATGAAGGACATGATCCTGTTGTGATGTATGACTTTGGTCTGATCAAGTTGTGGTAGTCTAATGGATCCATTGAATGTAATGAGGTTACAAACATGAATGAGTATGAATATAATTGATTTGGTTCATATCTATATCTTTTCATTTCTGTTCATGGATGTTATGGAATAAATGTAAATCCTTATGTATTTTCCTTTCTGTTGTAGTTCTATTTATTATCTATAAGTACTCTCTATTTGGAATGAATACATTTGTCTAGAGGTCATTCTGAGCCCTATGATGATTGTATGTCTCATTTCCACCTTTATTCATTAAGATTCATGACATAGATGATGGTTTCCCACTTAACTCACATAAAAGAGAGACTCGGTGCCCACGCGTGCCTCGGGTGAGTGCCCAGACACCCAGTTGGGTGATAGGATGGTGTGCATGGGATTCCCTTGTTCTTTTGGTGGGTGTAAAAATGACTACATCTTGGTTCCATTTTGGGACCTCTTTTCAAAGTTGTAGTGGGAAATGGCATACATCATGATCTGTGTAATGAGTAATGATAGAGTGTTTAACTTTGGAAAGTGTTGAATCATGGTTCAAAAGCATGGAGGATGAATTTTCTCAAGAGATTCAACACTGGATCTGAGTTTGATGCACGTAGATGGGTAGAAGAGAACCTCTACCATGATTTATATGAAATTTTTTTTTGTTGCTTCCTAGTAGAACTGTATGAATGGCTCTCAGCATATATGCATCTAGATCAAGTTGGTATTATAGAACATGCATGTGGACCCAAGAAGAATACCAGAGGCTGCAGGATGTAGATCTGATGTGGACTCGTGTTGTGGATCATTGGTGGAAAGGTGTGTTGGCTAGCTACACTACACTCTGGAGTATGCTATTTCTACATACTCTTGTCGGAAGTTTTTGAGTTTGAGTTTTTGTGGGAGCCCAGAGGATCATTTCTATGTTATCCCTCTGGAAATGAAGATCTTGATTGTTACCTTGAGTTTAGAGGCATTTCAATGGCCGGCTAAACCATTCTGAGAGCATTGGGAAAGGAAGCTAGGGTGGAGGAAGATGGATGGAAGATATTATGATGGAGAAGAAAGGGAGGAGAGGTGACTCAAGTATAGTGAAGCATGTGAAAGGGAGATTTCTAGACAATGTGAGGTTGTAAGTGTGATGGATCTATGGAGGTAGATGTTGTGGGAAGGAGTTGAGGTTCACGCAGAGGACGTGGAACTGAGTAGTCTATGCTACCCCATCTTGGCAAGTGCGTAAGAGAGACCCCTTGGCTTCTGATGAGAGTTCATCACATGGAGAGAGAAGAGTCATTGGCATGTATATCTGAACCCACCTAGTGACCAAACCATAGTGCTTGGTTTTCTAGATCAAGGAAGGAGTATCGTTGACCCAGTTGGTATTAGTGGAAGTGACAGATCTATGCCCAGGAGATATAATTTTCATTTCCCACTTCTATGGCTACGCATACTATTCTAGTATTGGAGGAATTTTTGGACAAGGAGCAAGTACACAAGCCTTTGGTCTCACATCTGGGAGTGGTGGGGTACACTAGTGGTAGTGGGGCATTATCATAGACCATCGGTGCGTAGTTTAGTGGAACTTTGGGGACCCTTGGCATGACCACTAGGACTGGGACTGGTGGACTGGGGTGGACACTTGGTGGATCTAGTGGTAGGGAGGCACATAGGACTGGTGGATTTGGTGGATCTGGTGGCTCAGGAGGCATAGGACTGGTGGATCTGGTGGATCCAGGGGTGGAGGAAACACGGAGGAAACCAAGGCTCTGGCTCAGGAGGACAAGGACCCCAACAACCCCCTCAAGTCTTCTTTGAGATGTCTTTACATTTTCCAGATTATAGAGGTATTGAAGATGTTGTAGAACATGTTCACAAGTGTGAGCTGCTATGGCATGTGAAGGGGATCACAACCCCGGAGTGGAAGGCTAGTCAGTTTGTAATGACGTTGCAAGGGTGCATGCATAGCTGGTATAGGAAATATGACCCTCATCAAATGGTGGTGGATTATACTACTTTAAAGAACACCTTCTTGGTAGAATTCCACATCTGAGTTTGAATAGAAGAGCATCAGCACCCTGAAGGAGATTCAATAGGGAATGGAGAGAGTGTGTGGGAGTATGATGCATGGTTCAAAACCCTCTGTCAAAATTATCATATGACATTCACCCTTCACAACATGCTCAATGGTTTTTTGGGGGTTGATAACACCTTTTAGAAGAGCCCTATCTCATAAAACTTTCACAGATCCCATGTGAGGTAGAAGCTGCTCTGCATGTGCCAAAGCTATTGGAAGTGTTGATACTGGTGTTAGCCCATTTTGGAAGCTCAAATCAAATTATTGTTATGGCTAAGTAGCTGGAGAAGTTGTCTGTGAACTCAGCCCATGAGACTCGTAGTGGTATATGGTGTACATATTGTGAAGTAGAGGGGCATGTCAAGGATAGTTTCCCCCAGGAGGACAAGTATGCACATGTGCCGTAATAGTAGACTATGAAATTTATCATGGGGACCATGATGCAAGTAGATGTCCCTTGTTATAGCAACACAAATTTGGAAGAATGTGTCTTGCTACTATAAGATCTACACCTCTACAACCCATGATACTAAGGATTGTAGGCTTATTGATCAGATCCATGAGGCCATTGATCATGGGGTGTGCAGACCAACATTGCTAGTAGTTCTAAAGGTGATGATCACCGTTATGAGGAGTGCGTAGATGGAGGCATGTGTGGAAGGGGATTTTGGAGGAGGATTTTGTGGTCATGGTAACCATGGAGGAGGAAGAAGTGAGTTCCCATGTGGAACCTATTTTAATTGTGGGTCTATAGAGCATTACAAATGAGAGTGCCTAGATCTATTGTAGTGCTCATGGTGTGGGAAGAAGCACAAGTATGAGGAGTGCCCTGAGTTGTTTGAGCACATGAATCAACAACACCGAGAAAGACAAAGGGTGTTGCAATGGTAAGCATTAAGAAGATGGACACACAATGGATGCCATGGGTGACATGTGATGTGGGTTTGGAATCTGTTATGGTAACAACAAGAGCAGAGGCCACGTGTGTAAAGGAAATACCAAGGCAGAAGAACCTGGTTTCAAGGGAAGAAGTGGTACATGGGAAGTACCCAGATCCTGCACATCAAAAGGAGGTATATCAAGATACCATGGATGTCATTTGGAGTTTACAAGGAGAAATCTAGTGTCTAAAGGAGTAGTCTAGGAGGGAGGAGAAAAGAAGGAAGGTCGAGGCCAAAAGATGACTGGATGAGGTCAGGAAGTATGTAAAATGCTAAGGCAAGAGAATATTATTCCCTTGCTAGGAGCATGGTTGAGAGAGAAGGTACCATGCACCAGAGAAGAGCATGAGAGGTAGGTCTTGCATGCAAACCTTCCCCCTCATAGCCTTGACTATGATAGGAGATCACGTTAAATGTGGTCATGGATGGATGGCTCCTTAGTAATATCCTCATTGACACAGTGCGTGGAGGTCAATGTTCTCACCTTGGATGCATGGCATCAGATGGGAAGGCCTGCATTACAGCCATCTTGAATGTGTTATATATGAAAAAAAAATGAAGGCAATGCCCATCGGTGTCTTAAAGGATGCAACTATCACCATTAGGGAGCTAAGTTTATTGGGGACTTTGAAGTCTTGGTGCTCACCGAGGTAGACAATTTCCCAAGCACTACTTGGGTGCCCATGGTGTTATAAGAACAATGTGGATCTTTGGTTCAACAAGGGGTACATAAGCTTTGAAAATGAGGAGGAATGGGTCATCATACCCCTAGCTGATGGGAAGTCAACACCCTATATTGAACCTTTGGGAGAAGAGGTCTGGATAGAATTTATGTGTGCTCAATCAAGGGATCAGAGATAATTCATCCCACAGATGGAGTTATCTAGTTTGAGGATGCTCAGTCCTAAGTGACACCACTAGTATAGCATGTGATAATTGGGTGCATGGAACCTATGAGTTAATCGGATGACATTTAAGAGGATCGGTGAAAGGTGAAAAGGCATGTATGATCCGGTGCCTAGGAGAAAGGAGCTACCTAAGTACTTAGGAGGAGCCTCCCCTGAGGTATTTTTGTAGAAGATGGAAGCTCAGTGGAAGGAGGAAAATGAATGAAGGGGGATGTTAAGCTACGTCCTACTAGGAACTATTGTGCGTTGGTGGGAAACACATCGGGATAATCTCTTGGAATGGTGTGAAGTGAGAATTTCCTTCTCTATTTCATTTCTCTAGAAGCAAATGTGCCCCACCATCAAAGACTACCATGGTAAGGAGCCCACCTCTTTCCACATCCAAGCTGTGAGAGAGAGCTTGGAGGGAAGGCATGGAAGCTTTCCACCATCCCTCTGGGTACACAAACTATATTCTACACTACAGGTTGTGTGCGTGCATGGTACATCCACTCTGAGACATGCCACCAAATAGGGAATTGGAAAGAACTAGTGGCTGATCTAGTCCAAGCATTTGAGTATCAAAGCACCAAACCATCGGTGGATAAGGCATTGTAGGAGGTCAAGCACCTTATGATGGGGGATAGTGCAAAGGTAGAGGATAGGCTTGTAGAATTTCTAGGAGAGCCATGCTTGGAGGGAAATTTGGTGAAGATGAGTCTGATGAGGTGTAGTTTGAGTGTGTGTGTAGAGAAAGAAAAAGGCAAGATGGTCTATGTCATAGATGGTGAAGAGATGGAAAATTTGGAGGTTAACCATTCTCTAGGCTCGCGTAAAGTGATGGATAGTGTTGATGAAAGAATGTGCACCTATCATGAACCTTTAAAGACAAAAAGAAGGTTAATATTGGGTGGAGGTGGAACCCAAGGAAGCTATCATTGGAGATTATTGGTCGGAGAAGGAAGTCTCTAAGATCATTGATCTTTTACGTGAGTTTGAGGATTTATTCCCATGTGGGTATCATGAACTCAAAGGTGTTCACCATTCCTTGGGGGAAATGAGAATTAAGTTGAAGGAAGGTGTGTGCACCCGGTCGGAAGAGACCATACCGGATGAATCCTAATCTGCGTGAAGGTCAAGGAGGAAATAGACAAGATGATAGCGTCAGGAATCATAGAGGTTGTGGAGGAGTCAGAGTGGATAAGTCCAATGGTGATTAGTATAAAAAAGGATGGAAGGATAAGGATATGTGTTGATTATAGGGATCTGAATGTAGTGTGTGTCATTGATCCCTTCCCAACCCCATTCACTGAAGAGATCCTAGAAGGAGTGGTAGGGCGTGAAGTCTACTCTTTCACGGATGGGTTCTTAGGCTATCACCAGGTGAGGATTGCAAAGGAAGACAGAGAAAGAACAACCTTTCACCACCGAGTGGGGAATTTTTTCCTATACGGTCATGCCTTTTGGGTTGAAGAATGCACCCTGTTGTGTTCTCACGCATTGTAGTGTAGGCCTTCCAGGACTTCATCCACAAGTTTCTCAAGTTTACCTTGATGATTGGACCATGTATGGACTGGTCAAGGACCATTGTGACAATCTGAGATTGATGTTTGAAAGGTGTCGGTAGTTGAGGATATCCCTCAACATCAAGAAGTGTGTATTTTCTACCCCGTTTGGGACCCTGTTGGGACACATCATATGCAAAGAAGGCTTGTTGGTGGATCCTGCCAAAATTGTAGTGATTGTGGGATTGGGGGAGCCAACTAGTCAAAGCATAGTGCGTGGGTTTCTTGGACACGTGGGCTACTATCGGAAGTTCATCAAGGGGTATGCCAAGATCACCATGCCTTTAGAAGAGTTTCTCAGACATAAAAGTGCCTTTCATTGGGGAGGCGCATAGAAGGTGTTTGACACATTGAAGGATAGGCTTGTCACCGTGCCTATATTATGTTTCCCCTCTTGGGATAAGCCCTTCCATGTTCATGTAGATGCCTCTGGAATGACCATTGGGGTAGTGCTTGCACAACCTGGTGAGGGAATTGTTGATCACCCCTATGCTTTGCAAGCAGGAAGTTGACACCAGTAGAGTAGAATTATACTATGACCGAGTGTGAGGCATTGTCTATGATCTATGTGCTTCATAAGTTTAGAGCAAGTATCTATTGGAAACTCCCTTTATCTTCTACACTGACCACATGGCATTAAAATATTTGGTGAACAAGCCCATCCTACAAGGCGCATATGTCGGTGGGTGTTATTATTCAAGAGTTTGAGTTCACGGTGGTTGTCAAACTAGGAAAAAGTAATTCTGGACCTGACCATTTATCTAGGATTGATTGGGGAGGACATGCAAAGCATTGAAGATACCATGCTAGATGTGCATAGTTTGTTTAGGTTGTGGCATGTGCACCCTCAGACTTGGAGGATATTGTTGTGTTCCTTAAAATGGGTATGGCACTGGAAGGGATGAGGACATTAGAGAAAAAGCAACTAGCCATACGCGTCATGCCCTACATGTTGATCAGTGGGGACTTATACAAACTAGGGTGTGATGAAGTTTTTATGTAGGTGTGTACTAGAGCATGAGTGCCTCGCCATCATAGAGGAAGCACATGGAGGAAGTGTAGGTGGACATTATGTAGGTGATGCCACCACACGTAAAATATTAATGGTAGGATTGTGGTGGGAAACTCTGTATAAGGATTGCAAGGAATATTGTAAAGTGTGTGACCATTGTCAGCATGCGTTGGCAAGCCTAGGAAGGAGAGATGAAATGCCTTTGTGCCCTATCCCTAGTGTTGAACCTTTTGAGAAATGGGAAATAGATTTGTAGGCCCTATTGCACCAGCAACAGTGCGTAGGACTGGATCATGCTATGTAATCACTTGCATGGACTATTTGACAAGGTGGGCAGAGGCCCCAACTAAAGACTATGTAAAATAACAACTACAACAACAAGATTTTTGGGAGAACATTATCATGAGGTATGGATGCCCTTTAAGTTTAACCAAGTGATAGGGGTACACATTTCTTGAATGAGACCGTGAGGATCCTGTTAGTAGAATTCATGGTGGCTCATCACAAAACTACACCTTATCACCCACAAGAAAATGGAACCATGGAAGCATTTAACAAGATATTGAGTCATACCTGACAAATATTTGTGATGTCGAGAAGACAAGATTGGGATGACAAGGTATCAGCCATATTATGGGCTTATAGGACAACTTATAAAAGGTTGAACAAAGCCACACCATTTCAATTGGTGTTTGGTGTGGAAGTTTTCCTCGGTTGAGTTTATGTTACCTTCTCTTGAATATAGCATGCATAGGAGGGATGGCTGATGAGAAAGCACTGGAAGAAAGGATTGATAAATTAATGAAGCTTGGATGAAAGATGATCACTCACCAGGTGGAGCCAAAATAAAAAGCAAAGAAAAAAGCATGGCATGATCGCCACATTAAGAACAAGAAGTTTGAGGTTGGGTAGATGGTCTTACTGTATGATTCTAAGTTTTGTGCCATCTGGGAAGTTAAAAGTGCATTGGTTGGGTCCCTACACCATCTCGTACATCCTTGATTTGGGTGCATGCCAGTTACAAGTGTTGGATGGGATGAGATTTCTAGGACACTTCAATGGGAGTAGGTTGAAGCCCTACTATAAATAAGTCTTCTTGGTGTTTGTAAATAAGGTAGTATTGCCTAGTTAGTTTAGGATTTTCTTTAATGCATTTTCCTTTCTTGTGTTTCCCTTTCTTGTTGTTGTTTTGTGTTTGCACCTGGGCACGGTAATCTCATTACTTTTTGAAAGTTGTAACTGCACAGAGGACCGCACATCATTTTAGTGTGGGGTGGAGTAAGGTGGAAGAAATTGAAGTATGAAGCACTAGGAAGGAATGCATTGGAAATCCCGGTTGAATGGCCCTGTGAAGAAAGTACATGCAAGGAAAGGTGAAAAAGGATGGTTGGTGTCAGGATAAGGCTACATTGGGGATCCACGTACAAGAGAAGAAGAAGTGCAAAAGCAACACGAGGTAGGTGAGAGAAAAAATCATGATAGAAGAAGTGCCTTGGTGCTTTGGTTATGTGTGTGCAAGAGTCTCCTGTCAAGATGGATTGGTTGCATGCCAGAAGGTTGGAGAATTTTTCGCGTGCAAGGTTGGGTGCGTGAGTTAAAGTGCTAAAGTTGGGTTTGTTTGAAAAATCCACATTAAGTGTTAAAGTATGGTGGTAGGTAAGGTAGCATTTAATGTTACAAAGTGGGAAAAACTATAAATAGAAGGTCGAGGCATTTCATTATTTACTTTGTGTATGAAGAAGAAGAAGCACTTTTGCATCATTACAAACTAGGGCTTCAGGACTGATCCGTGTGAAGAAAAATTTGAAGAGTTTAAGTGTGAGTAACTAGTTTGGATTTGTGAACCAGAAGGAAGGGATTTCATGGGTGTAAGAGAAGTTGTGAGAAGGTGTCATCTTGTGAAAGTATTATCCCAGCTAGGGTTTGAAAAACTAGGGCACGGGTTTAAGAGGTTTTCTTCACAAGTTTGAGATCTTAAGGTTGGAAGAAGTGGAAGAGTAGAGTAACAAGAAGAGATTGAAGTGATAAGAGGACCTAGATAATGGCACCCAAGAAACCAACCGTGTCACCTAAAAAGCCAAAAGGACAAGGGCAAGGGCAAGGGCAGAGAGCAACAACAACCACCACAAGCATGAATGAGGAGTGGTATGCAAAATGTAGTACCGGATGGAGTTTTTCTTGGGAAGGAGTGGGAATCCCATTTGAGAAAGATGGGGTGAGTGATTATAACCATCACACAAGCACAACAGAGAAGGAAATGGCATTGGAGTTAGTGCACCCGATGAACAAAAGGACACCAGAGGGTTTTCCCATCTATAGCGATGAGGTAAAAGTGAAGTTGAGAGAAGGCAGGGTTATTACAACTCTATGAGTTGCCCTACTTTGGAAATCTGAGTGCCTCTATCAGTGGATGATGTTGCATGTGCATGAGGATCACTTTTACTTCATGGGTGCAAGATGTGCATAACCCCTCAGCTGATTTCTAAGTTTACAGGCCTCATCTACATGGGAGACAACATAGATGATGACCTGAGTGACAAGGATGCCATCAAAACCATCGCTGCATATGATTACAAGAAGGGGTCAAGGTATTTTGATATTGTGGAAATCCTAGATCCATCATGAGAATGCCGCATGCACTAGTCACAAAGTTAAATGATCAAGAAAGGTGGACATAGGTGAATAAGGCCTGGTTGAATGTATGTAGAGGAAAATATCAGAGGGCACAATCTATAATTTATCGGCCTTCATTGAGATGAGATAATCAAGCAGTGCACAGGAAGGAGACAAGATACTCTTTGGAAATATCCTCTTGACAATTGTATTTTCAGAGATAGGAGTGTCCTGATGTGGTAGACAAGTTTGTTTGGGAGTATCGGCTGAAGATCCCTCACCCGTGAAAATATTTTCAAAGTATACATGTGAAACAATGACAACCTCCCACAAGGCGTGCCTGGACAAGTGGTATAAGTGCTTAAGGGATGTGTTTGGGGTAGAGTGGAGAATCCCAGAACAACTACTGATGCTTACAATAGGAGAAGATGAGTTTTTTGTGTACCAACACTTTTGCATAGGTAGATTTAAGTTGGTGGATGAAACCATGAGCCCATGGTGTAAACTCCCATTCTCCTTCACCACCCAGTACTTCCAAGTGGGAGTTAAGTTCAAAGAAGCAAAGAGACTAAGGTTTGACCTTAGTGAAGTTGATCAAGACCACAAGGAGTTACGCAGATGTTGGTCTACCCCAAGAAGAAGTGCATGTACATGGAAAAGTATGTAGCGCATGAAATCAAGAATGATGAAACCCCTGACTCTAACAATTGTAGGAAAGACCATGGCACGTGTGTATATCTCCGCATTAGGCCAAAATTTGAGAAAGGTGCATACTATGGAGAATGATGTCTCCATACCTAAAGATCCCATGGGTAGAAGAAATCCCACACTCAAGAGAAGGGAGAGAGAAGAAGAAAAAGCACCAAGTGTGTAGACTACCCAACCAGTAAGTGCGTTGGTGGCAAGCAGTGCCAAACCTAGCACCTATACGTGTAGGAAGAAATCCCTGGTAAAGAGAAGACCCCGAAAGAAGAGGCCAGAGAAACCCCTCACCAAGGAGAAGTCACTCAGAGGAAGCAGAGAAGGTTGGATCCCTGTGGAAGAGTCACCTCTCAAAAAGAAGTAGAGGATAGAAGAGGAAGCTGACTCAGAGGAGACAGAGAGCTTGGAGAAATACATAGGTGAAAAGGATGATGATGATGAAGAAGATGATCCTGAAAGAGATCAAGAGCCACTTGTCTTTAGCATGCATGATTCAGAAGAAGAGGGAGGAGAAGAAGAACAGGAGTTCCTTTTCATGGTGCAAGGGTAGCTAGGAGAAGGAAGGTGCCCTAGGACATGGGAAGAAGTGAGGAGGTTGGCACGTAGAAGTAGAAAACTCCAAGCCTTACATGGGAAAAGTAAATGAGGTGGTAGAAAGAGAAGAAATGAAAATAATCGAGGCCTTGGTAGAACAAGAATTGGAGTGCAACTAATGTACGACATAGTGATGGGAGAGGATAAGGAGGAAAGTGTTGAGAAAGAACAAGTCAGTATGGGAGGAGGTCCTAGTCTAATGGTGAGTTTCCCCAAAGCCATGCATGCTCGGGAAGGAAGAGCCTTGATACAGAATGAGGACAGGTCATGGGCTATGTTGATGACCAAAGGAAGGTGTTACATGCATGTTTCAGAGCATTATACCCATGGAAGAACTTCTAGCTATGGATTCATTTGATGAGGAGGGCAGCGTGTACCCTAGGACAAGGAAGATGCTCTCTTGGGCGTTTGAGTCCCATATTGATGAGCAGAGTTCAAAAGTATACCAAGGGGAAATCATGTCAATACCGGAGTCTAAGGGAACCAACCCCTTGGTAAATGCCCAACAACTCTCGGATGAGTAGTTATGTAATGCACTGAACAAGGTCATGGTCGAGACTGAGGCTAGGCTCTTTGGAAGAAATGAAAGAGTAAGATTTCTAGAGGGAAAGCTAGAAAAGAAGGAAGAGGAGCTGGTTGAGAAGACTAAGGGCTTGAAACAAGAAGAGTTGATCAGTGTGCATAGCTGAAGCGTGAACTAAGGGATGAGAAGGTGAAGGTGCGTGAAGTATACAAAAAGATGGAGTCTATCACAAGTGCCATTATGTTGAAGCATCTAGACCTAATGCCACCCACATAAGAAGTATGGATCCACTCTTGAATGCTTAGAAGATGACATGTGCATCCTCACCATGGAGAGACAACCATTGGCCCTAGAGTCCATGGAAGAAGTGGCAGCATGCTTGGAGAGGAAGAAAAATTGAAAGTGGTAGCAATCATTGTTGAGTATAGCAAGGTACTTGTGGATGTCAAGATTGCTACCCAATCTACTGAGGCCACATACGATAATTTGCGAGACAGAGGGATAGAGTGGCGAGCATCTTGGTCACCACTCACGAAGTAGAGATGAAGGAGTTTCAAGAAAAGAATAAGGGAAATAGGGTGGAAAGGGACAAAATCCTTGCCGAGGTGAAAATAAATCGAGGCCATTGAAACCTTAAGGGGTTCAATCAAAAAACTAGTTGAAGGAACTATACCCACAAATCACGAGAAGAATGGATGCACTTGAGGACATGGGAAAACAATTGGAAGGGGTAGTTGAGACTATGAATACCAAGGAGATGGGTTAAGCTTTAAGGAAGTGAGCACCTTGGTGGTGACCTCTTCCAGAGAGCGCAAGAGTGAAGTAGATGCCTGGAACAAGTTGGAGGCTGACCTAAAGAGGGACTTCCCACTCCTTTTGCAGCAATAATTACCCTCCCATTCTTTTATTCTTTCCCATTCCTTCATCCCCTTATTCTTACTCTTCCAAAATTATTTTATTCTTCTGGAACATACTATAATTATTTTGGAGAAGTGTTCCCATGGATGGAGAACAGGCGTAGTGTGGGGTGATGTTGGGACCCCAAAATAGTGGCTAAGTACAAAAGGTGCGTAGGCATGCAAGGCCTAGTTGAAGAAGGGTGTGCAAGGAGAAGGGTGCGAGGATAGGGTTTAAGGAAGGGTTTAAGAAAACCCATGGGCGTGCGTGGACGGACAAGAGCCAAGGTTTCAAGACTTAGCCATATTGGGAATTTTGGGTAGGACATGAGAAAAGTGTGACCCGACTACGCATGCGGAGTGGATAAGGTGCCATCCTGGCAATGTGATGCCCATGAAAGGAATATGCCCTGCGATAGAAGGTTCTAGAAGACATCATGGAAAAAAGTGGAGAGCTCAGGCCTAGAGAAGCATGCTCCCATGGAGGACCACATTCAGACACTTGGCACTAGATCTGAGGCCAAGAAGGATGAGTTGGCACTTTGGGATGCCTATATATATATGTGAGCACCCATACAGGAGAAAGAGAGAGAGAGATCAGATAGAAAAGAGAGGAGATTATAGAGAGCGGAGCTCTAGAAATACTGTGAGAACTCTGTGGGATTGGGTAGAAGCTATATAAGGGAGTAATGTATTAAGGGGTTGGGTTATAAATTTTTCTTTGTATGGATGAAGGACATGATCCCTGTTGTGATGTATGACTTTGGTTGATCAAGTTGTGGTAGTCTAATGGATCCATTGAATGTAATGAGGTTACAAACATGAATGAGTATGAATATAATTGATTTGGTTCATATCTATATCTTTTCATTTTTATTCATGGATGTTATGGAATAAATGTAAATCCTTATGTATTTTCCTTTCTGTTGTAGTTCTATTTATTATCTATAAACACTCTGTTTGGAATGAATACATTTGTCTAGAGGTCATTAACTTAAGCCCTATGATGATTTCAGTCATGTACTACCCCTTAATATAAATACTTAACTCATGTGTGTAAATTAGAAGGTACAACATGCATGACATGTAATGGCGAGGCCAGCCTAAAATAATATTATAACTAAGATCATTAATCATGATCTAACATGGAACATTAAGACTACAAGGACCAAGCTGTAATTGACAAATTGATATCCCCAATACTTGCTTAGGCATAATGGAGTTAAGTAATTAGTGGAAAGATTAATTTGATGTAGAAAATAAATGTTACATATGTTAATACCAGATCCATTATCAACAAGAGTGCATTTTACCAAAACATTATAGATTTTGACTCAGATATACAATAGAGGAGCATTATCAATGAAAATTTGAGAGGGAATATCAATTGGTGTGAAGGTAATATGTTTATGGTTTATTTCAAGTCCAATCCTTATAGGGGATGATATATAATTAAGAGAAGTATTAGGATGGATACATGTATCTTTGAGAGTGGTTATGAGAGTTTTCATGTATATAAGGTGGGGCTCAAGATATGTCAACAAGGATATATCCATCATAAATTTTGGGAATACCCAGAATAAGATGATCATGAATATTACAACAATGTGAGGATCATAGGGTTCATCCAATGACAGGCTCACCAAATTATTTTACCTAAATGGTTAATATCTTAGGGGTTAATAACTAATGGAATATTATCCTAATCAATTAATTTCCAAGGCTAATTGCAACAATATCTAGAATAATCATTAAACAAAGCTAAACAATTATAGATAATTAATCAAAACACTATAAATGAGGATGAGAAAATAACTTAGCTAATATCTTGTTTCATGTGCTAATTTGGGTTGATCTAATGACCTGAAATGGCTAGAAATGATCTCGGAAGACCCTCGTTATTAAAATTTTGACCTGAGTAGTTTTCGGATCAGGGTGTATGGTATGGACCAAAGCGTTCCTCCATTATGACCTTTTCTATATGTTTTGGTCCCTCTATAATTTTATCCTCTCTAAGTTTTTATGAATAGTCATGGTTCCATGTTCTACTCCTATCTAGAATATTGACCTCAACATTGTGTGATGCTCACTGCACAACTAATCCAATATTCAAAACCCTATATGGTGAGAGGAAGTCCTAAAAACAATTGTTAGGTGGATTTTGGTAACTATCATGTAACATTGATGTAGCCACTACTTGAAGAGGTCTCAAATTGTAATTCATTCTCACTTTTCATGTGATATCTAGAATGTAAGTAACCAAGTTTATAATCATGATCTTGTAATAATGGAATTGTTCTTCATAATTTCTCTATCTTGAATTGAATTCAATAATTTGTCTTTGTACTTACATACCTGAGTGTATGACTACCCTAGAATGAGTATGCAGAGTATATGGAGCTCAAAGGAGTCTTGGAATATATTTTCTTGTGATTTCTCTTAGTGTTTGCTCATTGGAATGCTAGGATTCAAGTAGAATGAATGCCCTCCCTAATGGGAGATTAATAACTTGCTTATATGTGTTTTAGATCTATAAGCCTCAAATAAGGCCAACTAGGATTGTTCAAAATGGATTCAAATGATAAAAAATTCTATTAGAGGAGGGACCAAAGCAGCGAGTCAACCCATAACATATGAGCGCTATGGCACTCCTTATATTTTATGTTCCTAGATGCATGTGCGGATGATTTAAAAGTTGGAATTATGATATGTGAGGGTATAGCCTAATTTGATGGATTAATATGACCATTGTGCAAACAAGTAGGTTATGTATGCAAGAAATAATGAATGAGACATAACTAGGGATAGCCTAATTGGTCAAATTGAACAAGTGTGGGCTAGTAGCAAGACGTTTGTAAAAAAATCGTTGCAAGTCATGAATTACCAAAATGAGTGTCTACATTTTCCCCCTTTAAGTATGGAATTAAAAATTGTGTGCTTACAAGAAAATTTACCTGAGTGAGTAGACACATTTTACCTTTTATCATAGTTCCTTGTGCTTGTGATAGGACTTTTCTTTATTCTTGTTGTGTTCATTTTACCAAGATGAGTAGCTACAGAGAAAATAGTGTAATCAATGTGCATAATATAGGAAATCAAACTTTAACTTAAAAAACTTTGTACATAATGTGAACATAATAAAATGTAAAGAAAAACAAAGTAAAGAGTACACCTAATTGTTTTGTAAGAGAGGGAGGGATATAACTCCCACTACCATTGCCATAGATACTTTCTAGACATTCATTGGAGATAGTTAGAAGTACTTGGGGGTGATCAGTCCCAAGTGGAATGTGCCAAGGAGAATAGAAAGAAGTGCAAATGCACCCCGCATGGTGAAGATAATTGTATGGGGAGAGTTCTAGTTTCTCCACATCCCTCCACAAAAATATGAGCAATGGGAAGTCAAGCCTAAGAGGATAAGAGTCACCTTGAAACTTACCAAGACTAATGTATAAGTGCTATTGTAGATGAACATGAATTCAAATGATTTGCAAATATCTAGTATGATCAATGTGTGCTAGTTAAGAGATAGTGGAGTAGGAAAATATATAGTAGGATTAAAAAGGATATCTAGGAATATTTTTAGCCTTGTTAAACCTATAAATAAAGTAAGGTGTATGAACTATAAGACATTAAAACTTCAATAGGGATATATAGGTACACTCAAACACAAAGTATATGTTAAGGGGATGGAAGAAAAATGGATATTATAGGTAGATGGATGTAAAGGATCAATTAAGGAATAAACAATAATGTAGAGAATCGTAGCATGTTAGGATAGTGTGGTGATACTAAATTGTAATATGTGTTGCACATGAATTACATAGAGAATTGTGAAGTATACATTTTTATGAAACATAATAATAAGTAATGGTTTTGTGGATGAATATTAATTAATGGATGAATAAGTGTGGATTATATTTTCGATTGGTTTAGTTTCTATTTTAAAAGCTTAAATTTTTAACTCGCACCCCCTTATCACTATATAACTTTGAGGTATATGTGTTTCTAATTTATTACTATGGATGAGACTTTGAATTTAAAGCTTGATCAAAAGGATAATGTAATAAAATTTATAATTGATAATATAAAACCCTAGAGACATGGGAAATAGGCACAACATTATGGTTTTATTTTTGCGACCTTGATAAATTGTGTCATGGGGAACAATTGAACATATCACCCATGTTTCATTGGATAAAATAATACAAGAACATATTGATTCATGGTTTCAACATAAGGATTTAGAATTTATAGTGAAGGAAAAGAACCAATATGGTCATAAACCTAAGAGATAGCTAGAGGATGAAATCTATAGTGATATGTATGAGGTATTATTTGAAGAAATTCCTCGCAATTTGTATGTATGGATTATAGCTTCAATCAATAAAATAAGGTATAAATTTGTGATACCTAAGGGTTGGATAGAGGATAATCTTACAAAGATATGAGAAGTTGATGAGGATTGAACAAGAATCATGAATGTATGATGAAAAGAAAAATTGTAGATTTTTTTCCTAGATTTTTTTTATAACTACATATTCATTACGAAGGGAGGTTGATTTTGCATTCCTATGGGAACCAGGGGCTCTTTCTTGCAAAGATCTCATTTTAGATTTAAAAAATGCTTCTAGTTGAATTTATATTTTAGTTGTAAATATGGAGGCATGAATGCATTTCATGATAGGTTGAAGTAGTTTAATGTGAAATTTAGAGTTTGATCTACATTTTTGTAATGAAGGATTTGAGTGAAAGGGAATTGTGGTCATGAAAGTATTCAAAGATCATTGGGTAATGAAAGGGACTTGATATCATAGGAAAGCTCACTCCAAGTTTCTTGAGATGGCCACAACCCCATCATAATTTCCACCAACTATTTTACCAAATGGGTAAAGGTTGTTCCTCTTACTTATAATATCATTGCACATATTTCAAGTGTATAATGAATCAAATCATCTACCACTATGGCATCCCTTCAGTCATTGTATCGATAATGAAAAATATTTCAAGAATAAGCAATTGAAGGCATTGTTTCAATACATCTAAATCTATCAGAAATTGTTAACCCCCAATTGTAATTGAGGTAGAATCATTAAACAAGACTCTTGTTCGTATCATGGAGAAAATGGTCAGCAAAACCAACCATAATTGGCATCTTCAGATCCATCCCGCCCTCTAGGATTAAAGGAAATCTATCCACACACCAATAGGTGTGATACCATATTCTCTTTTCTTTGGCAATGAAGCCATTTTAATCCTAGAGATTTAGCTTCCTTCATTGTGAATATCCTTGAGAGACTATCTAGACAAATATGAATACTATAGAGTGGCTAGGCTAGCCGAGCTAGAGTTACTTGATGAAATATGCCTCCATGGATTAGATCACCTCAAATTGTATCATAATATAGAGCATAGGAGCCACAAAAAATGTATCCTACCTCGTTAATTTGAGGTAGGAGATATAGTTCTTAATGAGAATCAGTTCAACACTACAAAAGATCGTAAGAATAAGGGAAAGTTTGAGCCTAATTGGTTAGGGCCATATGTTGTGGTGGCTAAGTTTGGTTCAGGTGCATATAAACTTTCCTATCTTAATGGTGATGAACTTTGGGAACCCATGAATTCCATGCATCTCAAACATTTTTATGCCTAAGCGGGGGCCTATCAAGAATCAAAAAATTATGAAATCAAAAAAGCAGAAAATTAAAGATAAATGAATTTGTCCAAGACCGAAAACCATGCAATGGTGGCACTTTGGACAAGTCCTTTGTGAAAACCGGTTTCGACATCATAGGATGATTCATTATTCATAAGCATCTCACACTTGGGGACATGATCACTTCTTCCTAAGCTAGTGTTTTACCTATGTCTAAGATCCTTTTGAGCCTATCCATTATGGCCTTGATCTGACTGATCATATTCTTGTACATATGTGTAAAGTTTACCTTTGTACATTCCCATATATTTTTGGGGGCATCTATACATCTTTCTTTTCTTTTCCATGGTTATGGAAAACTTTTAGAAAACATCCAAAACTATCAAATAGGTATCACTAGAAAACAAACCAAAACAATATAACATTGTCTCACGAAAATACCAAAAACATCTTGAAAATGTTCCACAAAAACAAAGTAGTGTTTTCTTGATTGTTTGTTTGCACATATGGTGAATTTTATTACATGATTTTTTATATTAGTTTGTTCTTTACTTTATTATATTAATTCTTTCTTTGGATTGTTGTGTTGTTTTGTTTTGTTAATTATTCTTTGTGTTTGTGTTCTTTACTTGTACATTGTGTGTTTTCATCTCATCATTCACATTCATATCATCACATATATAACATCATCACATATCAATAAAATTCTAAGCTACATCATCATAAAATGAAATCAAACATGTATGCTAAAGCTAACATCATATAATATCATCAATGGGGCAATAGGGATTATTTTTATCCCCCCTCATCATAGACCATAATAAAAACATGGGCTAAACATGTTATCTCATAAAAAAAAATGTGATAATCATCAAATTCCATCATCATATACATGTCAAAATAATCAATGTCCATATACAAAATGTGTCTCGATATAATCAGATAAAAAAATAAGCCACTATGGGCATGGATCAAAAATGCATGCCTTCATCTTGAGGCATAACCAAAAACATACATATACATCATGTCAAAATTGTGTTCCTTCATCATGAGGCATATACCAAAAATAAATGCATGTGTACAATGAAGGAGTCAAACCTAGCTCTTGACACCAAGATTGTTTGGCATGTGGCCTAGTGGAGGAATTTGGCTAAGAGGAGGTATCTAAACAAATCTAGAGGACATAGATGGTCTATCTCGATCTAGACTTAGATTGGGCTGCCCGCAACTCGATTATAAGGAAGTGCCCTTTGTGCCTCGGGACTGCAACATAGTATAAATATCTATAATAAATAGCCTCACCTAAAGCTGATGTAAATTCATACACTAAATCACTAGATCTTACTCTTATTGTTGCTTGCTCAAGCGCATCACGTTTTTTGTTATACGGGTCACATTAACCCTCAATCGAGTCCTCTCGTCATGAGCCAATCTCACGCAGTTATTTCCTTATCCCTCTCTACTATGGATTGATGTAATTATTGTCTAAGAGCAACCTAATTTGAATATCCCTTCTCTCTACTGTCATTGCAGTTGTCGAAATGTAATTAAATTTATATCACCCTCCTCATAGCCATGTCCCTCGAATCTACAAAGCAGAAACCGATGGCCCCACCTACTCCTAGTATCACTCTATAACCCAGGACTCGTATCTATATTTGTGGTGGACCCTATGCAACCCCCACTCCATCACCATCCCCATCACCCCTACCTGCTACAATATGTGGACTCCTACTGCTGGGGGTGACGGTGGAACTCGTATCACTATCACTTGTTGTACCAAAGCACTTGTAAACCTTATATGGGTATTGGTTATATTACTAGTAAAGTCTTATATACATGCCCCTATTGTGGTGGAGCCTGTTGTCCTAGTGGACCCTATGGATGTACCTACCCCGTGGCTATCCGGCACCTATCCCTATACCTGCGGACCCTAATTTTCCTATAACTCGGCCTCGGACTTTGGATGGCCTGATCGAGCCATGTCTTATAATGCCCAGCCCCTACATCCTATTGTTTCAAGTAGATACATTTTTTTAGGGATGGTGATATGTTGAGGCATCACCATTGCATACCATGCTCCATAATATGCAATGGTACTCAAGTCTACTATTTGCGCTTGTCCATCCTATACCTATAGCACAACCCCATGAAAACTTCATAGTGTTATATTCAGTCTAATACGGGGCCCAAAATAAAATTTCTCACGCACTACTCGAATGTACCATCTCTCATTCCCAAGAATACCCTAGATGACTCTTAGATGATGTTAAACTCTATCAATGCGGTACCACTCTAGGATATTTCTATGGCTTTCTATCAAATAGTGCTCTACCTTTATAATGCTCAACTCCACCACATCTCCACACCACTCGATATAAATGGTATGGTCACCAAGTCACCATATATAGTTTTATGTCTTCAAAGGCTCATCTATAATAAGTAGTATCTCCCAAGTGATATCTAACATCATCTCCTACTAGCTCCCAACCCATACGAGAGGGCTCATTTTTCACTCTAACATGTAGTACCCCAAGTGGGAATCTAATAGTGATATGGTCCCATGCCCAAACATGTAAAAGATTCATAGGATTCATGATCCTCATCTCTTTGTAAGCTATCAAATTCAGATCTCTATATAAATGGTCCAAGATATAGTGAGCTCGGTGAAGACCTCACCCTCCACTTGTTTGGCAACCACACCTATCAAGCTGAGATAGAATTGAGTACTAGTATTATCAAAAAGTAAATAGCCACTATTAAGATCCATCAGTATACCATAATCTATGTAATCCTCCTATCCTCGAAACATCTATACAAGTGCATAGTCATTATCCATTGGGGTATTACCTATTGCAGAACCAATCCCAAATGTGTCCTAGAATCCACCCATGATCATCATCGTACATAACCAAGCTACCCTAGATTGGCACTCAAAGAAGTCCAAGTACACATCCTCAAGGGTCATTGTGATCTCTCTAGTAGATAGCTGGAAATTTTGACTCTCATTATGTCATCTCTGTGTTAAGGCGGTTAGAAGGCTATGATCTAATATAATATGTGGAAGTCATGGAATATAAATTAAATATGTATCCTCCAAAACTACATTCATCCAAATATACTCGCATTGCGAGAAGGTCATATTGTAAGCTCACAAGTGTCCATGATGCTCCTACATATCCGAGAGATAGTGGTCTCTCCTACAGATCACCCAAGACACAAATAATTAACATCATTTCTTCTAAAAGCATTATATAAGGTATTCTAATCACTCCTATATTCCTCTAATCACTTCTTAAAATCTTCAAAATTCTTCTAAAAACATTCTAAAGGTCGGATTCTATGTTAGTGCATATCCTTTCTTTCTAGTCCATGTCTTTGCACACTAGCGCATGTATTTTCACACTCATGCTCTCATTTTTACACTAGCTCATGCCATGTACTGTGCTTATTTTTATGCTCATGCTCCTACTTTCACGCTAGTGTGTGAGCTAACCTAAAAAATAGTTCAATGCTTACACTCTTATTTTAACGCTAGTGTGTGGCATTCATGCTAGTGCGTCGAAAAACACACTAGCGTATGGCATTTACCTATTGGGAGTATTGAGTGGATAAGGATGGAGTTTATGATTTCAAATGGAACATTGGGTATTAGGGTGTAAAATCATCCACAAAGAGCTAATGCCATAGTTAGTATAATTTCAATGTTGGTGGCATAGGATGAGTTGATGCCATTGGGATAAATAATGTAATTTATGGGAATAATCATGAGTGATTCATTAAGGAATGGTGGGATTCACCCAATCTTACATATCTTGATCATAAGTTTCCAAAATCCTTTACAAATTTATGTGGTTTAACCACTGAACCCAAAGTTTTTAATGTATACCAGGATTGAGGAAGCTGCAAAACATGTACATAAATGTAAAGTTACACGGAGGGATAATGCTATAATGGCTTTAGGGTAAAGTAAGTATATTTGAAAAAAAACATATAAGGAATAGTGCATATTCAGTACATGCATTATGATTTGAATCAAATTGTAGTGGATTTTAATGCATTAAAAGCTAACTTTTTAAATGAGTGCCACATTCCCAAGTTTTAATAGGGGGTCATTTTGGTACTTAAGGATATAAAACAAGAGTCAATTATGGATTTGTAGGAATATAACACATGATTTAAGATGTTTCTATCTAATATTCTCTACATTATCCATATACTAAAAAAACAATGGGTTTTAGAAGGGTTATTGGTCCCCTTCCACATGTAGCTTGCTATGAATAATTTAAAGGATCACTCGAAGCCTTGGATGTGACCTTGAGGATGGAGTTTTCAAGAAATGTGGATATAGATATTAGCCTATTTTTGGTGACCTAGTTATCCATGATGGTATCATAACTCTAGAAGTTAACCACTATTAGGAATACTCAAGGGATGTAGAAAGGGATATGGTGTATAAATTGTAAGGAGAAGGGTCGTATTAGGTAGAACTATACAAAGAAGTGGATGTATTCTACAACTATTGAGTGTTAGAATTGTTTGGAATATCATGAGACTAAGAACTTCCAAAGTTACAAAGGACCAAATAGGTGAACGTGTTGAGTTGGTGTTATTATAGAAATATGTATGATACCATAAATTATAGATTGACAGAGGAAATGTGATCACAAGGACTTTCACCACTTATTTGTCATATGATTAGGGTAATTGTATGAATATATAAGGTCTTGCAAAAGAGGTAAGGTAGGCCTTGGAAAATATAGACAAATATGGGGAACATGTTACAAGTTTAGGGATATATATCACTAACAAAGAGAAGTTATAAAATTTCCCACTTATGTGCATTATAAAGGAGAGAAACAAATGGAGGAGTTTCTAGAATTGTAAACTAAAATATTGTAAATCGATCCTTCATAAAAAAACAACCGAGATGGTAACAGTTGATCAAGAATAGTTTCTTAGACCATGGGGAAATGGGGATGATAAGGTTGTGGTAAAATGTTTCAAGAAAACATTGGACCAGGAAGTGTCTCTAAAAATGACTAATCCATGGTTACATGGGGATGATTTATGAATATAATGGGAAATCTTAGGTTCAACCCACTTATAAAGGAAGGGTTATTACATACGCTTAGGCCTTGAAATAGAAATATGTAGTTGTAGAGGTGAAAAAATTAGTATAAGAACTATTGGAAACACTTGTTTCCTAACTACACCCCGACAACCTTATTATAAAATCCCTAAACCTATCTCATTACCAGAAACCATCACCCCATCCACCATAAAATCATGTTTTACCCCACCGTAAAACCCATTTACCTATCCTAAACCTCCATAAAAACCCTTAACCTATCTAAACCTATTTTTACCCTCACCACCCAGCCTCTTAACCTCCCTCAAAACATCCCCGACCATTTACAAAGGAATCCAAAGCCAAAAAACCCTATTTGTAAGTGGTTGAAAACACTTCAAGCGAGTTTCTCCACTTTTCTCATATTTCTAGAGTTTCTAACAGAATCACCAAGTGATTATAAATATATCATAAAACCTCTCTAAAATAGATCCAGAATCATCCTTATCTAAGCTATGTTGTGTTTCAAATCAATACAAAAACACTACAAGCATCCTCGACACTGTATCATCACATCAATTCAGCCTTTGGAGCATCCACAAATATTTTTAAGGATTCCTCAACTCTGTACACTTGTTTACATAGTCAAAGGTGAGTATCTTTTGTCATTTTAATTGTAAACTCTTTTAAATATCATCTATTAGTCAAACTCAACCCTTTTCTTAATCACTCTACATCTAATCTGCATTATATCAAAAATTCATCTTTTAACAATAATCACCACGATTCTATTGAATGGCCAACGATTCTACTTAAATCGCTAATGATTACTATCATTTGATCAGTTTAATTACATTTACATAATTTTAATCATATTATCACTTTGTTTCTATCTAATAAATTTATTTTCAAGATGTGTCTCCCTATATATGAAAATTCTAGGTGAATCACATCCCATAACTAGCATCTATGATCTTCGATCATTCAATAACCCATTATCTGGGAGTAATTCGATATCACACATGAACTTATCCTTTGTGGCATCACCTTAACACGTGAAATTGAACAAATAGAAGACTAACTCGAGATCATATAAGAAAAATGGGACATTGTTGAATAGTTCTAGTTTGACTACTACTAGGAGTTCAAGATTGTTGCAGACCCTCGATTGGGCCGCCTATCATGCGGAACAATATATCTCAATCACCGTGGAATTATAATCATTATTTGTATTTTAAATTATAATTTCATCATCATTATCACTTAATTGAAAAATTTATTTGACACCCTTCAAGGAAGCCCATTAGTTCCTTGGATCGGCCTTTTCCAAGAAACTCGTCAAATATCTATCTAATATCTATCTTGTCTAGTTGTTTGTGCATGCAAGTTCTTTCATCCACTGGAAAGAGGTGTCTCTCACGTCTATGTCATCCATTCACCCTGACATTACACTATCAATGTAGGTATCATTAAACCTTTCCATCTTCTGAGTTTTTGTTGTTTCTCATTATAATAGACAATCCAAAAATCACCATAAACATTTTGGCACATCTAGTGGGACCCAAGTCCCTTTTTCATTAGATTTTATACCTTTTTATTACTTATCAAATCATCTAACCTTGCATCTTAGAGTTCTTTTCTCCCACTTATTCAAAAACACATAATAAAAAAATAAGGAAAATTAAAAAGAAAATTGAATTCAAGTACATTTCTTTTCCTTCATTTTCTTTCAAAGATTGCATTTTGTTTGATCTACTTTCATCAAAATCAACATTTCCTTTTAGATCTTAAAACGAACCTTCATATATGCTTATTCATATAGATTAATTAGGGGTTAAATGATTACATTCACAATCTTCCCTCACACACAACCAAACCACATCTTAAATCAAATTTTCATCTAAACAATTCCTCTCGGGTCTACCTACTTAGATTTTATCACCAAGAGGGAAGCCCACTCAATGTTCGACCAAGTATAAATAATCTAGTGGGAGGTATATTGTCTAAGTACATGACACCCTTATCATTTTTGGACAGTTAAGTGAGGGGTAGGCCCCAATACCATGCCTCGTAAAAGACACCAACACATATCTATGCCTTAGTTATGTAGACACCTAAATCCAACTACGCAATTTTACTACTAAAATTGCACCATTTATCATCTTTCCCATCAATTTCGTTATAATTAGTGATTTCCCACTAATTATCTAACATTCCCCTTCATCTTGGTCAATTAATGACACTTTGTTAATTAACTAGCATTTCCCTTCATTTTGGATGCCAATTAACAACACTTCGTTAGTTATAATCCTCTTTTAATTAACTATCATTAGTTAATCAAGTCTTTTTAATCTTTTATTTAATCAATAAACCCTCTTATTGGTTAAATCCCTCTTTTAAATCCTCCAAATTCTATCAAATTCCTCCTAAATCACCTCCAAATATCTTTCTAAGCTTATTTTGGCCTATTAATTAATCCTAGTTGATTAATTAAATCATCTCCAACTCCCATGAGTTGTTAATTCTAATTAATTCTTTCTAATCATGTTTATCCCTTCTAATTCTACTTTATCTTTTATCCCACATTCACTAGGATTGTAGCTTCTCCCAAATTGGAAAGCTATATATAGAACCTAGTATCCCCCTCTCAAACTTACACCACACTTTTATTAGTGTTATTATATGCACATGATAAGAGCATTCTCCACCATTGAATAAACTTATTAATCTTGCATCCATTCATCCTCTCTTTGTAAAGAGTAGTAAAGGAAGATCCATACATGGCCATTAAGCCATATTGGTGAGATCCTTTCCTCTTCTTGGAGATATCCATCCTTTGATATCATTATAATCATAGGAGAAAATATTCTTTAGAAAGCATATCCAAATTAGCAAGGAATGGCTTAGTGTTTTCAAGTTTAATTTGGATGCATTAATTATCTTTTATTCATGTATAGCTTTATCATGATGTTTATGTTAAATTAGCTTAGTTATAGGGATTACTTGGTGTTAATTCCTAGTTCTTAACTTAGCCTACTTTTACATGCATACATATGGCACACCCGATGGGAAATCCCTTGTCTCATGCACATTTTTCTCAAGTTTTTGTAGTTAAATTTCATTTTTGCATACTAACCTCTATTTCACATATATTGATAAATATTGTATTTCTTAACTCCTTTTGTTGAGTTTTCATGTGTTGAGTCTTTATTACAGGTGTGAAGGAGGTAAAGTGTTGTCAAATTTGAAGGTTATCAAGCAAATATTTGAGCTTTTTGACATATTTTTGTCAAATTCCCATGTTCTTGAAATTGCATAGGTTTTGTGCACTAGCATTAATGTTGTTGCATATGTGTTAAGTCTCATGTGCTACCATTGATTTCCATGTGCTAGCATTAAACCACTTGCACTAGCACATTTTTCTGTGCATTGTCATTTCTGGAAATTTCACTTGTCATACAGTAAGGCCTCCACATGCTAGTGTTGATCATCCTTGCATTTGCGTTAAAACCCATGCACTAGCGTTGTATGTTTTTCTTCTCTATTTGCATAGAGAACTCCTTTGTGCTAGCATTAAATCTCTTGCACTAGCATTTCATCAAGTGTGCTAGCATCAAAACCTCTACACTAGCATTGTTACCTTATATTACCATTGATATCCTTGTGCTAGCATTGTTGCATGTGCGCTCTTTGTTAAAACTCATGCGCTAGCATTCTATGTAAAATTTTGTCTTGGATTTCAAGAAATTCCATAATATAATTTTTGGTGTTTTATGTTATTTTATAGGTTATTCTGAATTTTATTTTATTGTTTTTATTTGAATTAATTTTCTAACATGTTTAATGCTTTAATGAATGTTGTATTTCCATGTTTTACTTGATTTAGATTAAAGCTTTGTGTATGCCCTTCTCTTGCACCATTTTGTGATCTTGAGAATCAAAAGCAACTTTTATCTTTATTTTTCTAATATTTTAAATAACGTGGAAGTTGCATCATTTATTTTGATTAAGGGAATGAATATTTTACAAAGCATTTTAATGGTCATTTGATTTAATTTTTCCATTTTTCTATCTAGTTGGATCAATTGTTGTGTATGCTCTTCTCTTGCATCCTTGGATGATCTTGAGAATCAAAAGCAACCTTGGTTCACTTTTTATAGTAAAACTACTTAATAATCTTGTGCACATGACCTAACAATAGCCAAAAATCGAATCAAAACAATACTAATGACATTTGTTATAGGTTGCCAATGGTGTGTTAAACCACATTTTTAATCAAAGATAATAAAAACATACCATTTATTCAAAACATTGTATTTGCAGGTTCGGATAAGGGTTTAAACCTATCCACTTTGAATTGTGGGAAGTATCTTAGCATAAGCCATAAAACTCATTATGAGGATTACCACAGGAACCCCAAAGTAGTCCACACCTTGAGGGAACTAGTGGATGAAATGGGAAGTGCCCCACTACCCACTTGACTAGAAATACCCATGAGGAATGCTTCAAGTTGTCCATATGAGGCCTCTTTCATTAATTTTATTGTGGGGTAATGGTCCTTTGTCTAGGAGTTATCTAGTGAAGCGTGCCTCTCTTAGACAAGTATTGGTGAGTGTTGAGAACAAAATCCTAGGTAACCATTTGGCATTAGGGCCAACTTGACCTTATCCAATGTGTTCTAAAGAGATTTCACAAAGCAATAACTTATTCAGAGTCAAAACCTTATTGGTAGAACAAGGGGAGAGTTCATTGAAGTTTGTGTTATGTGTCATTCATCACGAAAATTACAAGGCATAACTTTGTCTTAGTTTCTACCTTATTTTCAAACAAGGAAAAACTCTACTAAAGTTAGGCTAAGTATTTTTCATCACCACTTGTTCTATCTCTGTGTGATCTTGTTTGCATTTTTGGCTAAAAGAGGACAAGACGTAGTGTTTCCAAAAAGAATTGTGTCCACCACTTTTTATTTCACTTGCATTTCCATGTTGCAACATGGATGTAAGTGTTGAAAGTGTGTTGGTACATCCTCATATTTTGGTAAGCCTTGTCTTGATACCCATATCGAGATATCTCATTGTAGTTAGGTGATCCTACCTTGATTTACCCTTTGTGTCATTATGTTGCTTGCATTATAGCAATACATTTGTGATACTTACATCTTGTTTTCCCAAACTTGATATAAGTGTCTCAATTGTCTTGTTACATTGCTTGCATTGTGTCACCGCATTGGTACACTTGGACCTATTTTTGATTCAAACATTGCCCTAAGTATTGGAAGGTGTTTTCATTACATTGTTCACATTGTGTCAATCCTATTTTGATACTCACATCTTGTTTTTTTGAAAAACTTGATTAAAAGTATCCAAGTAGTATTGTTATGTTGCCCACATTTGTAACCTCCATTTCCAACACTTAGAATTTGTTTATATTAAACTGAGTTTAGAGTATATACTTTACATTATTACACTAGTCACATCACCTCAACCCTCTTTTAGTATTTAAATCTTTTTTTTCTAAAACTTTATTTAAATACTGAAATTGTGTTGTTATCTTGTTGGAACAATATTTGAGATAAGTTTTTAGACATAGGGAGTAGGCTCTTTCACGGTTGATCCTTTGTTCGGGATTTTTCTAGATATTATTTCCTTGGGATATTATTTCATCATCAGAATTTGGTCATATATTCTTTATCACTTTGGGACATTATTTAGTGCATTCTTTAGGATATTCTTTGTGACATTATTTGTGAATTTTGTGGATGTTACACTCGCTAGATTTTTCTAGATTCTTTATGATACTTGTACACATTCATTAGAACTTAGAAAAACATTTCCTATGCCTCCTATTACCAGAATGGGACATAGAAGATTAGGATCTAATCCTTTTTTCAACACAAATTTAGAACCCTTGTATGAAGAGGAAACCATGATAGACCATAGTGGCGATGAGGCAGTATCTCCTCGGGATAACTATGAGTTTAACCCATCCCATATAGACAATTTCCTCTTCTAAAATTAAGACCAAGTTCTCGCACGAGTAGTGGAATTAGGGGTAATATTGCCACTTGAATTTGACCATACTCTTCTTATGAACATGATCCATGGAGAGGAAGAATTAGAATGTCCCATTCCCACTATTGATGAAATATTAAACCCTGGACATGCTTCTACTTCCAGGCAAGGAAACAACAATGAAGAAGTACCTCCTAGAAATAATGGTGTCTATTAGCTACCACCCTTAAGATAAATCATGAAGCTAGGAGAGAGGAGGAAGCTTATCAACAAACTTCTCCGCATGAAAATCAAGATGAACCCCATAATGATGATGTTACTATAAAACATCAAATCCAAGCCCTTAGTCATCAAATGGAAAATATAGCCTCTCATTTCCACAAGGACACGGGTAGGGCTCCGTGACGGGAAAAACCTAAGGCTATGTACAATGATATTTACATATAAAATTATGGAGGTGAGACATCAAATTCAAACCGTGTATATATTTTGGCCTCCCCTTCATGTGGACAAATATTTGATCAAGAGTGGAAATCTATGAAGAATTCCCTTATGAGCCTACAAGAAAACAATGTAGGACACAACAAAAAGTACCAATTCAAAGAATTGTGTCCCTATCCTTTTGATCGGGAAATGCTACACACGCCCTTTCCTCCTCACTTCAACTTCCCTAAATTTGATAAATATAGGGGTAAAGGTGATCCACACAATCATGTTAAGTACTTCTTCATGGATTTCCAAGAAGTTGCGATACAACAATAACTATCTCATTCACTTGTTTCCATGGAGTCTTGTAAGACAAGCTCTTGAGTGGTTTCTTCACATTCCTAAAGGTACTATTTTTACGTTTTCTAAGTTAGTAAAAAAAATTGCTCCACTTTTCATTCAATATGGAAAGTGACATTACCATGTTAGATTTGTGTAATTCCAAACAATGTAACAATGAAAACTTTGTTGGTTTCCTCTAATGGTGGTGAGGGTTAGCTAGTCACTTCCCTGCTCTATCCTTGAGAAAAAAATTGGTTAGTATCTTTATGCCAAACCTACATCCTAAAATAGATTTCCACTTGCAAATGCATTATGTGAGCACATTTGAGGAGGTCATAGAAAAAGGAAGCCAAATTGAGAAGGCTTTATTGGCTAAAGGGACTCTAAATCCCTTTCAAAGAGATCACCATGACTCCAAACCTAACGAAAAACCTAAATTCTTTAATAAAAACAAGAATTTCATAGGTGATGGAATCATAAATTCCAAATGTGTGCAAGTCATCTAGAAACAGTGCTCCTTTGAAACTCTCCAAAGGATCAATTGCACAGAAATAAAATGTTGAGTGTTCACTCCCCTTTTGGACTCCTTTTCATCGATCCTAAAATAGTTAGATGCAGTGAACATGGTTAGGTTCCCAACTACTATGCCTTTTGCTAACAATGTAGTGAATCCATCCTGGTATAAAGACCATGAGTATTGTGAGTTTCATTATGTTAAGGGCCATATCATTGACAAATGTTTGAAGTTAAAACACTTCATTCAAGACCTTATAGACAGTGGGGAAGTTGAAATGGATTTTCCTAGACCTAGTAAAACTTCTAACAAAAATTTGGGAATTTACAAAGAGCCATTTCCCAAACATAAACAGGGGGATAAAAATTCAGATCAAGGCCAATCATCCCAGAATAAAAATTCTAATTACGTTGTTGTTGGAATAACTAATCCTTTTGATTCCCTTATTAGTTGTGTTCACCCTATTACTGAGCAAGTGAACACTATTAAAATTAAGACACAAGTGTGTGTTGTGGCAACACGGCATGCTCGTCTTATTATCCCAGAACCTCCTTTGCCTACCCCTTAGGATAGTCACTATGATCTTCTAGAATAGCTTGAGAAGACTATTGCTAAGATTTATATCTTAGATCTTCTTAAAATATCCAGCGTTCATAAGGACATCCTTTACAAAACCCTTCAAGGGTCAGGATTTTCTATGGATATTGATCCTACGTGCTTCCAATCCTTGGTTGCGCAACTTGCTCCATCCAAACACATTACCTTCAGTCAACATGAGATTCCAATGGATGATCATACCCACAACCTCCCTTTGTACATAGAGGTGATTGTGACTCGTAAAAAGATTAAGAGATTGTTTGTCGACAACGGATTTGGCTTGAATATTTGTAGCTTGAAACTAATTAAATAGCTAGGACGTGATCGATGTGGAACTTGAGCCTCATATTTTTAGCATGGAAAATGACTAAGTCCCCAAGAATAAAGGCTAGCGCATGAAAAAGGCATTACGAAGAAATGCGCATGAGGACACACGCACGAGGAGAACATGGTTTGCATGCTAGAGTCAAATTTGAATGCATGTAGGAGGAAAGAATGAACAGACCAAACACTTAGCTAGTTTTGGGATGTAACTCTAAATATAGACTTGGAGTGGTAATCAAGAAAGGTTTTGAAGATAAGATTGAAACATGAAGACTTGTAGTTCAAGCAAGGTTTATTTTGGGATAAGGAGAAGACCAAGCGACATGCATAGTTCTGAGCTAATAATAGGATCTGAACTAAGAGTTAACTATAGTAGATCTATTATTAGGAAATATTGCATGCTTTTGTAGTTATCTTGTAGCAGCACATGGCTATTCTTAGCATGCAACCTATTTTGAGGATGTATGGGTAAGGTGAAGGGAAAGTCCCCACCCCTATATATATATATGTATTATCTGCATAGTTTAAAAGGATATCTTTTGTAGTAGAGTTATGTTATTGGTTTATGTACATGCATGAATCCTGGTAACATTATTATGTATGTATGAAGATTTTTTGTTTTACGTAAATTCATATAATGGATCTTTATGGCTAGATATTGGTTGTTGACATAGCGAGCATGGATATCGTATGGTAAACCTGATTGTGGTTCTTTTTTAAATAATCATGCATAATAGTTGTGATTTATCTAGTTCACATTGTGCTTTATTTTTGAATGGATATTATATATCCGGAGTATTTATATTATCATGTTAACTTCTTGACAAATATGTCATAAAAGAGGGACTTGGTACCCATGCGTGCTTCGGGTGAGCACTCGGGTTTTCCTAGGTGATGTGTTAGCACGCCTTAGGTTGTTGTGGGTAAAATAAAACTACACATATCATTACCATCAAGGCATGTTATAATGTGGAGTGACAATTTAACAATGACAATCAATTGGTACCATAAATTTTCCCATCAAAGTTTGGCCTACCATTAACGATACTCGATTTCATGTCTTGGACTTGGAACTACCCTAAAATATGCTCCTCGAACACCCACGGATTCATGTCATGTAGGTTGTACCTTCCACTTTCCATCAATGTATAAAATTATACCATAAAGGATAAACACTTACCATTCTTGGGGACCCAAAACCCTTTGCACATTGCAGAGCGTTATCTAGTTATTTCCCCACTATATATGAGTGTCCTTCTACAAAGATAGTTGTATAGGTTTAGTCCCACGTGCTTGCCTCCCGCATTGATCAATTGTGTGAAATTGTCATTACATTCTTGTATTTATTTTAAATTGATTATTTAAAAGGAGAAACTTTTCAGTAAATAAAATGAGCCTATAGGGGTCTGAGATTAGGTAGATAAAAACTTGATTATTTTTGGATCAAGTTGGTATCAGAGTTGGTTCAGCTCCATATTTTCTTTCAGTAAATCTGATTAACATAGTGATTGCTTCAAGTTAGTGCAGTTGGTTCATTTTGTATGAACAAGGTACAAGTGCACTATGGGCAAGATGTCTAAACAGGAAAATATCGATGAGGTTGAAGCTTATAATCACCAAATCTAGGAAGATAACTCTCTCCTACAATCAATGTATTACTCCTTAGAAGATAAGAATGCTCATTTGAAATAAAATTGCAAACCAAGGATGATCTCTTGGAAAGGTTTCAATGTCGTGATCAAAATAAGGAAATACCTTCAACTTCAAATGCAATAACCATGGCAGATGATTACACTGTAAGTTGTTCACCATGGGAATATTCTTCTTTCTCCCATTTGGTTTTGGATTTAGGTAATGAAGTCTTTGGTTTTTTTGAAAATCATACTATAGGCCTTGGATCCAAATTGTTAGTTAAAATGGGATTTGATGGAAGAGGCCTTGGTAAAAATGGCCAAGGCATATCTAACCTAATACAGGCCGAGGATCATCCTCGTTTGGTAGGATTGAGTTTTCCTAGTGCGGGAATGGATATTAGAGATTGCTCCAAGAATGCTAACGGGAGATAAGATTCCGAAATCAAAGTGAATACCCACTAGTCCTACAAAAATATTTTGAGCAAGAGACTTGTGCTTCATCGTCATAGGAAGGATGTGGTAAGAAAAATCAACGTAGAGGTAATAAGATTCCACCTTTATTTTCTTACCATAATCATAAGCACAATAAAACTTCGATCTACTTTTTCAACTTAATAATTATGGTTATCATTTTTAGAAGATGTGGAATTCCTTTCCTTGTACTTTTTTTGGATTACATAATTATTTTGTGGCTAGATGCTGGAAGAGAAGGACATTGATGAAGAATTTGATGTCGTTCATTAGAAACATAGCAAACCGAGAAAGACCAATCTCGTCATGCATAGTCGAGAAATAGTAGAAAGATTTCCTCATCCCATAAGAAGGATATTAAGATGAATTTTTGTGCTCATTGCTAGAGGAATGGGCACGGTGGACGGTTTTGGAAAATGCATTCATCTCGCCATCGAGTAATGACAAGCCAAAGATAGAATGGAGGCCTATTGCGCAAATGAAAAGGAGGTTCCTAATCCACCAAAAAGTTGACAATTTAACCAGGACCAAGTAATACACGAAAGTGAAAGTCCTTTAAAAGGGGTAAGTCAACAATTTTTCAATTACATATTGCATAATTTAGATTGATGAAAAGTATGTAGTATTTTTTGGAGATCATATTTTGTGAGAAAATGTTGAGAGAAAGGTTTACCATACTCAGTGGATTTTCTTATTTAGGAAATTTGATTAATACTCCAAACATATCTCCTAATCAGCTTGTGAGTACCTGTTAAAGCTTGGATATAGGATTTAACTAATATTAAGCTTAGATATTTGTTAGCTAGTTGTGCATACATTTGAGCTCATGAGTGTCAGCTCGGAACTTCATTCTTTGTAGAGGCATTGCATTGGACTGCGGCAAGAAATGGTAGTTGAATCACCATTGGCATTTACATCAAGTCAGAAGTTCATTATGTGAATATTCCATCATGGGCATCTAGCATAATGTCACCTGGTATTGTTTTTCAACAAAAGGATCTCTTAAAGGATCAACTCATAATTTCATTGTGTAGAGGTATTGTGACTGTGTAGCATAATGGTAGCTAAACACCATTAGTAGCTAACAACATGTTGGAAATTTATTTTGTGTAGAGGCATTGTGACCGTGCATCAAAATGGTACCTGATAGTCATTGTTAATGGGAATATTGGTACCATGTAGAGGTAGCATCCATGTAGCGGGGACATAGTCACCATTTTTGAGCTCATGAGAAATCAGCTAGGGTTGTCATTCTGTGTAGAGGCATTATTACCGTGCAACAAAATGGTAGTTGATCATCAAACTGGCATCATGCATTAGAGGCTCAAGGTCTTGAAAGAGGCTTAGCATTGTTTATTGGAGGAATTTAAGTCTGGAAAGGAGCTCTCAAAATACTAGCTCGGAACTTCATTTGGCCTCAAGGATTTGTGACCGCACATTCAAATGGTACTTGATCATCAAACTTAGCATCATGCATTGGAGGCTTTAGGTTTTGAAAAAGGCTTAGCATCGTGCATTGGAGGCATTAAATTCGGAAAGGGATGTGACATCAGGTCGAACTTCATTCTATGTAGATTATCTTATGACCATGTAGCAAGATGGTACCTGACAATTCATTTTCCATCATCGACATCAGATCAATCATAGCTCCAAGTAACATGAAGTTCCGTTAAATGAATTTGGATTCTATGAAATCAAATAGGATCTAGGAACTATGTTACATATTCAAATAAGATCCTTTTTGTCGAGATATTAGGAAGCACCGCATAGCAGAGGCATTAAAGTCTTCTTCGGATATCAAAGTGGCATAGTAAAAAAGTGTCATGGGCCTATAACCCATAAGTCCAGGATCGGAACAAAGTTTTCAAGTGATAAGGTTTGGGAAGAGACCAAAGGGTCTACGCTGCATGTAGTACTTCCGAGGTTTCAACAAGAGTTTCTAGATTCAGGACAGGATGGAAAAATGTTCCAATATAAGCTTTTTGGGACAAAAAGCCTTTTCTTATTGGGGAGGTCTTATTAGGGGATCATTTTTTATAACAAAATTTCCCTAAACATCCCTAAATTATGTCACTGTAGAATATATTTCCAAGATCTTTCCATCTACTATGAGAATGTGAAAAAGCAGGACATGGGAGCTCCAGTTATGTCTGGTCAAATTTTAGTCAACAGGAAAGTCAACTCAGTCGGTCAACAATGGACCAATAGCACTATGTCGCGTGGCTTGCCACCACTCATCGAATTCACTCGATTTTCCTATCAAGAGTCGACAAGTGGACTATGTGTTCATTGAGTTTCGGATCGAGTTACACCTCGAGCTATTCACCGAGTTGATTACATTTTATGCCACAATGTATGGGTTGAATTTCTATTATCTCGGTGAGACCACTTACAACCCGATGGTCAAACATTACCACATTTCCACCCACGTGGATAGACATCCCAACTGCACATCTCGGCCCACACCTCATCCCACTACCATCTCGGCGAAGAAGACTCACCATGTAAATCCCAACCCCACACATATTCTAAGTTCCATGTGGTGGGTGAAGTGGTGGGGCAAAGGCCCATGCATGGAAGGATCCACATGAAGGATGGGGGGATAAGGTTTTTAAAAACCTTATCAAAAATTTTGCACCACCTAATGTGGGATTTAACCCACTCAAACATGCAAGCCGCCTACTATGGGGAAATAATCCCAACTACATGCTACGAGCTATGATATTAATAGCCTTTAGATAAAATTTAAGGCATTATTTTAAGGGCCCCATTTGGTTATAAATAGGGGACCCCTCTCCATTGTAAAAGGACAAACGACATGGAGGAAGCTTATTATTTGTTAAGCTTAATTGTGGGTTTTGTGGGAAATAGTATTAGGGTAATTTTAATATAGTTTTGTGCACTATATTAAAATCTTAAAATTACTATAGGAAAATATTGTCTATTGGCCTATTATTTTTTAGGCAATATTAGATGAAATATTTGTGATTGGGAGTATTTGCAAACTACCCAATAGGCCCATTGAGCCACACTAATCACTTGCAAATCCTGGATTGTCGACCGGAGTGTCGGAGGGCACATTGATAGTGTCGAGAAGGCCGATCGAAGCTCGAAGGAGAGTGTACACTAGGAAGGTGAGAGACGATTTCGACTGGTCATTGGAGTTCTTTAAAGAACTAGAGTACTAATAGGCAAGTGAAATTCCATTAGATTGTATTGTAAGAAATAACATTGTACTTACAAATTTTTTCTAGTGGAACGGTTCGATAAGAACCCGGAGACGTAGGCTATTGCCAAACTACGTAATCAATCATGTGTAATTTTCATTACATTCTTGCATTTATTTTAAATTGATTAATTAAAAGGAGTAACTTGTCAGCAAATAAAATAAGCCTATAGGGTTCGAGATCAGGTAGATAAAAAAATTGATCATTTTGGATCATCCTTACTCAAGGATTATTTGGCCAAACCACTTGTTCTTATGCCGCCTACCCCAGGAAAACCCCTACTACTATATATTTTAGCCACTCAATTTACAATTTTCATGATTTTCGCTAAATATGATTTGAATCAAAAGAAAAATTATTACATTATCTTAGTTACATGTTGAACACTTATGAACTATCCACAAATTGAAAAGGCTTGCTTGGTTGTTGTTTTTTCTTTCCAAAAACTTCATCATTACCTACTAAACAATAAAACCAAGCTTATATCCAAAGTTGACCCACTTAAATATCTTTTATCCAAACCCACACTTACTAGGAGGATGGCCAATTGGATCATCTTATTAAGTGAGTTTGATATAGAGTATGTCAATTAGAAATCAATTAATGGACAAGTTTTGGGGATCAACTAGTTGATGCCCTCTACTAGGATCACAACCATTGAGTATGGATCTCGTCGACGCGTTTATGATGTATATTGAGGAATTTTTGTATGGCATATGTATTTTGATGGGTCTTTCAATTTTAATGGCTCCAGAGAGTGGGTTTTATTCTTATAACCCCTATAGGTGATTTAATCCCTCAAGCTTTCAGACTTGGCTTCCCATGTACTAATAATATAGCCGAGTATGAATCCCTCATTGCAGGACTGAAAGTTTCCATCAAATGGAATATCAGACAACTCAAGGTCATAGGTGACTCATAGTTGATCATCAAGCAAGTCACTGATGAATATAAGGTTAAGGATGAGAAGCTCATCCCATACAAATGAATGGTTGAAACTCTAAAATAATACTTTGTGCAGATTACCTTTCAATGGGTACCCAGTACATAACCGTTTAGCGAGATACCATGGAAACTATTGGATATTTGCTGTAAATTCCACCAGGGAATAATGACATTCCTTTCTTTGTGGAACATCTAAGCTGTTAGGTTGTGGAGTTTGTTTTCATGTGTGAAAGTGTTAAAGGCGTACACTAAGAGTATTGTACACTTTCCATAGTTATCTCGTGGGGTTCGGGGTCGGGTCGAGGCATGGAATGGGGGTTTAGGGATGACAACCCTCGGTAGCGGGGTTCGTGGGGCCCATCCCCGAGAAAAAAATTGGCCTCGAAAAATGTGCCATATGTATCGGGAAACATGTTTTTCTCATATGGGCGGGATTTTTGACCCATAGGTTTATGGACGGTTTTGACCCATGGTTTTGATACCCATAATTTTGTAAAAGCTGCTTAGCGATTTGTCTACTTATGTGGTTTTATGCATATGGTAGGGTTGATGTAACATTGGATATGTGTGTAAATCCAAGTGTGAATTCAGAGATTTTTTTAGCATAGCTCCAAACAGATCTGGATATTGTCAGACGAGAGAGCGGCTAGAACTTGTAATAAAATTTGAGCAAGTGATTCTTGGTGGATGTAGCCCAAATTGGGTGAACCATGTTAAATATTGTCTCTTTATATTGTGTTATTTTTATTTTGCACTTTTATTTGAGATTTGTAATATTTCTTTCATATTAGCTTCTACGGTTACGATTCGTGAGGGATTGTTCCACATTCTTTATCCCTTATTTTCAAACACTAACGATCCTTCGTATGACATACCAGAAACATGTTTGGTATGTGAAGTTGTTGGTCCCTTTTCCCCTTGGTACCTTGACATTTTTAACTACCTCCAAGATGGAACCTTCCCTCCTGATATTACCCATTTCAAAAATGGAATCTCATCCAATGCATTTCCCGTTATACCCTACTTGGGGGCACCCTCTATCGAAGAGGCTACGATGGGAATCTGTTATGTTATTTAAACTCTAAAGAGTTTGTCCTCATAATCAAAGAGGTGCACGAAGGCATCTACGAGGAACATATGAGTGGAATGGCTCTAGCTAAGAAAATTTTGAGAGTAGGCTATTATTGGCCTACTATGGAAATTGATTGTTATTAGTATGTGTAAAAATGTTTGTTGTGTCAAAAACATGGCAATCTAATACATGCTCCAACACAATCTTTGTAACCAATTACAACACCATGGCCATTCTCCAAATGGGGACTTGATCTCATAGGAAATCTCACTCCAACTTCCTCAAATGGACACAACCACATCATAACTGCCACTGAGTATTTTACCAAATGGGTAGAGGTTGTTCCTCTTACTTATGTTACCGGTGCACAGATTTCCAAGTTTATAATGAATCACATCATCATCAGCCGTGGCATCCCTTCTACCATTATATCTGAAAATGGAAAATATTTCAAGAATAATCAAGTGAAGGAATATTTCCAATTCTTCCAAATCTAGCAAAAATGGTCAACCCCTATTACCCTTAAGGTAAAGGATAGGTAGAATCTGTAACAAGACTCTTTTTCATATCTTGGATAAAATGGTCATCAAAACCAACCATGATTGGCATCTTCATATCCATCTCGCCCTCTGGGCTTACAGGACATCTATCCACACACCAAGAGGCGTGAGAACATATTCTCTTTTCTTTGGTATTGAATCCATTCTACCCCTAGAGATTGAGCTTCCTTCATTTTGAATATCCTTGAGAAAATATATAGACAAAGATGAATACTATAGAGTGGATAGGCTATCTAAGCTAGAGTTATGAAAGTTACTTGCATTGATCACACCTCAAAGTGTATCATAATCGAGTGCACCGGAACTACAAAAGTATATCATACCTCATTAGCTAGAGGTAGGATATCTAGTTCTTAAGGAGAATTAGTTCAACACCATGAAAGATCATGAGAAGAAAGGAAATTTTGAACCTAAATGGTTAGGACCATATGTTTTGGTGGCTAAGTTTGGTTTAGGTACATCTAAACATACCTATCTTGATGGTGATTAACTTCGGGAACCCATGAACGCCATGCATATCAAGAGTTTCTATGCCTAAGCGGGGAGCCTATCAAGAATAAAAAAGTATAAAAATAAAAAAGGAAATAGAAAAGTAAAGAGAAATAAATTTGTCCAAGAGTGAAAACCATGCAATTATGGCACTTTGGATAAGTCCTTTGGTGAAAACTGGTTTCCAACATTGTAGGAGGATTCGTTGTTCACAAGCATCTCACACCTGGGGGCATGATCACTTCTTCCTAAGCTAGTGTTTTACCTATGTCTGAGATCCTTTTGAGCCTATCCTTTATGGCCTTGATCTGGTTGATCCTATTCTTGTACATATGTGTGGAGTTTTCCTTTGTACATTCCCATCTATCGCTAGGGGCATCCATACATCTTCATTTTTTTGTCCATAGTTATGGAAAATTTTCAAAAACATTCAAATAGGTATCACCAGAAAACAAACCAAAATAATATAACATTGTCTCACGAAAAATACCAAAAACATCGCAAAACATCTCAAAAATGTTCCACAAAAACAAAGTTGTGTTTTCATTCTTGTTTGTTTGTACATATGGTGAGTTGTATTACATGATTTTTAGATTATTCTATTCTTTACTTGATTAGATTAAGTCTTGCTTTAGATATTTGAGTTGTTTTGTTTTGTTAAATGTTCTTTTTGTTTGTATTCATTTCTTGTACATTGTGTTTTTTCATCTCATCATTCACATTCATATCATCACATCTATAACATCATCACATATCAATAAAATTCTAAGCTACATCATCATAAAATTAAATCAAACATGTATGCTAAATCTAACATCATATAATATCATCAATGGGGCAATAGGGATTATTTTTATCCCCCTCATCATAGACCATAATAAAAACATGGGCTAAACATGTTATCTCATCAAAACAAAAATGTGTTAATCATCAAATTCCATCATCATATAAATTTCAAAATAATCAATGTCTATATATAAAATGTGTCTCAATATAGTCGGATATAAAAATACGACACTGTGGGCTTAGATCACAAATGTGTGCATTCACCTTGAGGCATAACCAAAAATATACATATATATCATGTTAAAACTATGTTCCTTCATCACGAGGCATATTACCAAAACTAAATGCATGTGTACAATGAATGAGTCAACCCCGACTCTCCCGACTTGAGGACTACGACCTATGGCCCCGGTTGAGGCATATGGCTAGGTTGAGACCTACGAATCGATCTAGTGGACTGGACGGTCTATATGATGAAGACTTTAATTGGCTGCCTACAAACCGACTATAAGGTAGTTCCCTATATGCCTCTGGACCACATCATGATATAAAGCTCTATAATACTTGGCCTCACACAAACCGATGCAAATTCATACACTAAATCACTAGATCTCGTTGTTAATGTTGCATGATGAAGTGCATCGTGCTCTCTTGTAATATGAGCCACATCGACCCTCAACTAAGTCCTCTCTGTCATGAGATGATTTTGCATTGTTATTGCACTGATTCCTCTTTGTTATGTCATGTGTAATGCTACCTAAGAGTAGCCTTATCTAAAGATCCTTGCTCTACCTATCACTACATCACCTCGCATCATATCCATGTCCCTCTAAATCTATAAAGTGGTCACCGATGGCCCACCTACTTCTATTATCACTCTATTACCCAGGATGGGTATTTATATCTATGGTGTCCCCTGTCCAGACCCCCACTCCATCACCATCCCCATCACCCCCACCTCATCGTGCAATATGTGGACCCCCTACTCTAGGGGGTTATGATGGAACATTTATCATTGGCACCTACTATGTCATAAACCTTATATTCGTATCTATTGTATCACCGATATAGCCTACTAGATAGGCCCTTCGTGGTAGAGCCTATTATCTGGTGGACCCTATGGTTTTACCTACCACTTTGTGGATATCCCAACACTTGTCCCCTATATCTATGGATCATGAGCTTCTTTGTAGATTGGCCTCAACTTTTGGTTGGCATAATCGATCCCTATCTTGTAATGCTCGGCCCATAAGTCCTAGTGTTGTAGCTTATTATACCATATGTTATCTTGCTACTAGGATGGTGATGTGTCGAGGCATCACCATTGCATACCATACTCCATAATCTATAGTGGTCCTCGGATCTACTATTTGTACTCTTTGATCTCATACCTATAGCATAACCCCATGGAAACCCCTGTAGTGTTATATGTGGTTTGATACATAAAAGGCCCAAAATCAAAAGTCTCAAGCGCTACTCACATGTATCATCTCTCATCCCTAGGAATACCCTAGATGAATCCAAGACGATGTTGAACTTTGTCAATGTGGTACCAATCCATGATATGTTTGCGGTTTCCTATTAAATAGTGTTTGACCTCTCAATGCTCAACTTTTCCGCATCTCCACGCCATTGATATAAATGGTATAGTCACCAGGTCACCATCCGTAGTTATAGGTCATCAAAGGCTCATCTAAAATAAGTAGTATCTCCCGAGGTGATAGTTGATATCAGCTCTTATAGGCTCCCAAAGACATACAAGAGGGCTCGTATGGCACTCTAACTTGTAGCAATTCAAATGGGCTTCTAATAGAAATATGGTCCCATGCCCAAACCTATAAAAGAGTCACATAACATAGGCTCTTCCTCTCTCTGTAAGCTATTAAATGAATATTTTTGTATAAATGGGCAAGATACACCGACCCCGGAAAATACCTCACCCTCCACTAGTCGGGATGGGATTCCAATAACGATATGGTCCCATGCCCAAACTCGTAAAAGATTAGCAGGACTCAAGCTCCTCATCTCTATATAAGCTATAAAATTCATATCTATGTATAAATGGTCCTGGATACATTGATCCCTGGAAAATATCTCACCCTCCACTAGTTAAGAAACCACACATATCAAGTAGAACTAAAAGTGAGTACCAGTCTTATCGACAACAAGTAGCCACTTATAAGATCTATGAGGTATATTGGAATCCGTGTAATCCTCCTATCCTTGAAATAATTATACAATTGGACAACCATACTCCTTTTGGGTATATCTGTCATAGGAACATATCTAATATGTGTCCTAGAATCTACCCACAGTCATCATCTACACAACCAAGCTACCATGGATCGGTGCTTGATGAATCAGTACACATATTTGAGGTTCACTATCATTTCTCTTGTAGGTAGCTAGAAATTTTGACTTACTTTGTGCCATCTCTTTGCTAAGCCGGTCAAAATGCTACGATCTAGTCTAATATGCGAAGTTGATTAACTAAAATTGACTAATATGTAGTATGTGGGGATAATTAATCTAAGTTATGAATAGTTGTAATAAAGTAAATAAATGTAGTAAAGAAAGTATGTAAATGATCCAAACAACTATATAAAAGGAAATGCTAACCCTAATATGCAAGAAGGAAGAGGAAAGAACTCAACTAAATAATAGATGCTTATAGGACAATGTCACGGTGAATGACTTTGAAAAATTAGAAGTGGGAACGACTATGCAAAAGTCCGAAAAGGATGGATCTAGAGGATCCGGGCTGGACCTGGAGCGCCTAGAGGGGTAATGGGGTGCATGTGAGTGCTCTTGTGTATAATTTGGGCACCCTGGTCTATGTAAAAGCTCTAAAACTGGTCTTCATAGGGTTGGGAGACAACCTAGAACCTTCTTTGTGTGTCACATCAGATTCATTGTCCCATGTCGATGATGTCACCATAATCTAAGATGATGAGAAGAGCTACAAAAGACAAAAAGAAGTATGAAAACCCTAAAAAATAAAGATGCAAATGAATGAGCCAGACTGACCTCAGCTGCCATAACAGTGGGCTTTCTAAATTGAGTGTTGCACTACATTTTGGACTCAAATGTAGTTCTAGTGAGTGTGTGCACAATGTGCCCTAGGTGCTCTTGTGTTAGTCACACTTTGTGAAGTAAAGCAATAGCTAGATGTAGAAAATTTAATAGAATGTGTGCATGGAATATAATAGAATCCCTCCCCTATGAAGTTTTATGCAGATGTCCTAACCTTGTTCCTTGATGATGGAGCTATGTGGATGCAAGTGATCTCCAATGTAATATATGGATGAAACTCTAGATGAGTGATAGTACTAAGTAATGTTAGTTCCATCATTATGGTCTCATAACTTTATATTTATAGGGTTATCTTGGTCTAATTTCGTAATTAACCCCGAAAAGTTTGACCAAAAGAAAGATAAAGATCTAAAACAACTAGAAAGAGCCCAAAAAGAGGTTGGAAAGTGTAAAAAGGAGTGAGGTTCCCCTGGTGGGGACGAGGGTGCCCGTAGATGCCCTAGTTGAGGTTACAATAACATGGGATGACATAATCTGACTAGGCATATGGGTGCAAGAGGTTGGCAATGATGAAATAAATAAAAACAAGATGGCCAAAAGATGGGGGTTAGTAAATTCCTCACTCAATAACCTTCTAAATAGTAGTATGAGACTGGGATAAATATTGTCTAAAGTGCATGATTTTGTGACTACATTTTTTCCCCACTTTATGTTGGTGAGTAGAAATCTCGGTAACATAAAGTAGATAGAGATGTGTACTTGATGTCTATGAAGATTATAGTAGAAAGTGCATTAATGGACTAGACAAAGCTGTGGAATGACAAAAATATGGAGGAGCGTGGAAACTAAAGATGAAAAATGTGCAAAGAAAAGTGATGAGAGTGAACCTAGGGTGGAAATGCATGTGTAGTTGTTGTACTGTGTGATATACCTGCATAGTTAGTATAATGTGTGATGTCATAAAGTTTTGTTGTTGATGTCATTGTTATTGTTATTACTTTTTGTTACCCCCATTTGACTACTTGTTTATCATACGACCGCACTGTAAGGAGAAAACTATCAAGTAGTAAAATAAGTATGTATGTGTGTAAAAATGTAATGTAAAATATGCATGTAAAAGTAAATTACGCAAAATGAAAAGTGTAAATGGAACATGTACACCTGATCCATGTCGAGAAAGAAAGTGTAGAAGGATATCCTTTCATGTAATTTTTTTGGGAGATCACGCACCATAGGCTAAAGAAGTGTAGGGAGGAAAATCTCTATATCCTCCAAGCTATAACTGTTTCCCTGAATGTGTGTGTAGATATCTCTGTACATATTGGTTTTTAGTAAATTTGGCACCACTAGCCAAAGTAGTGTAGAGACGCACACCCACTATAACCTCCAAGCATGTAAATACTTCCCAGAATACGAAGGACACCATGCCCTGTAAAAGAAGTTATGTATGGGGTTTGTAGACTGGTCTAAATCCACTTGTTGTATATAACTGAACTGAACCGTTATAAAATATTTTTGTTAGTATGTAAAAACCCCAAATGATGTCCCCCTCTTTAAGGGCACATGCAATGTTTCTGATAGGAGAAATGCAGCCCCAAAAGAGGACCAGCCACATGTACATTGTAACCCTAAAAATTTCTTGGTAGAAACCAAGGCACACACAAATAAGAAGGCTAGCCAAAGACAAATGTGAACAAACATGCATGCATATAGAAAACAATGTATAAGCTACGTAAACAATGTAAAAGCTATCAAGAAATGTAGTAAACATGCAAGAAGACAAAGTAATCCACACAAAGTGGGTTGCAAACATGGGACATCACTCATGATGTCATAAGACATGCAAGACCATCATGGCCGCAAACAAACAAACAAGTGTGCACACCAAACAAAGGAAAAGGCATCATACAATAACAAATAATATAAGGCAACGTAACAAATAAGTATGGAAAAAAATATCCCTACATAAAAAATGCTACACATGAAGTACCTGTTAGCATGTTAGAAAGATAACTAGTATGTCAAAAGCATGTAGAACCAAGTAATGTAAAGTGATAAGTACAAAATAAAATGATAGCACCTATGAGAGATGAATGTGGATGCACCTAGCGATAATTGTAGGAAGGGTAGAAGACGAGAATTCATGCTACGTATAAGAGACATGTATCTACTATCACAATTATAAAAAGGTGTGAATGTGCATGTTTGTATGATATAGATAAATGACATATAAGTAAGCTAACTAGCATGTGTAATAAAGTGACCATGAACAAGAAAAAGTAAGAAAGAGTATAAGCAACCATAATATGTAGTATGTTATGGATGGATGGAAACGAATACAAGATGGAGTGATATGATCCACATGCCCCCAAGTGAATGGAAATGTATGCAAAGTGAGTTTCATTTTTTCCCCCTCTCAACAATCAAGAATGAACTATAAACGAGAGTGTGCCATCGAGGAAATGGTCAAATAGTGTGTTGTGTCTAGTGCACTATGATGAATGTGTATGTGTATTGATGAGATGTGACCTAGAAATGATGTGTACATGAACCCTATTGCCAAATATTATATCATGACCAGATGAATTTATAAGTGATGATTTATCCTAAGCATATATCACTATGAGATGAATGGGTGAGTGATGATTTACCCCTAAGCGTATATCACTACAAGATGAAAAGAGAGAGCGGTGATGTAACCTAAGGTGTATACAACTATAAAATGATAGAATAGGTGATGATATAGCTAAAGCGTATGTCACTAAACTAGAAATATCACATGAAAAAATGTTGAATAGTAAATGTGTGATGAGTGTAAGGTCCATTTAATTTGTAAACCCTCGAGCAGTCGAGTATGGACCGAGGAACTAAAGTGCATCATAGGGTAGTGAGTGCAGCGTGTAGAAGACAATGTAGTATATGTAATGATGAAATATGACCATGTGATGAGTAGAATGTGTAATGTACAATGTATAATATGTAATGTATGGTGTAGACTAAAATTAATATGTATGATGAGTAGTATGGAATGCTAGATGCAAGTATGTATAATGAAGACTAGTATGATGTAAGATGTGTAAATGTGCAAATGTCAAAATGTTGTAGATGAAATATAGAATGTATGGTGTATGACACATAATATGTGAGTAGATGCAGTGTGTAAGTCCTATAGTGCAGTGTGTGGGGTTCATGTGTAGTAATCCCTCAACAATCAAGTGTGAACCGAAGCACAAGAGTGTGTCATTGGGTAATGACGATGCTCAGCATATGTATTAGTATACATATACTAATAAAGTGATGTGTGAGAATGTAGAGATGATATGTGTAGTGCCCAAATTTTTATAGCTCCAGTTTCTATTGGTTCCTTCATTCCTAGACATGTTTTGACACTTATGACTTTGGACATTTTAGTATGATATTTTATCCTCATGGACATTATGGCATTTTAGCGCGTAGTGTGGACTAGATTCGTATACTGATATATTTCTTATGATGTTGATGACACTAACAGGGTTATATGATAGACTTATTGGTTAGATGTTAGTCTCTTGTGGTTGATTTGATTAATGATATAGTGTTTTGGATTTAATGATGGTGATTTTCATGCTAACCTAAGTGTATGTCGTTGCAATTTTATTGTGGATGATTCATGGCAAACTATGTGGGTAATTATATGCATTGCACTATCAATTGTAAATTATGTTCGGACATTATAAGTTTGATTGATATTGTGATGTTTAGATGATGTTTATTATATTGGACAGATGCGGTTAATGTGTGCAATGAGTGTGTAGGTGACAGGTATAGGAGAGCATGGGTTTCAGGGCAGCTACGCAATTGTGCACAAGCGGCCCACAGGCTGAGTCCTAACCATGCTAAATGTTTGAGGCCTTAGATTAGATGTATTTAATTGGGCACCATGGGTGAACCCTCAATTTGTAATGTAATTATGTCTTGTAAAATTAATTATGTTTAGGGTGTGTTTTATTAAGTAAACTAGCTTAGGGTTTAATGATCTTATCTTAAGTTAAGTGTTGGTTTTGGGAAGTGTGTGTGTGTTGGTAGAAGGGATTGGGGACCACATGTGAACCTTGGGTGGACCCCACACCCTCTACCCTTGTGCCCAAGCATGCCAAACCCGAAATTGGGTTATTTTGGGTGATTTTAGGGACCCCTTTTGAGTTTGGGGGTTCCCTTAGCATGAAAATGGGCCCTTGGACCCTACCTAATAGGTAGGGGGCCTATTTCCAAGGTTTGGAGGGGTTTCCTCCCATTTAGCCCTCTTTAGTCACCATCCATGTAAGATGGTTGGGTTGTGTGAAAGTGTTAAAAGTTGCTCCACTTTGTTTTATTTTAGTTTTTGGTATTTTGGGTGAAAAGGGATAAAAGGTGAGTTTACTCTTACTTATTTGGTTTTTGGAATCTTTGACTCTTGAGAGGAGAGGAGGTGACACTTGTCACTTTCTCATTGGTGAGGAAACTTTTGGGTTCCTCTTTTTATTCTTCCTCATGTGGAAGGAATGGGTCTTCTTGGTTCATTTTTTGGGAGCACTTGGAGAATTTTGGGAGCTTGGAGGGGAGCTTGGACAAAGGGGAAAAGCTTAGAGTCTTGGAAAGCATTATAGAGGTAGGGTTCTTAACCTTTTTCTTCTTAGTTTTGTTTATCTTGTAAACTATGTTTGATCAATAAAATAGTGTGTGAAATGATGTGTTGTGAAGTTGTATGGTGAATGTGGTTGTTTGTTTGTTCTTGTTATTTTCTTTGTTTTCTCTCCACCATCATTTGGAATGATGGTTTTTGGAGAATGTAGGGGAAGAGAGAGGGATTTCCCTCTCAAACCTCATGGTTGTTGGTCAAGCCATGAAGGTCCCTTCTCATCCCCTCATATGGTTTGAGGTGGGAGAAATGTTCACATGGCTTGAACCTTTCCCCATTCTTGGTGAGGAAACCCTTTTGGGTTTGAAAATCCTCCCAAGAAGGATTTCTATAGCATAAAGGAGGAATAAGGAGGATGAATGATTAGGAGGTATAAGGAGTTTGTATATATGTATTTGTTGGTGCTCCTATGGTTGGACACCTTGATTTGGGCATCCTACTTCCTCTCTTCCCCCTTGTGAGGTTGACCTTGTTCTCCTCATGTTGTGGTTTTCATTGTATAGTAGGTCTAAGTGGTTGATTGGTCTTATGTTTTTTCTTGTTGTGTGTTTAAACCCCATTATACTTGTGCACATTGTGGAAGCTAGTTCCTCTCTCCCATGGGCTTGGGGGAGGCTAGCATGACTTCCAACCATGGAAAGGCATGTGATGATGCCTATTGGTTGGGTGGTAAACAAGCCATGTTCTCTTGGAGTTGGATTCTTGTAGGAGTATTGGAGTTGGAGCTCAAGTTGGAGATAGTAAAGCCTCTTGCCATCTTGGTCTTTCTCATCTTTGGAGGACATTGCCTTCACTTTGTAAATAAATGTGGCTTGTAAAGTCATACTTTTGTAAAGACCCTTTTTTGTACTTATTGTTTTGATAAAACATTAGTCTCTACTAAAGAAACTTTTATTTTATTGTTGCTTTAGAAATCTTGTAAGATTGTATTTATTATCATAATGAAATCATGAGTTTTTTTTTTACATGTTTATTTTGAATGTCTTGTTTTGTTTAGAAATCTACAAAATATAGTTATGTATACAGATCATGTATATTTGCATCAAATATTGTAATTTTTAGTTGCCTACTTTATAAAAAAAAATTTAATTTTGGTATGAAAGTTAAACATTCTTTTTAGTTTGCAAAATTTTATGGCATTACATTTGGTATCAGAGCCGTGGTTCAAACACACGGACTCTTTGGGTAATTTCTGTTTTCGTCATCTTATTGCCTTGTTTCAAAAAAAAAAAATCTATCTTTTCTTCTTGTTGTTGGATTCCCCCTTGTTGAAATCTGCATTAATTATTTAGCTATTTTGCATTGAAAGAAAGTTAATGTTATTGGGTTGTAGGATTTATTGAAATAATGATGTTAGTTGTTTTATAATAGTTGTTGGAAATAATGTTTGCCTTAGCCCTTTGTTCTTGCAAATATTGATAAACAATGTGCCATAGTTACATTTTTATTTCATATTTTTTGGGTTTTCTATTTATAACTATATTTTTGCTTTATAGAATAAATAAAAAAATAAAAAAATAATAAATAAATATATGTTTGGGGCCGAATATATAAACTTATATATATATATATTTTTATATAAAAATTAAAATTTAAAAATAAATATAAATATATATAAATATATATAATAATAAAAATAAAAAAAACCCCCCTGTCCCCTATTCCCTATCGGCCTGGACCCCCCCCCCCGCCCCTGACCCCCGGCCCCCCCAGACCCTGTCCCCCCCCACGGCCCTGCCCCCCCCCACCCCCCACCCCCCCCCCACCAAACCTTTTCCCCCTGCCCAAGCGGACCTCCATACCCCCCCCCAGACCCCCAGACCCCCCCCCCCCCCTACCCCCCCCGACCCCTGCCCCCCCCCCCCTGCCACCAGTGCCCCCCCCCCCCCCACATGTCCACACCCCTACCCCATGACCCTATGCGCACCCCACCTTCCCCATGCCCCAAGCAAAACAACAACAACAAAAAAAATACATATATAAACATATATGACCAAAAAAATATAAAAAAAAAATATATATATATATATATAAACACATCGCCTGTGTCCAATATTCATAATTGGTACCATTATTTATATATTATATATATCTCCCTCATATAATAAATAAATAAATATAAAAAATAAAAAAAAATTAAAAAAAAAAAAAAAAATGAAAAAAAAAAAATCATGAAGCCAAACTTTCCATAGCTCCTCCACCTGCACATGAGGAAAAAAAGAAAACAAAGTAAGAAAAGTAGAAAGAAGGAAGAAACAAAACAAATGAGAAAAGAATAGAGAGGAAAAGAGACATAGAGAAATTTAGGGCACTTTTAGGGTAGATTCAAAATAAATGGCCAAGATTGGATTAGATCCTAGGGCTCTCATTCAACCCTACTTTTCTTTAAAACATGACTTTTAATGGGATTGAAAAAATAAATTAAGAGGGGTGTGGGGGTAGATTAAATTAAAAGGGGGAAAAAAAAATTAAATTTAAAGAGTGTGTAAGGAAAATTTTAAAAGGGGGAAGATTATTTATTTGTCTAGAATGTGGAATTTTAATCATAACCCTAGGAAGTTTGATAGGGTAAAATAAATTAAATTATTATTAGGATAGTGTTAATTTATTTCGGGAAAATTAATTATTATTATAAATTAATTATTAACGTGAGAGGTTTAATTAGTTATTAATAATCATTAATAATCCTAAAAAAAAATATTAAATTAATATAACGCTTCCAACAAACATTTAGAAAGTTTATAAAATTTTTTATTTCGGGTTCAGGATGGCACCCAAGAGGGGACGATCGGCTCGAGGTTCGGGACGTAGTGCACCTACGCGAGAGCCACCGGCCCCCGATTTTGGGCCTCAGATATTGGAGACCCTGCAGTAGCTGATAGGTGTCGTACAGGAGCACCTTCCACCACCGCAGGTGCCGAGAGAGGAGGACATTCAGTTGGGAGATGAGGAGTTGATTGGTGAGGGACACCCATCCAGAGCCCACGAGCACGACATTCGAGATGAGAGAGGTCACGCAGCCCTTCCATCCTTGGCGAGAGGGTGGCCTCATTTCATCACAGCCGTTCACATAGCTTCGAGGGACCTTTTGGAGATATGCGACCCCTCTCACCTGTTAGACCACATCGTCAGGATCGAGACACAGGCAGTGTGATTCGAGACCTTCTTCTGCCTTGACCGCCTACGTTTCTTGGTTCGAGAGAGATGGCTTTAGGGCGGAGTCTGGCTCCTTAGCTTGGATAGCTGCTTTGGCTTGCACTCTCATGAGAGCAACGTCAAAGCCAGGTTTGCCATACACCTCCTCCGAGACCGTGCCAGGTGTTTGGTGGAGGAATGAGGAGCGGAAGCTCCATTTGACTCGGGATACAGTGACCTGGGAGTTGTTCGAGGAGTGATTCAGAGCCGGTATATGTCAGAGCATTTTGTGCAGAAGAGGATCGATGAGTTTCACGACTTACGACAGGGTTCTGGCTCAGTGGCGCAGTATGAGAGCAGGTTCTTGGATCTCTTGCAGTATGTAGACTACCTGCAAGATGAGAAGTTGTAGGTAAACAGGTTCATTCGGGGCTTGAATGCAGATATAGCAGGAGTTGTTAGGATGTTATCTCCTCCCACACTCGAGAAGGCCGTTGAGAAGGCCTACTTGGCTGAGGAGAATAGGACCAAGGCTCAGGAGCACAGAGAAAGAAACAAGAGCAAGTTCCAGGACAGATTCAGGCATTCCAGAGTCAGAGAGCACGGGGAGTAGTACCACCCCCTAGAGGAGGATTCTGGTCTTCTCCAGCAGCATCGAGAGCTCCTCCACACCCATCACAGCAGACACAGCATCAGGGACACCAGCATCAGAGGGGTAGACAGACTTAGATTTTTCAGCGAGGTGGGTCTAGAGGTGGTTTTGGTGGGTCTAGAGATAGGAGGCGGGTACTCATCACTCTCGGCCGGCCCGCTCACGCTGATCTGCTAGGGTTGGACCGGCGAGTTTAGTTCGCGAGAGCACAAGAGGGACCCCATCTCAAGAGAGGGTACGGGAGGATGTTTTATTTGTGGGGCTCAGAGACCATTATGTGTGTATGTGTCCACACAAGCCCACTACTATGGATATGCAGAGAGCTCCTAGATCCGAGCAGACAGTGGGTGACGTGGGACGCGCCCATCGTGTGTATGCGGCGGTTGACAACCGCCAGGCTGAGCATCAGGCCACAGTCATTGAGACGACAGGTACTATCAGGGGTATTTATGTCTCAGTACTTTTTGATTCAGTGCTTGATTCCTTTATATCACCTTCTATAGTGGACCAGTGTGGGCTAGTGGTGGCTAGGAAGCCAGATAGTTGGCAGGTTGAGTTGGCCTCTGGGCTAAACTCACCGTGGACTCGTATGTGGAGAGTTGTGTACTCGATTTTGGAGTCTTCTCCACTACGCTTGACCTCGAGTTATTCCTTTAGGATCTATCGGGTAGTGTTGGGTATGGATTGGCTCGAGGCTCATCGAGCTAAGGTGGATTGTAGAGAGAGAAGGTCATTGAGTGTCGGGATGATTTGGGTAGTGCGGTTGTGATTTCGGGGATGCGAGACCCATTTCCTTGCGTATGATCTCGGCTAAGCAACTCAAGCGGAGCATGCGTAAGGGTTGTCGGTTGTTGTTTGCTATCACTATCGGTGATCGTTCGAATGAGTACTCAGAGCATTCACCCCTTGATGATCATGCAGTTTTGAGGAGTATGCGAGATGTGTTTCGGGGAGCTTCAGGTTTACCACCTAGTAGGGAGGTGGATTTCACCATTGACTTAGTGCCTAGATCCACACCAGTTTCTAGGGCACCCTATCGGATGATGACTTGAGCTTCATGAGCTCAAGATTGATTAGAGGAGTTGTTAGAGAAAGGTCTCATTCACCCTAGTGTATCTCCTTGGGGAGCGCAGTCATATTTGTGAAGAAGAAGGATGGTTCTCTCAGGCTTTGTGTAGACTTCAGACAGCTCAATAAAGTCACAATAAAGAACCGTTATCCACTCCCTAGGATTGATGACTTGTTTGATCAGATGCGGGGAGCTAGAGTGTTCTCCAAAATCGATCTCAAGTCAGGGATATCATCAGTTGCGCATTTCAGATGTAGACATTCATAAGACAACATTTCACACACGTTATGGGCATTATGAGTTCACAGTGGTTCCATTTGGTTTGACCAATGCCCCAGTTGTCTTCATGAGCCTCATGAATGGAGTATTCAGGACATTTCTGGATCACTTTGTTTTAGTGTTCCTTGATGACATATTGATTTATTCTCGTTCGAGGAGGAACATGAGGAGCATTTGAGATAGGTACTTCAGGTTTTGAGAGAGCAGAAGTTGTATGGGAACTTGGAAAAATGTAGCTTCTTTCAGACAGAGATTCAGTACTTGGGTCATATCATATCAGGTGAGGGTATCTCCGTAGATCCCTCTAAGATTCAGGCTATCTTGGATTGGCCAGCACCCACATCAGTCACTGAGGTGAGGAGCTTCATGGGTTTAGCAGGGTATTACCGCAGGTTTGTGCAGGACTTTTCTAGGATTGCTCACCCTATTACTTCTCTTCAGAGGAAAGGGAAGAAGTTTGATTGGTCAGAAAAATGTGAGCAGGCCTTTAGTTGCTTAAGGAAAGGTTAACCATGGCGCCCATCTTAGAGTTCGGACCAGACGAGAGGATTTTGTTGTTTTGCAGCGATGCATCACTAGAGGGTTTGGGAGCAGTTCTTATGCAGGAGCGTCGGGTTATTGCTTTTGAGTCTCGTAAGCTCAAGGACTATGAGCTTAACTATCCTACTCACGACTTAGAGCTTGCAGCAATTGTTCATGCACTTGTGCGTTGGCGACATTTCCTTTTGGGTAGACCTTTCATCTTGAGGACAGATCATTGTAGCTTACAGCATATCTTCTCTCAGCCAAACCTCAACGCTCGTCAACGGCGTTGGATGGAGTTCCTTTGTGAGTATGACATGGAGGTGTAGTATATCAAGGGAAAGGAAAATGTTGTTGCAGATGCACTTAGTAGATGACGGCATGTGCTTGCTTCTTTGACACTGCAGTCAGATTTGAGAGGCAGGATACTTGAGCATCTTCCAGAGGACAGGTTTTATGAGGGTGCTAGGTAGATGTTGGATTCTCAGGGTTCTTTTGAGGGTAGATATTCAGGATGCATGCTAGAGTCAGATGGTTTGCTTCGGTTCCATAGGCACATTTATGTGCCTAAGGTAGGTGATCTGCGTAGTTTCATCCTTACTGAGGCTCATCGAGCCCCATACGCAGCACATCCAGGAGTGAAGAAGATGCATGCCGATTTGAGAGAGTTATATTATTGGCCGGGTCTTCGTCGAGACATAGCAGATTTTGTAGCATGGTGTCTTGAGTGTCAGAGAGTCAAGGTAGAGCATTCTCATCCCGCAGGACTCTTATACCCTCATGATATTCCTGAGTGGAAATGGGATGTGATCTCCATGGATTTCATAGTAGGACTTCCTATGTCCTCTTATCGTCATGATGCCATTATGGTCACTTTGTGGATAAGTTGACAAGGTTGTGCATTTCTCGCCAACCAAGGTTACCTATAATGCATGAGGCCATCACCAAAGTGTTCATGGAGGACATTGTTAGATTGCATGGGATTCCGAAGATGATCATCAATAGCGAGAGACACTATCTACACATCGAGTTTTACGGACTTCTTTTCGGGAGGCCTTGGGTACACAGATTAATTTTAGTTCGGCATATCATCCAGAGACAGATGGGTAGACAGAGAGGGTTAATTAGGTTCTTGAGGACATGTTGAGGATGTATGTGATGGACCAGCAGAAGAAGTGGGAGGATTATTTGCATTTAGTTGAGTTTGCCTACAATAACAGTTATCATAGCTCCATTGGCATGGCTCCCTATCAGGCTTTGTATGGATGACCTTGCAGGACACCTTTGAGCTGGGATAGACTAGATGATAGGATTATTTTGGGGCCAGCTTACCTTCAGGATTTAGAGCAGTAGGTTGTTCTGATTCGGCAAGCATCTTGAGTAGGCTAGAGCATGCCAGAAGGCGTATGCGGACACCAAGAGGATCGATCGTCACTTCTCAGTGGGTGACAAAGTCTTCTTGAGGGTTCATCCTCATAAGAGTCCGATCCGTTATGGAAAGGGTTCTAAGCTATCACCTCGTTTTGTGGGGCCTTTTGATATTCTTGAGGTCATCGGTCAATTGCCTATCGCCTAGCTTTGCCACCACGCCTTGCACACGGCCCATGACGTTTTCATGTTTTTGTACTACGTAGATATGTACCAGATGTTTCTCATGTTTTGGATTGGTCGGCATTACAGGTAGAGGATGGAGGGCAGTGGAGATTGGAGCCCGTACGCATACTGGAGCACCGGAGGTTGGCCCTTCGGGGTCGAGATTTGGACCAGGTTAGAGTGCAGTGGGACCGATATGACGAGTCATCAGCTACCTGGGAGGATGCTACACCACTGAGGGCTAGATATCCCTATCTCTTCCAATGACTTCCAGGAGGAAGTCTAATTCTAGGAGAGGGGGATGTAGTGCCCACATTTTTATAGCTCCAGTTATCTGTTGGTTCCTTTATTCCTAGACATGTTTTGATTGAGACTCTGATAGACTTTGGACATTTTAGTATGATATTTTATCCTCATGGACATTATGGCATTTTGGGCGCGTAGTGCCAATTGGACTAGATTCGTATACTGATATATTTCTTATGATGTTGATGACACTAACAGGGTTATATGATAGACTTATTGGTTAGATGTTAGTCTCTTGTGGTTGATTTGATTAATGATATAGTGTTTTGGATTTAATGATGGTGATTTTCATGCTAACCTAAGTGTATGTCATTGCAATTTTATTGTGGATGATTCATGGCAAACTATGTGGGTAATTGTATGCATTGCACTATCAATTGTAAATTATGTTCGGACATTATAAGTTTGATTGATATTGTGATGTTTAGATGATGTTTATTATATTGGACAGATGTGGTTAATGTGTGCAATGAGTGTGCAGGTGACAGGTATAGGAGAGCATGGGTTTCAGGGCAGCTACGCAATTGTGCACAAGTGGCCCACGGGCTGAGTCCTAACCATGCTAAATGATTGAGGCCTTAGATTAGATGTATTTAATTGGGCACCATGGGTGAACCCTCAATTTGTAATGTAATTATGTCTTGTAAAATTAATTATGTTTAGGGTGTGTTTTATTAAGTAAACTAGCTTAGGGGTTAATGATCTTATCTTAAGTTAAGTGTTGGTTTTGGGAAGTGTGTGTGTGTTGGTAGAAGGGATTGGGGACCACATGTGAACCTTGGGTGGACCCCACACCCTCTACCCTTGTGCCCAAGCATGCCAAACCCGAAATTGGGTTATTTTGGGTAATTTTAGGGACCCCTTTTGAGTTTGGGGGTTCCCTTAGCATGAAAATGGGCCCTTGGACCCTACCTAATAGGTAGGGGGGCCTATTTCCAAGGTTTGGAGGGAGTTTCCCTCCCATTTAGCCCTCTTTAGTCACCATCCATGTAAGATGGTTGGGTTGTGTGAAAGTGTTAAAAGTTGCTCCACTTTGTTTTATTTTAGTTTTTGGTATTTTGGGTGAAAAGGGATAAAAGGTGAGTTTACTCTTACTTATTTGGTTTTTGGAATCTTTGACTCTTGAGAGGAGAGGAGGTGACACTTGTCACTTTCTCATTGGTGAGGAAACTTTTGGGTTCCTCTTTTTATTCTTCCTCATGTGGAAGGAATGGGTCTTCTTGGTTCATTTTTTTGGGAGCACTTGGAGAATTTTGGGAGCTTGGAGGGGAGCTTGAACAAAGGGGAAAAGCTTAGAGTCTTGGAAAGCATTATAGAGGTAGGGTTCTTAACCTTTTTCCTTCTTAGTTTTGTTATCTTGTAAACTATGCTTGATCAATAAAATAGTGTGTGAAATGATGTGTTGTGAAGTTGTATGGTGAATGTGGTTGTTTGCTTGTTCTTGTTATTTTTCTTTGTTTTCTCTCCACCATCATTTGGAATGATGGTTTTTGGAGAATGTAGGGGAAGAGAGAGGGATTTCCCTCTCAAACCTCATGGTTGTTGGTCAAGCCATGAAGGTCCCTTCTCATCCCCTCATATGGTTTGAGGTGGGAGAAATGTTCACATGGCTTGAACCTTTCCCCATTCTTGGTGAGGAAACCCTTTTGGGTTTGAAAATCCTCCCAAGAAGGATTTCTATAGCATAAAGGAGGAATAAGGAGGATGAATGATTTAGGAGGTATAAGGAGTTTGTATATATGTATTTGTTGGTGCTCCTATGGTTGGAAACCTTGATTTGGGCATCCTACTTCCTCTCTTCCCCTTGTGAGGTTGACCTTGTTCTCCTCATGTTGTGTTTTTCATTGTGTAGTAGGTCTAAGTGGTTGATTGGTCTTATGTTTTTTCTTGTTGTGTGTGTTTAAACCCCATTATGCTTGTGCACATTGTGGAAGCTAGTTCCTCTCTCCCATGGGCTTGGGGGAGGCTAGCATGACTTCCAACCATGGAAAGGCATGTGATGATGCCTATTGGTTGGGTGGTAAACAAGCCATGTTCTCTTGGAGTTGGATTCTTGTAGGAGTATTGGAGTTGGAGCTCAAGTTGGAGATAGTAAAGCCTCTTGCCATCTTGGTCTTTCTCACCTTTGGAGGACATTGCCTTCACTTTGTAAATAAATGTGGCTTGTAAAGTGTCATACTTTTGTAAAGACCCATTTTTGTACTTATTGTATTTGATAAAACATTAGTCTCTACTAAGGAAACTTTTATTTTATTGTTGCTAGAAACTTGTAAGATTGTAATATTATCATATTGAATCATGAGTTTTCTTTTAGTTACATGTTGTATTTTGAAAGTCTTGTTGTGTATAAATCTGCAAAGTGAGATCATGTATGTTGCATCAAAACTGTAATTTTTAGTTGTCTACTTTATAAAAAAAAAAAAATTAAAAAAAATGAAAGTTAAACATTCTTTTAGTTTGCAAAATTTTATGGCATTACAATATGTGTGTAAATACTAAGAGTGTGATATATGACTATGCAAGTATGGGAGGTGTGTTGATGCTAAGATGGGGGGATGTGTTGGATGTTATGCCCCCAAGTGTGTAAGATGATGATCTATCCAGGTATGGAATAAAAATCATGCCATGGTGGTGGATGTGGCAATGAGTTAGGAGTAGTTGGCATACCAAAGGAATTTGTGGTAGGAAGAACAAATGGAAATTTCTTGTTGTGATAATGAGTATGTGAAATGGTGTATACCTCAAGAGGAGATGCGGAAGGAACAAAAGAAACAAGCTCGGGGTGATATCCGAGGCTGATCTGGTGGATTGTGTTAGAATGGAAAGAGGTTCTTTGACTCCTTTTGCATTTTTTCCTAATCCATTTCCATTGAAACCATAGACGCAGCAGTACCGATACCAGGGCCATATTGTTTGAAGTTAGGAGGAGAGGTGTCCGAAGTATGGGATTGTGGTGAATGATCAATAGATTAAAAAAATGGAGATGGATCTATTAATGCTTCATAAACCACACTTTGATATAGAAATTTAATACGTGTATGAAGGGTTGAAGGGATCACGTTCATGGCATGGATCCAAGTTTGTCTGAGGAGAAGATTATAGTTAAGATTGTTAGGCATGACATGGAATGGGACGGACACAATGCATGGCCCTAGAGTAATGGGAAGTGTGATTGTACCTAAGACCCGTTTAGGCACATTATCAAAGCCATGAATGCAAATAGATGATGGGGTTAAGGAGGCTTCAGATAGGCCAATTTGTGTGAGAAACATGAGATTACATATGTTAATCCCAAATCTATTTTCAAATAAAACGTGCTTAACTCCTATTTTATTGATACATAATTCAATATAAAGGGGGAATCATTACTTAAGATAGATGAAAAGGATTTCAGTAGATGTAAATGTGATATGCTCTTCATTGATAGATAAAGTAGTAGTAAACCTATGGTATAGATATTCGGGAGAGGTGTGAGGATGAATATAAGTGTTAGCCAAAAATATCTGAGTTTATTTTGACAATCAGGATTATCATGCAAAAAGGCATGGAGAGAGACCTTCATGGTGAAAGGACCCTAAGATAATGAGGTGGAGAAGAAGAGAGGATCTAAGAGTGCTCAAATGTTAGGTTCACCAAAATGATTAACTAAAATTGACTAATAGGGAGTATGTGGGGATAATTAATCTAAGCTATGAACAATTGTAATAATGTAAATAAATGCAATATAGAAAGTATGTAAATGATCCAAACAACTATGCAAAATGAAATGCTAACCCTAATATGTAAAAAGGAAGAGGAAAGAAATCAGCTAAATAATAGATGCTCATAGGATAGTATCGCAGTGAATGATTGGAAAAATTAAAAGTAGGAACCACTGTGCAAAAGTCCCGAAAAGGATGGATCTGGAGGATTTAGCTAGACTGGAGCACCTAGAGAGGGACTGGGGTGACTACATAGGGACTATGGCACCTACAGTGGTCTAGTCTACAATATGGCTGCCACGTTCGTGAAAAATCTCTAAAATTGATCTTCACATGGCTAGGATATGACCTGGAACCCTCATTGTGTGTCACATCAAATTTGATGTCCCGTGCCGAGATGTCACCAATAATCTAGTATGATGAGAAGGCCTGCAAAAGACCAAAGGAAGTATCAAAACCCTAAAAATAAAGATGTAAATGAATGGTTTAGAATGACCTTAGCTACCACAATAGTGGTATTTCTAAACATAGTGATGCATTACATTTTGGACCCAAATGTAGTTCTGGTGAGTGTGTGCATAATGTGCCCTAGGTGCTCTTGTGCCAGTAGCAATTTGTGAAGTAGCGAGCAATAGTTAGATGTACAAAATGTAATAAATTTTTACATGGAATAGAATATAATCCCTCCCCTATGAAGTGTGATGCGAGATGTCCTAGTCGTGTTCCTTGATGATGGAGTTATGTAGATGCAAGTGATCTCTAATGCAATAGATGGATGTAACTCTAGATGAGTGATAGTATTAAGTGATGTTAGGTCCCTCATTATGATCTCATAAATTTATATTTATTGGGTTCTCTTGATCTAATTTTTTAATTAACCCTGAAAAGTATGACCATAAGAAAGATAAAGATCTCAAATGGCTAGAAAGTGCCCCAAAAGAGGTGGGAAAGTGCAAAAAGGACAGGGGCACCCACAGGTGCCCCAAGACTAACTGGGTAGCCTGTGATTGAGGCTAAAATAACATAGGTGAACAAAATTTGACCTGGGCATATCGGTGCAAGAGGTCGGTAATGAAGAAATGAAGTAAAAAAAATGGCCAAAAGATGGAGGTTATTAGTACTTTCTTCACTCAAGAACCTTCTAAATAGTAATATAAGACCGGGATAAATAATGTCTAAAGTGTATGATTTTGTCACTACAGAAGTTGTGCAATATGCGAAAATCATGTAGCCTCTAGAACTCATCCAAATTTTATCATGCCTTGAGAAGGTCATCTCATAAGCTTGCAAGCATCCATGACACTCATGCATTTCTAGAGATAGTGGTCTCTCCTACAGATCACCCAAGACACAAACAATTAACATCATTTCTTCTAAAAACATTTTCTAAGGTCTTTTAATCACTCATATATTCCTCTAATCACTTCTTAAAATCTTCAAAATTCTTCTAAAAACCTTCTAAAGGTTGGATTCTATGCTAGCACATCTCCTTTCATGCTAGTACATCTCTTATGACGTTATTACATGTCTTTGCACACTAGCACATTTCACGTTAGTACATGTATTTTCACGCTCATGCTCTCATTTACACACTATGTCATGCTAGTGTGATTTTTTCACACCCATGCTCCTAATTTCATACTAGTGCATGAGCTAACTTTAAAAAAAAATCTCAATGCTTACTCTCCTATTTTAACACTAGTGTGTGGCATTTATGCTAGCACATCGAAAACACACTAGCGCGTGACATTTACTTATTGGGAGTCTTGAGTGGATAAGGATGGAATTTATGATGTCAAGTGGATCATTGGGGATTAGGGTGTCAAATCCTCCACAACGAGATAATACCATAGTTAGTATAATTTTAATGTTGGTGGCATAGGATGTGTTGATGCCATTTGGATGAATAATATAATTTATGGGAAGAACCATGAGTGATTCATTAAGGCATGGTAGGATTCACCCAGTCTTACATATCTTGCTCATAATTTTCCAAAATCCTTTACAAATTTATGTGGTTTAACCACTGAACCTAAAGTTTCTAGTGTATTCCAGGATTGAGGAAGTTGCAAAACATGTACATAAATGTTAAGTTATGTGGAGGGATAAGGCTAAAATGGCTTCTAGGGTAAAATAAGTATATTTAAAAAAAAAACATATAAGGAAGAGTACATCTTTGTACATGAAGTATGATTTTAATCAAATTGTAGTGGATTTTGGTGCATTAAAAACTACCTTTTTAAATGAGTGCAACATTCCCAAGTTTGAACAGAGAGAATTTGTAACTTAAGAAGATACAAAAAGATTCAACTATGGATTTGTAGGAATATGGCACATGATTTAAGATGTTTCTATCTAATATTCTCTACACCATTCATGTACTAAAAAAACACAATGGGTTTTGGGAGGTTTATTGTCCCCTTCCAAAAGTAGTATGTTATGAATAATTTTAAGGATCACTCGAAGCATTAGATGTGCCCTTGAGGATGGAGTTTGCAAAGAAATGTGGATATAGATATTAGCCCATTTTCTCGAAGACCTAGTTATCCATGATGGTATCATAACTCTAGAATTTAACCACCTTTATCAAGAATACTCAAGAGGGATGTAGAAAGGTATATGGTGTATAAATTATAAGGAGAAGGGTCATAGTAGGTAGAACTATACAAATAAGTGGGTGCATTCTAAAACTATTGGGTGTGATAATTGTTTGGAAGATCATGAGATTAAGAAATTCAAAAGCTACAAAGGACCAAATAGGTGAACATATTGAGTTGGTGTTATTATACCAATATGTATGATACCATAAATTATAGATTGATAAAGGAAATGTGAGCATGAGGACTTTCACCAATTTTTCATCATATGATTAAGGTAATGGTATAAATATATAAGGTCTTGCAAAAGAGGGAGGGTAAGTCTTGGAAAATATAGACAAATAAGGGGAACATGTTACAAGTTTAGGGATATAGATCACTAACAAAGAGAAGTTATGAAATTTCCCACTTATGTGCATTATAGAGGAGAGAAAAATGGAAGAGTGTCTAAATTACAGAATAAAATATTACAAAGTGATCCTTCATAAAAAAACAACCGAGTTGGTATCGGTTGATCAAGAATAGTTTCTTAGACCATGGGGAAAGGAGGGATGATTAGGTTGTAAGAAAATGATGCATGAAAACATTGGACCAAAAGTGTATCTAAAAATGACTAATCCATGGTTACATGTATATGCTTTATGAATATAAGGGTAAATATTATGTTCAACCCACTTATACGAGAAGGGTTATTGTGTACGCTTAGGCCTTGAAATAGAGAGATGTTGTTGTAGAGGTTAGGAAAGTGTTATAAGAACTACTATAGAAACTTGTTTCTTGGCTACACCCTCAAACCCTTATTATAAAATCCCTAAACCTATCTCATTACCATATACCATCACCCCATCACTCGTAAAATCATGTTTTACCCCACTATAAAACCCATTTACCTATCATAAACCTCCCTAACCACCCTTAACCTATATAAACCCATTTTTACCCTCACCACCCAACCTCTTAACCTCCCTCAAAATATCTCTCGACCATTTACAAATGAATCCAAACCCAAAAACCTATTTGAAAGTGGTTGAAATCACTTCCAAGGGATTTTCTCCATTTTTCTCATATTTCTAGAGATTATAAATATATCACAAAACCTCTCTCGAAATGGATTTAGAATCATCCTTAGCTAAGATATGTTGTGTTTCATATCAATACAACACCACTATGAGCATCCCGACATTGTCACACGTAACAATTCAGCCTTTGGAGCATCCACAAATCTTTTTAAGGCTTCCTACTTTGTACACTTGTTTACATAGTCATAGGTGATGAGTGCATTATTTGACTTATTATATCATCTATGAGGTTATTGATTTGTTCTTAAAACATGTTAATTAGTGCATGGGGATGCTTTATATAGTTATATCCTAGTAAAGTTAATGCATTTTCTCTTGTTCTTGTTTCATGCAAACTGTTGACCATAGAAATTCCCACTAATTGCCTCTATGAGTAAATGTGGTGACATGTGCAGGATAATAGCAAGCATTTACTACCAATTCTAGAAGTTGTAATCAAGGAGGCTGAGTCTGTAGCCATCATGCCATCATGGAGGACTTTTTCCACAAGCCTACAAACACAAATCTTGTTTTTGGCATTATTATAGGATTTCAATGAAACGTTAATGAGGATGTTAGTGGATGAATTTAGTACCTATAGTTATGGCATGTTGTGTAACTAAATATGTCTATATATAGACATCTTCTTGAGAACAATTTAGTAGTTAGTTGATAATAGTAGTTTACAGTACAATGATCTACTAGTTAGTATTTACTTTGCAATGTTATGTTGAGCATGTCTCAAAATTATTCAAATTAATATAGTTGATTTCGTTTTGAATATCATTTGGTGTTAAGAGTACCTCCATCCCAAGGAAGAGCAAGGGCCCACTCAACCTAGGTGATTGGAGGATTTACATTTCATGCATGCTCGTGGTTTTCTGATAAGTTCACATTTGAATGCAATTACTTATTTCCTTGCTTTGGTATATTTCTTTACTGCTATTTCAATTCAGATTGTGTTATTTCAATTCAATATGTGTGTGTTATTTGAATTTTGTTATCTTAATTCGGTGTGTGCATTTAAATTTTAGTTAAATTATTTCCTTTAAATGCATTTTTATTATAACAACATTGTTTCAATAGTTTAGCATTACACTTTGTAGATTAGAGGACAAGGGGAAACACACTAGCCAAAACCCCCAAAAGGAACCACCGAATAACTAGAGTTGCATAAGGCTTCATTGCATACAACCTAGGACACACAACCTTGGTTTTATAATGACACTAGCAGAAGAATTTATTGGTTAAATGATTGGAGAATACAATGACCCATCAATAGGTGAGTATCTTCTTTCATTTGCATTATCAAGTCTTTTAAATATCATCTATTATTCAAACTCAACCCTTTTCTTAATCACTTTACATCCAATCTGCATTATATCAAAGAATTCATCTTTTAAGAGTAATTGTCAATGATTCTATCTCGAATGGCCAATGATTCTACTTAAATCACCAATGATTACTTTCATTTCATCAATTTAATTACATATGCATACTTTCAATCATATTATCACTTTGTTTCTATCTAATCAGTCTATTTTCAAGATGTAACTCCTTGTAGATGAAATTTCCAAGTGAATCACATCCCATCACCAACATCTATGATCTTTGATCATTCAATAACCCTTTATCCTGGGAGAAATTTGATATCACACATGAACTTAGCCTTACTCCATCACCTTAACACATGAAATTGAAGACATAGAGGGCCAACTCAAGATCATACAAGAAGAAGGGATGTTTTTGAACAGTTCCGGTTTGATTACTACTAGGAGTTCAAGATTGGTGTATCCCTTGATTGGGTCACCTATCATGTGGAATAGGATCTTACTATCCCCTAGAATTCTAATCATTCCTTGTATTTTCAATTATAATTTTATCATCATTATCACTTAATTTGGAAAATGAGTTGTGACCTTCAAGGAAGCCCTATTGGTTCTTGGGATCATCTTTTTCCAAGTAACTCATTAAATCTCTATCTAATATTTATCTTGTCTAGTTGTTTGTGTATATAGGTTCTCTCATCCACCGGAAATAGGTGTCTCTCGCATCTATGACATCCATTCACCTAGACATTACACTATTGGTATAGGTATCTGTTTCGCATGAATTTGGTTCTGGAATAGATTTGCTTCTATCCTTTCATTCTCTTGAGAAACAGATAAGGGTTAGGGCTAAGAGGAATACCGTTGAGTGTTGGGGAGGTGTGCACATACCGTAGAGAGATCGATCGATTGTGAAGGACTCCTTTTTGTCTAGGAAGGACTACCTATAAATAAGAACGCAAGACCACTAGATTTTAGTTAGACAATAAGTGAGGAACCGCCTTAGGCCCAGGAAATATTAGACTTCCTTTCGAAGGTGGTGGGTTCCCCTTTTTATACGAATTAAAGCAAATGATAATAAAGAACTACAAATACTACTTACTAGTTCTTGATGAAGATATAGGTCCAAAGAATGTGGTGGAGATGGTAAGGCGTAGTTGGGATGATCCGGTATTGGAAAGCGAGCTGATGAAGCTATCCTCAGTATTTTCCAATGCTTGAATGATTGTGACAATGATCCATTGCTCGCGATTGCAGTCTTGACTTGATCCTCTTCTCTATAACCTCTTTTGCTTTTGTTTCACTTCTCTTTCTTCTTTTTCCAAATGAATTCAGATCCTCTCTTTTGGTTGGGAGAGGTCATTAACAGGGAACCGATGGTGGTTACGTAACCGACGGCGTTCGAGTAGGAACCAATGTCGGTTAGGTCAAAGTGGTTATTTTTGGTAAAATAGCCATCTTTCCCTCCTTTTCTCATGAGGGATCAGTTGTGGGCTTGTTCAAGTCATTATTAGGCTTGTTTTGGTGTGGGTGAGGGGTGATGAGTCATGGGTGTGAGTCTGGACCAAGTCATAGGTCTTAATTAGGTTGGTTTAGGGTTAGTGCTAGGTCATGGTGAGGTGGCAAGGTGAGGTGGCAGGGTTAGAGATGTGGATTTATTAATTATAAGGTAATTAATAAATAATTAAGTGTGCAAGGTTTAGGTGGTGAGGTAGGGTTAGGTTGCGGGACAAGATGCGGGTATGGGCATCGTAAGACCCAAATTTGGTGTCTACATTTGCCCCTTGTTGTCATGTAGCTTGCCTTGTAAAGCTGCACTGACAATAATAAGAAGTGGTTGCCCCAGTTAAGGGTATAGGTAATCCCCCTCAAATCTATCACGATTGAGGTGACATGAAATCATGGATAGGGTTGATAAATGAAATGATGATGGTAAGATGGTGGGGTAAGTTCAAGGAAAGCAGACACACGTTGAAATGCGAAGAGTGTGACTAGGGTACATGATTTGAAGAGAAAACAAGTAATTCATAGGCAAAGGTCGATAGTTTATCCAAACAAGGTTGATATAATCCGGGTATCCAAGGCATAAGAAGTAGCTCCAGGGGATATAACGGGTAAGGTACCAGAACATTGTAGGCATGTTCTGGCAAGAAGTACCAAATGGTTGGTTTGGTTGAAGTAAACATCACGGTCTTGGTCTAGGCAAAGTGGTCGATAAACAAGTCAAGTATCCTAGTCGTGCTATAAACACGAACAGTGAGCTCGATTGAACAAATAGGTAAATGATGGGTGGAGAGAAGTTTTGATTTGCGGGCCTCGATTGAGGTACTTAATGGTGCGCAGCCGTGGGTCAGCCGATTGGTTGGTTGTGGCCTTTGGTCGGGCCAAGTGATTCGAGTGCGGCCTCGGGGTCGATGGTTGGTTGGTTTGTTTTGCTGGCCTTGGGTCGGGCCGATTGGCTGTTACGGCCTTGGGTCAAGCTGATTGGTTTGTTGCGCTGGCCTTAGGTCGGGCCAAGTGATTGGTTGGCCTCGGGTTGGGCCAATTGGTTTGTTGTTAGCCTTGGGTCGGGCTAAGTGATTGGTTGCGGCCTGGGTCGAGCCGGTGGGTTTGCTGCGGCCTTGGTCGGGCTGATTGGTTTGTTGTGGCCTTGGGTTGGGCCAAGTGATTGATTACAAATTTGGGTCGGCCAATTGAGTGGTTACGACCTTGGGTTGGGCCCATGAATTCAAAATAAGGCTATTTAGCAAAGCCGGGGGTAGGCGATGTGATGAGAAATGGAAATTGGTGGATAAGGGCAGAATTAGGAAAAACTAGGCATATAACCGATATCGGTTAGTTATGACCAGTATCGGTTAGAAGACCGATATCGGTGTTTTAGGGTGCACTCTAACCGATATGGTTATAGGTCAAAACCTATAAAAAGAAAAAAATATGGCATGTCATTTTCACATTGTCAATTTGAATGCCAACCTTTTGCTTGTCTGAGGTTTGAATTGATATTGTTGAGTTTGTGGGCTGAGTTGGCACTAGTTGAGTGGAGGAGGGAGTTATTGGTAGGCCCCAGCAATCAGGAGGTAGAGTTTGATTGGTTAAGGATCCTATTGAGGATATTTTGAGCTATGGCACAGCCTGGAGGAGCAAGAGGTGTTGGAGGAGCTGGACCACCACCACCTATCCCACCACGATGACGTGTAGTTGTACCGGTAGGTTCTAAATCCCTATTTGTGTGAAGTTGATGAATTTAGCTAGGATGTGGGTTTTGGGGTAGGAATCTAAAATGTGATAAAATAATGAATAAATGAAGGTAAATCGTAAAATGGAGTGGGTAGATATGTTAGGTAAGTCAACACGGCAGGGTGGGTAAGTTTTTAGGCAATTGGGCTGGGTAGATAGGTTAAAAATAGAAAAAGGGGATTTGGGGGCCGTTTTCGATCCGGCCCTGAAATCCCACAGTGACCGATGTCGGTCACTAAGCGACCGGCATCGGTCACCATGCAAGCTGTTTAGATTTTGTGGGTTCAGAGACCGGCGTCGGTCATGTGTCGACCGACGTCGGTGCATAAAAGTAGGGTATAGATAAGGGGGGGGGACCGATGGCGGTCGAGGGTGACCGGTACCAGTCGGCTACCATGGGTAGGAGGAAAGGGTGTGAAATTTGTTGTGTTGGTTTGTTGTAGGCGGGTAGGATAGATTTGTGGGGTGAAAGGGGAAAAGGTAGAGTTGGTAGGAAAGGTTATTGGGGTGGGGGTAATCGGGTGGTGTATGAGTGGGGTAGGTGGTAGGTTGTGGGATAGGTAAAGGGGATATTGTAGGTGTTTTGTTGGGTGGGGTTAGTGATATTGGGGTTATTGGGTAGTTGTTTTGGAAAGAGTAGGCCTGATGGAGTGGGTTGTTTTGCAGCACGCCAAAGAAATTGATGATGCGAATCGATGTCGCCTCTACTAGGGTAGATGCGGCCACATGTGACTGCAGCGCAGTGGTCAGTCATGCGGGAGGTTGGACTTAGCGGAGTCTAGAGATATAGGGCTGTGGATAGGGACCACAGCCTGATGGTTGCCCTCATCGAGAGATGGGATCCAGCAACCAATGTCTTCCATCTCCCTACTGGAGAGATGACGGTCACACTAGAGGATGTGTATCGCATCCTGAGACTGCCGATCATAGGCGAGGTGGTGTTCCAGGTGGATGCCGAGACAGCGATGGATAGCATCCTACAGGTATTCGGGGATGCAGCCCCATTGATTACATATCATAGCGCGAGCATCTGCTATGGTGATATGTATCGCGCGCATCGACAGGAGACACGGCTTGTCGTGCTGATGATGATTGGTATCACCTGCTTCACCCTCCCAGACTCAGAGGGAGGTCACTTCCCATGGGCTCTGATGGGAGTATTGCATGAGATGGTGGAGGAGCACACCTGTTATGCATGGGCACCGGTGTATTTGGTGCAGCTATACAGAGAGCTCTGGGGCTATCGCCATATGAGGCGATTCGGGATATGCTCGACATTCTTGCTACACTGCTGGGCCTATGAGCATATCATGTGTTTATGACCTGTAGGGCTGCCCCAGCAGCCAGGGCCACAGGAAGTGTATAGGTATGGGTTTCAGAGGTGGTTGGGGGTCATGGGCCAGCCACGAGTGGTTATCGCAGGGTGAGATGTCGCGTACTACAGACATATGTTAGAGGGCCTGACCACACTAGATATTATATGGAGGCCATACAAAGGCCATCAGCCCCATGGAGGATCCCGAGCACAGCTACACGATGGATCTAGTATATCTTCTAGATAGTTGGACGAGACCCGGGAGCATGAGTGGATTCCCCTAGAGAGGGTACGCCGACACTGGGTCTACGACAGACGAGCCACCTCTCTTCCCACAAAGATCGGAGGGAGGATGTAGAGGCACCACTACCTTTTTTAGCCATTGGACCCAGTCTAGGTCACGGAGAGACTGGCGGATGATGATACGGTGGACGACGCCGGTGTTATAGGTGCATTTTTGGTTTGGTGGCGAGGGCAGATTTGAGAGCACTGTTATAGTGGAAGAGGGACCGTCTCGGGGCTGTAGTGCAATTATTCCGGGGCGATTTCTACCGCGCAGCACAGATCGGAGTACTACGGGGGTAGGCTGGCCAGCATGCATAGGATGGACAGTGGACAGGGACAGCATGTGCATGTGCACATGTACATGCACGAGCACGGCCCATGCAGGCTAGATCCTTGTTCGAGCACGAGCACAGTCCTTTTAGCTCCGATGGCAGCTCCACCACCACCACCAGACAGTGCAGAGGTCGGGTGGTGTACAGGTAGGACAGGGCCCAGTTATATTAGGAGTCGGGGGACCAGCCCCACCAGCCATGGTGGCACGGGCCCGCTACATGGAGGTAAGAGTGGAGGCCCACTATTACCAGGATGTACTAGATGGTACCGGGCCGACTATCAGCCATATGCAGCTCACAGAGCGAGATCCCGGAGTCATAGGTCACAGGGGGCCACAGCCACAGCCGGTGGGTCAGTGATGGGTAGGAGGTGAGATCTGGCACAGGGGCCAGCTGAGAGATGAGCCGAGGGAGGGGGAGAGAGCTGAGTCACCCTAGGAGCAGAGATGGGTTTTTTTATAGAGACACCGGTCTGTGAACCGAGTGTGTATATAGAGGCCTGCGTGCCCTCATAGGATTGATGTATTCATGTTTGTTATATATACCGGCCTGCGAGCCGAGTACATGTTGTATAGTTGATACCGGCCTGCGAGCCAAGTATATTTTTGACATGAGAGGCCGGCCTGTGAGCCGAGTCGAGATTTTGACAGAGACAGTGGCCTGTGTGCCAACTTTGTATTTTTTTTTGTATGATAGAGGCCCCATGTAGGGCAATTTGTATATTGTAACATTGTTTTGATGATATATATAGATGATGAGGTTGATTCATATGGTGTGTGTAATTGTGGATTTGGTGCATATATTATAATGCTTTATGTTTTTGTGTTGATGGTATTGGAATGTTTGTGATGTATATATAAATGATGTTGATGATGTTTTAATGATATGCATATGTTTTGAAATATTGATGTTTAGTATGATGATGGATGTTGATAGTGATGTCATTATGCAGGGAAAAGAGGCAGGTGCCGCCAAAATTTTGCAAAAAACAAATAGAAGGCCTGGATATAATCAAAATAGGTATAGGTTGACCGATATCGGTTAGATAACCGATGTCGGTCACTTTTGACCGATACCGGTTACATAACCGACATCGGTTATGTTAAAACAAGCTTTTCTAAAAATAGAAAAGTTGGGGAGGCAATTTTAGATTCTTATTTTTAGAGCCATGCAACATGTTAAATATGAGGATGCGAGGCTGTTGTCATCCATACAGGGTAGTTGCATGGGAGAATTGAGTGATAAGGAGGAAAGAGACAGGTAAAGTGATCATGAGCTTGGAGTAAGAAGGCATAAAGGCAAGTAATAGTGAAGAGGGTGGTGAACATGGCTGAACAAGGAGAAGCATCCAGCGGGCAGAGAGGAGAGGGAAGACAGGTTCCACCTCAAACTACTGCATCCCAGGAGGTATATATGATTTTTGGTTGGAATTAAAAAAATTGCATGCATGTGAATAGGATGTGGGAAGGTAAGTGGGTAGAGATGAAAAAGAAAGGTGATAGGCAAAAAGGTTTGGGATGGGGTGAGTGTTGTAGGTAAGTAATCAGGTGTTGGAGATATGTGCGTAGGTACAGAGAGGGGAAAACGAGCGCAGAAGTTATCATAGGTGGTTTTTTTGAGTGGGGTGATTGGAATTGACAGTGACCGATATCGTTTAGGAATAACCGGTATCGGTTGTCTATAACCGATATCGGTTACTGTGTAAAGTTGTGGATTGCGATAAAAACATGTTAGAAGCTATTTGTTGATTTGTTGTTTGTTGGTTTAATGTGTTCAGGCACAAGTAGGGTTGAGGATGAATGATAGGGTGTCATCTTTGTTGTCACGGGTCCATGTGGATGTAACACTAGCTGAGTGAGCATTAATAAACCGTGTGGGGTTAAGCGGAATTCGCTATTATTCATGGATCACACGTAATCATGCTATGTCATGTGCGGCGATTGATCGAGAGATGGAATCTGAAAAAAATACCTTTATCTGCCAACAGGGGAGATGATAGTGATGTTAGAAGATGTGTTCCGAATTCTGAGACTCCCAATTACAGGAAGACCAGTGTATCAGGCAGGGCCTAACGCGGCGTGGGCAGTGATAACGGTAGTATTTGGTCCAACCGCACGAGATTTGACACAACGAGGTTTGACATTCACTTATGGTATAATGTTTGCGGCACACCCTGAGGCAACAAGGTTGGCAGTGGTATTAATGATAGCGGTGGGGTATTATGCATTACCTAGAGTGGACGGGGGAAGATTTCTAAAATCATTGATGTGTATTATTCGTGAGATGATAGAAGGTAGCGTTACTTTCACATGGGCACCTGCATATCTTGCGGAGCTATACAGGGGTTTATGGGCATGCAGGTGAAATCACAGGACTACACTGGATTGTGCATACTTATTACATTGTTGGGCCTATGAGCACATTGTGTGTGTGCGACCAATAGGCCGACCAATCCAGGGAGAAGAGACAGGAGTGCAGAGGTTGGGATTCAGATGATGGGTCCAGACAGAGCAAGAGGCAAGAGCCGAAACCGTGATAGATGACGCCAAGTATTATAGGCAGATGTGGGAGATGGTGACGATTGCGGATATTCGTTGGAGACCGTACGGGAACTACATGGTGATGGTGAACATAGCCGAGGATTTGAGGGGTGTAGAGCGATTAAGGTGGATCATGGGACACAGGCCAGGTGAGTACGAGAGGATTCCTCTAGATCGCGTGCGGTGACAATTTGGATTTGTTCAGGATATACCCATGGCTCATAGACCATACAGGAGGATCGACACCGAGGCACCCCTCTCACCGCCACGACCGACACTTCCAGAAGGACCAGAGGAGACAGCAGCCGATCGCAGGGTAATGGATGCAGGAGTGATAGAGTCTTATAGATTATGGTGGGTAGTAGAGCTACGAGGTGCACGTGAGAGGGCCGATCGTCCTAACATAGCTATGATTACAAGTGGAGAGAGACCACCTACAGGGTTTAGTTCACCAGCTTCAAACACAGGTGAATGAGACAACGAGATTGTTAGAGGTTTCGCAGTCACGAGTGGAGAGACTAGAGGCAAGATTCCTCCATGCGAGAGGGTGTATTCGTATGTTACAGGAGAGATTGGTGGATCAGTGGGAGGAACCAATAGCAGTGGCCCCTTTAAGGATGGAGAGGCCAGGTGAGCGGCGTCAACGATCACCATCACTACCTGGTTCGGGATGAGGCGGGGGCCTACGTGGATTTCATAGGGGTAGAAGAATAAATAAGGATGCCGACCTACGTGTCGATGATAGAGAAGATGTATTTTTTTAACATCTAAATAAAACTAAATATGTATGTTGATTTTGAGGTTATGACAATAATAAGAAATGTTTGTGGTTTTGAATGTTTGGATTGGTAAAGGACAAAGGTGAGTATTATCAATATAAATATGTGAAAACATTTATATTTTTAAGCAAAACACCACACATGATAGGTTATGGTAGGGGATGGTCGAGCTAACCTTGGGAGACCCCATGTCTCCTAAGTGCTGCCTACATAGCCCATTGCACAAAGCAAGGAGGGGCCTCAGACCGATGTAGTTCTCCCTTAGGACTAGGGAGAGGTGAATTTAGGCAATTTGGTTGTGGTTAGGTAATTTGTTGGTTGGTAAAAGTTTGATATTGGTAGGGTAATGTTGTTGGTGTTGGTGTGGGTAAAGGTGAAGCGAGGGTTAGCTTACCCAAGCATAGGAAATCGTGTCCAAATTAAGATCAACACACAATCCTAGATTCGGGTAAAAGAGGCAAAATTGTCCCAAAGTTGGAAAGAGCTAAACAAACCACGTATTATCATAGGATGAGCTTGAATCCCTAGGTACCTTGCATAGGTGAGAAGTCAATAGGTGAAAAGAGTTGTATAATCACAAGATATCGGATATACGTCACGTCCCTTGAGTTTTGTTGTTGTGAAGAATGGTGGGGTGAGGTGGATGGTATAGCTGGGGCATAGAGGACTTGTTATAACGTGATTATTCTGATGAAATAGATCCAAACCTAAATAGATGAGCCCATGACTCAAAAGTGCTTTTAATCTTTTGCTTTTATTTTTCCGGGATATAGACTCGATCAATGCGGGAAGTCTATATGGGATATGAATTTTGTTGTTTTTGAGGTCTTCACGAAGTTTGATCAATGTGAGAAGCTTCGATAGAGGCTGACTTTGTATAGCTGTCCTTCAAGGGAGGGAGCTACTTATAGTAGCATGATGCGGCTTTGCACATAGCTGTCCTTCGAGGGAGCAGTCTAGTATAATAGATTTGCGTGACATACTGTCCTTCGAGGGAGCGTAGTTTAGAGCTTAGAGGTCTAGATGTCCATATGAAGCATCAAGTTTTGTAGAAGTTTGACTCAAGAATATCCTAGAATCATATAATTGAGAACTTGTTATTTTGATACTTTTAAGTCATGGACCTGACTAAAAAGGGGAAGGCCTCTTTAAGAGGAGGTGATGATCAAACCATGTGAACTTGATTCCATTTTTAGATGCACGAAACAAGGTGTATGAGGTGGTAAAAGAGCTCAAGGGACAAGCACAAGGAAGATAAGAAGTGATGTAACACTAAATTCAACAAGTAGAATGGTCAGAGATGTAAGGCATTAAGGGGTTCAGGCTCAGGTTTACCATTAAGCGAAGCTAAACGATAAGTACCTGATCCGTAGGTGTGAGTGATAATGTAAGGCCCAATCCAATTAGGAGAAAATTTTCCACGTTTGCTCTTTTCTAGTTTAGTCACATGTTGATTCTCTTTGAGGACAAGATCACCAATCTTAAAGGTACACTCATGAATTACTTATCATAAGCATGCTTAATGCGCTTTTGATAAATTTACAGGTGGTCAAGAGCAGTAAGACGACGCCTGTCAAGAAGCTCTAATTGGGCTAACCTCTCTTGGCGGAAGTCATCATTGGCGAGAATATCCTCAAGAGATATTCTGAGAGAAGGGATTTGTATTTCAAGAGGAAAGAAAGCCTCGGTACCATATGCCAGAGAGAATGGTGTGGCATTAGTGGAAGTATGAATGCTGGTACGATAAGCCCAAAGGGAAAAGGGGATGTGATCATGCCATTTTTTCCAAGAATTGTTAACGACTTTCATGAGAATTTTGATTAAGGTTTTGTTAGAAGATTCGGCTTGTCCATTTTCTTGTGGATAGTAGGGTGACGAGAAGCTAAGTTTGATACCAAAGTTGTCACAAAGGTCTTGTAACAACTTATTTTTGAAATATTTTCCATTATCTGTTATCAGGTGATGAGGAACACCAAAATGACAGATAATGTGATGATTGATGAACTCAACGATTTTTTCTTTTTTGGTTGAAATGAGTGGAACGGCCTCCACCCATTTAGTGTAATATTCGGTTGCCGTGATGATCCAATGGTGATGCTGTGAAGAAGGCGGGTGAATCTCACCAATAAGGTCTAAACCCCATTGTGAGAAAGGCCAAAGATCTCGTGCGACCTGTAACGGGTGGCTAGGAGTATGTTGAAGGTTGGCATGTTGTTGACACATAACACAACACTTAACATATTCGTAGCAGTATTTATTGATAGTAGGCCAATAATATCCTAGGCGAAGGATCCGCTTGGCCATGGCGAGGCCACTAAAGTGCCCGCCACAAAGTCCGTCGTGGATTTGTTGGGTGGTATGAGCGACTTCAACGCCGGTTAGACAACGAAGGAGGATACCATCGAAGCCACGTTTATAGAGGAGTCCCCCCATGATGACATAATGAGAAACACTTTTAAGAAAAGCATGTTTGCCATTACTAGTAAGGTTAGGTGGTAGAACAGAGGTTGTAAGGTAGTCATGAAATTGGTGATACCAGGTATCCTACGAATCAGTAGATACATTATTTACCATACAAACATCCTGGGACTAGTAAGATGGGGAAAAGAGTTTTGGACCAAGACAAATATGTCCGAGTCAATTGGTGAGGCCGGAATTTGCAAGGCCAAGCAAGCCATAGTATCTGTAAATTTATTAGTTGAGCGGGGAATGGTTTGGATAGAATAATGAGAAAATAAGGTCAAAAGTGAATCCACGTAACGTTTTTACTTTTGAAGTTCCTCATTTTTACATTGGTAGATGTCAAGAACTTGATTTACTACTAACTAAGAGTCACCAAAAATATTAATAGACTTCACACCTAAGTGTAACGCAACATGGAGACCCAAAACAAGGGCCTCGTATTCCGTTGTATTATTAGTGCAGGGGAAATTGAGCCTAAATGAAAGAGGCATAGGTTCACCTTCAAGAGGAATGAGAACAATGCCTACCCCTCCACCATGCTGGCATTTAGATCCATCGAAGAAGAGGGTCATTGGATACGACACATCACTGAGTGAAAGAGTTACGATGAGCTCATCAGGGAAAGTAAAATTGGTAAATTGTTCCCCAAGTAAAGGGGCTTCCGCGAGTTGGTCTGCGATAGTTTGTCCTTTGACTGATTTTTGGTGTACAAACTCAAGGTCGAGGTCGGTGAGTAGCATAAGCCATCGGGCGATGCGTTGGTTTAGATGAGGTTTGGCGTACATATAATGTATGGGGTCAGCATTGGTGATGACAAAAGTTTTGTGATTCAGGAGGTAATGTCAGAGTTTGGTGGCCACAAATGATAGGGCTAGGCACAACTTTTCTACGTGTGTATACCTAGTCTCGTAATCCACAAGAGTACGGCTTATGTAATAAACTACTTGTTCTCGATGCTCAGAGTCACGATGTGTGAGCATGGCTCCTACAACATGGTCGGTGGCAGAAAGGTAAAGGTAGAAAGGGCGATCATCCTGAGGTGGGATAAGCACGGGTGGCTGCAAGAGATAAGCTTTAAGAGCCTCAAAGGCTTGGTGGCACTCCTCGCTCCATTAAAAGACAATGTCCTTTTTAAGGAGATGATGGAAAGGTTGACATCGATCCGAGAGTTGTGAAATGAAACACCAGATAGATTGGAGTTTTCCTTGCAAACTACGCAATTGTTTGAGGTTAGTGGGTGGGGGAATTTCTAGGATTGCTTTGACTTTAGCTGGGTCGACCTCAATGCCACGCAAAGAGATGATAAAGCCAAGGATTTTTCCCAAAAGGATGCCAAAGACACATTTCTTTGGTTGAAGACAAACACAGTATTGTAACAGGCGATCAAAAATAATGGTTAAAACATCGAGATGTTCACTGCGATGTTTGGATTTTCCAAGAAGATCATCGACATAATCCTTGAGGATAGTGTGCATAATGTCATGGAAAATATAAGTCATAGCTCGCTGATAGGTCGCACCATCATTCTTAAGGCCAAATGGCATGACATGATAGAAGGTCCCTGTGGGGTAATGAAGCGGTTTTATGTTGATCGGCTGGGCTACCAAAATTTGATTGTATCCCGAGAAGCCATCCATGAGAGAAATCATCTCATGGCTCGCGCAGTGAGATCAACAAGTTGATCAATGCTAGGTAAGGGGAATTCATCCTTTGGGCAAGCGAGGATAAGGTCTCTAAAATCCATACATATCCGAAGTCCCCCCATCGCTTTAGTGACAGGTACGACATTAGAAATCCATTATAGATAGTCAATAGGTAAGATGAAAGAAACAGAAAGAAGGCGTTGAAGCTCTTCTTTCACCAAGAGGGCAATGCGTGGATGCATTTTTCTCAATTTCTATTTAACTAGTTTAGAGTATGGTTTCTGAGTGATGTTATGGACATTAATGTCAGGATCGATTCCTGGCATGTCGGCGTAGGACCAAGCAAAAGCTTGATTACGGGCACGGAGGAAGGTAGTGAAGGCGGCTTGTTCTAATGCGTCGAGAGATTGTCTGATCTTTAGAATGTGAGGATTGTCCTCTGTATGGATATTGATTTCTATAGTTGATTCATTCAACATAGTTTGGGTGTCAGATGGTAAGGCACGTTGAATATAAGAGTCGTCCGCACCGAGGTAAGTGAGGATGGAGTCATCATCCTGGCACTCCACAACGTTAATTGAAGGCGAATCTTCTTCGATCATATCTGGATACAAAAGGGGAAGAGAAGATGGGTCCTCACTATCGCGTTGATAAGTGAGAGGACCCGTGAAGATAGCATTCATGAAAAAAAAAAAAAGTTAGAGGGATAGATTCCGGTCTATCGATTCTGCAGGTGAAGATGGAAAAATGGGCAATGATGGTTTGGAAGGGGTGACTTCATTGTTTTCCTAGATACAATTGACATGAGGTTTCTTCGGTGTAGGTGGTTCAAAAAAATCCAAGACCACGATGATCTTTGTGTTTGCGGGTAGTTACGGGAATGATCGTATGTCGGCCTTTTTCATAAAGACCAAAACCAAAACCCTTCCAAGCACAAAGCATGTCAGGAAGGTGAGGGTGAAACGATGGTTGGTTAGATATCAAAAATCAAATTGGAAGGGAACCACACCAAGGGGAGGTTCAGGGGTGACAGAGGATGTGTCGACACCCCCATATGTTAGGTTGGTGCGGTAATTAGGTGGTCCGTAGGAGATCACCTCCCCCACACGACGGTCGTAGGTAGGATGTGCATGTAATTGTCCATACTCCTATGGGGTATGGAAGGTGCTAACGTTGTATAGGCGGTATGCCCCTAGCGTAAGGTGTTGAAAAACATCTACCAAGGGATCTGAAGTTGGGATGTTGTCCACGGGGAAGGAAGTGGTATTCACGGCGGTGGATTCATTGGTCAAAGGTGTGAGTGTGGTTAAGGTGGATGGTTGAGGCGTGGTTGAAGTAGATGGTTGGGCTGGATCAATGGGTGCCTTGACTGGTACAAGCACATCATTAGGGCATTATAACATATTGTAGGTTTTGAAAGGGGAAGCGTCAGCTTTGACGGTGTAAGACTTCCCCTCATACTCGAATTTGATGCATCTATGTAAGGTGGAAGGAACGCATCCCATAGCCCGATCCAAAGGTGGCCTAATAATATGTTGTATTGGAATTCTCCTCAAGGACATAGAAGAGTTGGGTAAGGTACGTGGCCCTACATGAATGTTAAGGATCACGGTACCTAAGGTAGAAGTAATAGCATCGTTGAATGAACGCAACATGGTGGGATTGGCACACATGTAGCTAGGAGGGATATTCATTTATTGGAAGGCTTTGGAAGAAATGATGTTTAGGCTAGCACCCCGTCGATCATAACACGATGTACCCAGATGTCCCGGATGTAAGCCAAGATGAAAAGAGCTGGATCAGGATCTTCTGCACCAAAGACGACAATTTCTTCTTCGGAAAAAATGATAGCAACGGCTTGCTATACAGGGACAGAAGTGGTTGTGGAGGTAGGTTGTTTGGTGAGAGAAGTGACGTGGTTGGGTGTTAAAATGGAGGTGATGGGCAAGGTTTCATTAGGTAGGACCTCTATCCTCAAGGATCTCAATTAAAGCTTGTCGATGCGATTTCAGATGTTTGAATGAGATCATAGAGTGTCATTTTGATAGGAGATTTGTGAAGTTGTTTGATCATGGTGTGGTGGGCAACTCCATCAGAGACGGGATAGGTAGGTCCATGAATGACCACTTTAGGTGGTGGTGCGATCGGGATAGCGAAGGAGAAAGAGAAATTTGTTGGTGTGCTTTCTTTAGCTTTTCCATTGTTTTTCTGACCTCGAGTAGCAATGTTAATCATGTTGATCTCGTGAATACGAGAGGAGGAAGATGGTAGGGATAAGTCATTGTTCTCAAGAGGCAGGGTTGCAATGATGATAGATTTTGGTGAGGTGGGGACAGGTGGTATAGGAGAAGGGATCGAAGCTAAGGGCCTCTCTCTCCATAAATTATCTTTCTTAGGCTGTCTATCCGAGATAGGTGAGTGACGAAGGATGGCTTTCAAATCTTTGCATCCTTCTACATCATGTCCTAGTGTGCGATGGTAAGCACAAATTTTAGATTCATCATAACCTATAGGTCGAGGCTTAGATGGATCATAGACTCTAAGCGGGGGTAGGGAAATGGTCGCATCCCCTACCAACATATCAAGGATCTTGGAGTAAGATCCTTTGAGTGGGTCAAATTCAGATGAAGATGAGGTCATTGATTGAGTGGGTGAGATTTTTGATTGTTTTGGTAATGATCGGGTATGAGTGGTTCGTATGGGTGGTGATTTAGGTAAGGGACTTTGATGATTGGTTTTAACGAGGCATGGTTTCTTCTGCGTATAAGTTATGTTTAGCTAGTTAGATGATGAGGCCCCAGCTGATGTGGTGGCAGGAAACAACCACGGGGAGAGAGGAGTGACAACAAATAAGTCCTTCGATGATTGAGTTTTCTTAGGGTTGGCAAGTAGGTGAGATACTTGGGGCGACGGTGTTGAGATGCCCGTGAGTGTCTGTAGGGGTGCAAAAGGTATAGGTCGTGTTAAAGAAGATGTGGGAGGCAAGGTGTATTGAGGCAAGGTGGAGGGGTGAGGCCCTAATATAGAAGGTAGGTGTGATGGTGAAGGCTGAAGCCGAGCCTGTCAGACGGTGTGATCGGGGGGCGGGGTTTTAGTTTTGAAAGAGGCATAGATGGACTCGAGGAGATTGGGTCTGTCTCCTAGGTGGATCGACGGACTACTTTTTGGATAAATCTAACCATTTAGGTGGGTGTGTCAAGCTAGGAATTGGTGAAGTTCCAAGCATAAGGGAAGGTTTGGTTAGGTTGATAGAGGTGGCTGAGGGATTTGATAGAGATGAGGGGGGTGAAGGTGAGGACATAGGCATTTTGAGCTTTTGTAAACACCTCGGGTATATGGTAGAGGTGTCTGGATTAGTCATCTGCATTTGAGTAGAGTATGGTGTACTCAAATGCTCCCATAAGACTCATCTATCTTCTGAGGGATGAAAATCTTCACGTGTGAATAGGAACTTTGGTATGGAAGAGAGGTGGGTTGTGATTCCGGTCCACTATGGGTGTGATACAGGGGGTAAATGAGGCGCTGTATCAATGGGTGTTAAGAGGTCAACCGGTCACTGGAAAGATTTAGGTGATGAAGAACTAATAGGTAGGAGGGCATGCTTAAGGGGATCCATCATGATTAAGGAGTTTGGTGATGTAGGCTCAAGGGGTTTCTCCTCTAAGGATGACAGAAAAAGTGGCAAGCCTTCTTCTTTTGCAGTAAGAGTGGTGGAAGGAGATGTTTGGGAAATAGATAAGTTAGATAACATCCGCTCACAATCTTGCAGGGATGTGGTGTAAGAAGGTTCATTTGTGAGAAGAGAACTCTGGGCGGTTAATTCCTTTATGGGTAAAGGAATAGCGGGACTATCCTCTTGTCCTGATGAAGGAGAAGGGGGTGAGAATCCTACGTTGGTGAAGAAGCTTGATTCAGAATTTCCTCAATGGAAGCCCTGGGTTGGGAGTTGAAAATCACATGGATCTCATGCACACTCTTCTCCTCGGCTGAGGTGTCTTGGTTTGTGTTACTGTTAGATGCATGGTTTGGAAATGGTTTGTTGAAGATTTTTAAATTTCGATTAGCGGGGGCATTAGGATTATCGAGAGTTATATCCCCTGCATCAACCATTTCCTGCACTATGTTTTTCAACATCTTGCAGTTTTCGTGACTATGTCCCTTCACGCGATGGAAGTTACAGAAGTCATTTTCTTTATACCAAGAAGGTATAGTGCGGGTGGAATCAAACCCAGAGTGAGGTTTAACAGGAGGCAAGGTGATAGCTCCTGCTTTAAGCAATTTGTCTAAGATCACACCATAAGTTTCTCCCAAGGGAGTGTAATTGATAGGCTCGGCTTTATACTTATAGGTGGCTTTCGGCTGGGTATTGGACAGTGCTTGAGATTTGACCGTCACTGCGTGTACTGCACCCTTTGATTTCGAAGCAGCCGATGCATGAGAGTTGGTGTTGTTGGGTTTGGTGGTAGATTCTTAGGTCCGAAAATTTGAGCTTTTGTTGCGTAACCTCAATTTCTCTTCCTCTAAGGCTCGAATCTCTAGTTTTGAGCCATAGTAAAGGCCTCATCAAAAGTGTGGAAAGTTTGAATTTGGAGGGTGGGAGAAATGTGTTTAGCATAGGCCCACGTAAAGAGTTCGATGAGCTCGGCCTAAGGTAAGGCGTAAGTAAGTTGGTTGATGAGGCCCCACCATCGTCCAACGAAATCTGCGATAGACTCATCTTCAAATTGTTGGATGGCATAGAGGTCTGTAATGGATACTTTCTTGGCAATATTGATGGAGAAGTGATCCAAGAAAGATTGGGCTAATTGGTTAAAGGAGAAGATTGAGTGCTGGGCTAAAGCACTATACCACTCCAAGGCAGGTCCTGATAAGGACATGGGAAAGGTACGGAGTAGTAAGGCATCATCATGAGCAATCAGAAAGCAGGCATGTCTGAACGATCGCAAGTGTTGTTGTGGGTCCTCCTTACTATTAAAGTGAGTAAATTTTGGTAATTCCCATTGAGGAGGATATGTATGAAGGGGGACAGAAGAATGAATAGGATCCTGACAAACTTGCTCGTAGGTCAGGGTGTTACGACTTCCTGAAACAGAAGCCTCAAGATTTTGCATCTTGTCCATCATCTGTTTGATTAAATCATTGGTTGGGTTAGATGATGGTGTCGTTGTAAACAGAGGAGGATTGGTCCAAGAGCTGCTACTAGAAAATGGTGGGATTGAATGTGGATAAGATAATGGTGTTGAATGTGTTGGGGCAGCCGAATAAGGGTGTCCTATATAAGAGGTTGAGGCCACCGGATGAATTTGTGGAAATGAAAAGGTGGGCGGAGCTTGTGAGGGAAAGCTCGTGTGTATAGGTGGCAGAGAGCAAGTTATAAAAGAGACAGTCTGCGAGAGAGATGAGGTAGGGTCAGTGGACGGTAGTGATATGTGGGGCCCCAGATTAACGAAGGAAAGCCAATTGGTGTAGTATGAACCACCGAAGCCACTGAGCTGGGAGACGGGGCTAAGGATGAAGATGGTGAGGTGGAGTTATTAGGTGGGGAAGGGGCTAAGTGAGCGGCGATACTAATAGGCATACCAATGAGGAGCTGACCGTCGGGTGTACGGTCAGGGGTATGAGACAAATAATATTGTATGGCACTAGGATTAGCATCCAAAAATTTGGCAAATTCCTTATCTCCTACAGGGATCTTGGGAAAATTACTGGTATCCGTAGGATTCCCCATAGGATGTGAAGGGGGTGACTCAGGAAAAGGCACGGAATAGGCATGTGAAACCATGGCTGTAGCTTGTTTCCGGGTGATAACAACCATGGACAAGAGGACATAGCAGGGATTTAATCAATCCGGAACAGAAACAACAACAAAATGTTGGAATTGATAGGTTGTTGGTTTGTCAAGAACTGTTAAACACAGTAACCGATATCGGTCAGATAACCGATGTCGGTCAGAATGTAGCCGCATCGGTCAATTAACCAATGTCGGTAGGAAAGGACCAGTGTTGGTCACTATTGAGAAACTGCTGGTTTGGGGATAACAATGTTTAATATACCTACCAAACTGTCTTGAAGTGATCACTGAAACAGTGTATGACAGAGAAACAGAACTAAAAAACAAGCAAGATGCACAAGCAAATCAAGAGACTAACCCTAGGATTAGTTTTAATCACTTTGGGCTTATGCCTTAGATGCCAGATGATGTCAATCCTAAACAAAAGACCTAAGGGAGATGTCAAGTTTGTTTTGGCTCATAAGGCTACCTCAATCAACGGAGGAATACCGTGGGAAGGGGGGATGTTTGAGCTGTTGTGTTGATTATGATGTGATTTGGTATGTGTTGTGCATTGAGAGTAAGATTAATTTCTCATCAATACCGTGGATATCACCCCCACATGTACGACCTGTTACTTAATCTATGTTCACTAGAATTAAAAATAGCAAGCAAGAATGTGATGCACGTGTTTTAAACCCAAATCAAAAATGATATTCGATGAAGCAAAGAAGATGAATTTCACTAATGCAAAGATGTGAAAGAAAAACAAATTCTTTTACCAAAATGACAAAATATTTTGTGAATATTTAGAAGAAAGAAACAACAAGTGTGCTCCCTATATGAAAGCAAGCAAGAAAGAAAGAAACCCGAAAAGGGTCCCACCGGGCGTGCCAAAATGTTTCACACAGAATTTGGTTCCGGAATAGAGTTGCTTCTATCCTTTCATTCTCTTGAGAAACAGATAAGGGTTAGGGCTAGGAGGAATACCTGTTGAGTGTTGGGGAGGTGTGCGCGTACCGTAGAGAGATCAGATCGATTGTGAAGAACTCCTTTTTGTCTAGGAAGGACTACCTGTAAATAAGAATGCAAGACCACTAGATTTTAGTTAGACAATAAGTGAGGGAACTGCCTTAGGCCCAAGAAATATTAGACTTCCTTTCGAAGGTGGTCAGTTCCCCTTTTAATACGAATTAAAGCAAATGATAACAAAGAACTACAAGATACTACTTACTAGTTCCTGATGAAGATACAGGTCCAAAGAATGTGGTGGAGATGGTAAGGCGTAGTTGGGATGATCCGGTATTGGAAAGTGAGCTGATGAAGCTATCCTCAGTCTTTTCCAATGCTTGAATGAGTGTGACAGCGATCCAGTTGCTCAGTTGCAGTCTTCGGCTCGATCCTCTTCTCTGCAACCTCTTCTACTTTTGTTTCACTTCTCTTTCTTCTTTTTCCAAATGAATTCCGGATCCTCTCTTTTTGGTTGGGGGAGGTCATTAACAGGGAACCGATGGTGGTTACGTAACCGACGGTGGTCGAGTAGGAACCGATGTCGGTTAGGTCAAAGTGGCTATTTTTAGTAAAATAGCCATCTTTCCCTCCTTTTCTCCCGAGGGATCAGTTGTGGGCTTGGTCAAGTCATTATTAGGCTCATTTTGGTGCGAGTGAGGGGTGATGAGTCATGGGTGTGAGTCTGGACCAAGTCATAGGTCTTAATTAGGTTGGTTTAGGGTTAGGGCTAGGTCATGGTGAGGTGGCGAGGTGAGGTGGCAGGGTTGGAGATGTGGATTTATTAATTATAAGGTAATTAATAAATAATTAAGTGTGCAAGGTTTAGGTGGTGAGGTAGGGTTAGGTTGTGGGATGAGATGCGGGATACAGGGCATCGTAAGACCCAAATTTGGTGTCTACAGTATCATCAAACCTTGCCATATTCTAATTTTTTTGGTGTTTCTCATTATAATAGACAATCTAAAAATCACGATAAACAATTTGGCACAACCAATGGGAACCAAGTCCCTTTTTTATTAGATTTCATACCTTTTTTTCTTGTCAAATCATCTAACCTTGCATCTTGAAGTGCTTCACTCTCACTTCTTAAACAATGTGTAATAAAATAATAAGGAAAATCAAAAATAAAATTGAATTCAAGTACATGTGTTTTCCTTCATTTTCTTTCATCATTGCATTTTGTTTTATCTACTTTCATCGGAATCAACATTTCCTTTCGAGATCTTAATACGAACCTTCATATCTACTTATTCACACAAATTAATTAAGGGTTAAATGATTGCATTCACAATCTTCCTTCACACATAACTAAACCACATCTTAAATCAAACTTGTACCTAAACAATTCCCCACATCTCTTCCTACTTTGATTTTATCACCAAGAGGGAATCTAACTCAAGTGTTTTGACCGAGTATAACTAATTTTTGGGTGGTATATCAGCTAAGAACCCAACACCCTTATCATTATGGGACCATGAAGTGATGGGGTAGGCCCCAATACCACGCCTCATACCGACATCAACACAGATCTAGGCCTCATGTAATGTAGACACCTAAAGCGACTACCAATTTTACAACTAAAATTGCACCATTTATCCTCTTTCCCATCAACTTCGTTATAATTAGAGATTTCCCTCTAATTAGCTAACATTCCCTTTCATTTTAGTCAATAAACGACACTTCATTAATTAACTATCATTTCCCTTCATTCTAGATTCCAATTAACGACACTTTATTAGTTATAATCCTCTTTTAATTAACTATCATTAGTTAATTAAGCATTTTTAATCTCTATTTAATCAATAAACCCTCTTATTGGTTAAATCCCTCTTACAAATCCTCCAAATTCTATCAAATTCCTCCTAAATCACCTCTAAATAGCTTTCTAAGCTTATTTTAGCCTATTAATTAATCCTAGTTGATTAATTAAATCATCTCCAACTCCCATGAGTTGTTAATTCTAATTAATTATTTCTAATCATGTTTATCCCTTCTAATTCTACTTTATCTTTTATCCCACATTCACTAGGATTGTAGCTTCTCCCAAATTGGAAAGCTATATATAGAACCTAGTATCCCCCTCTCAAACTTACACCACACTTTTATTAGTGTTATTATATGCACATGATAAGAGCATTCTCCACCATTGAAGAAGCTTATTGATCTTGCACCCATTTATCCTCTCTTTGCAAAGAGTAGTAAAGGAAGATCCATACATGGCCATTAAGCCATATTGGTGAGATCCTTTCCTCTTCTTGGAGATAGCCATCCTTTGATCTCATTATAATCATAGGAGCAACTATTATTTAGAAAGCATATCCAAATTAGCAAGGAATGGCTTAGTGTTTTCAAGTTTAATTTGGATGCATTAATTAGATTTTATCCATGCATATCTTTATCATGATGTTTATGTTAGATTATCTTAGTTATAAGGATTACTTGGTGTTAATTCCTAGTTCTTAACTTAGCCTAATTTTACATGCATACATGTACCTTCGGATATATTGAGGACTTCAATTTTAAACTTACCTCAAACCATCCTTAGTTAGGCTCTTCCATGAGTACCTTCATTAACCATATTTTCTTTTTCACATTCTTTTAACTAATTACGATAATCTAAATTTTCTATGTGTGTGTTATTTTTATTTATTTTAAATATCCACATTTCCTTTTATATTTGTTGATTTTTTTATTCATTCATGGTTCTGACTAGACTATAGTTTCACCTTCAAAACCTCTCACATATGATAGACCCACTTCAGCAATCCTTTGAATCTGCTCAATCCCAAGTTCAAAATATCTCAAACACATCAAATCCATTACCACAATCCTTAGAAATAAATTTGGAACCTCTGCATTCTCCCAGTACTCAATCTACAACATCAAAAGCTCCTTGTCTTGACCTTCTCGTAATTCTTCCAAAGTGTTGACCCAATCTTTACAAAACTCTTATAATCCAATCTAATTTCCCTATATAGCTACCTTTCCGCTAATGACATGTGTATCGATTCTGACCCCTCCTATCTAGAGTATAGTCTAACTTTTGAAGTCACCACTTGTGAATACATCATACTTTGCATGACCCCAACTATCAATCCATCATCCAAAAATCTCTCCTTACCCCCACCCACTACTGAGTACAGGAGTGTCGCCACCCACTTTACCCATTCCTATTGCAAGTTTTGACCTTAATGTCATATCATCACATAACACAACCAACCAACAAGCATCTACATCATCGGTTCTCTTGCCTCATCCGTAGGGTACGTAAACTCGTAATACTACCTCTCCATCCACGTTTATACCTATAGTATTTTTTTCTCCTCCTCATTCTCTATCTACTAGCTCAAATGGTATACCTCTCTCTACAAATCCATTGATCATATCTCAACCTGTTTCATCATAATAACCTACGTCATTTATCCATAATCTAGTCTTATCTATCCTTGCATCTACATTGCCTATTGATATGAGTCTCATTTCTAGTACTCTCCATTTCTCATAACAGGAATCCATTGCCACCATCTCGCAATACAGTTATGCATCCTCCCAATACATATAACAATCAACTCAACCTCTCATCAATACATCTCTCCTATTACCTTATCAATATATTCAAGCCTCTTCAAAACCTTTAGTGTCCCAATAACCTCATAACATCCCAAGAGGTATACCTCCTTTCCAAAGCATCATACCCTACCATATCATGTATATCAACAATCTAACCCCCATATCTACCATCAATCCAACCCATCCTCTTCAAATATCTAAAAACCTGTTGAACCCTTGTCATTGATGTCAAGTGGAATTTATGGCAAAGAAATTAATGGTGAAGTGAAGCTCTGTAAGATGCATGAAGGTTGATTGGTAGTGCCTTCTTAGTGGTTTAGTGTGCATTCGGGTGGGTTTCGGTGTGTTGAGGATTTTTCGGTGAGTTAGAAGTCTAGTGGAAGGATAAACATGGTTTTATTCTTAGATCAAAGGTTCTACAGGTCAGATATGATGATTTTAGTATGAGAAAGAGGTTTTACAACAAGTACTAGGCCAATTGGCATGAGTCACAATTGTAAATGGCCATTTTAGGCATGTTTTGGGGTCCTGATGAGGTGTGAGAAGTTGGTATAGGTCACAAAAAGGTCATGTGAGAATGGGATAAGCCTAGTAATAGTGTCTACAACATGTGTGAGCAAAAACAAGGCTCAGTTTAGCTCCTGGAGTCAAAATTCAAAAGTTAGCCGAAGTTGACTTTGAGAACTAACAATGTTTACTAAGGTAAATGAGATTGGATAGAGATGTATAAGAAAACCTATGGCTAAAAAAATATGGAATTTGTATAGGGGTTTCTTTTGGTGCTTCATATCAAATTTCATCAAATTCTGAAGAGGTATGTGAAAGTTGTGTAAGTTTTTCTAAAATGGGTTCTTTAAGAATTACAAAATGAGATGCCTAGATTCTTTGTCAAAAAAATTTGTTGAGTCTTCTTCGTATAAATCATAGAATTATTTTTTGAATATAACTCGAGCATTAAATTTTGTATACAAATTTAGGTAAATTGACTAAGAAACAAGAAAGTTATGAACGTTTTTCTAACGAGGTTCTTTATCCTTACTGAGACCCTCTTCGTGAAACAAAGATAGGCACAAAATGTGTTGTGCTGACTTAAAATGACTTGTGAAAGTTATGGATACCTTCCAGAAATGTGATATACTCCTCCTAAGTCAAAAAAATTATAACATTTTTAGTTCTCTTTGTTAATTGTATGCGTACGTAGGTATTTAAGGGTCGGAAAGAGTATGCTCAAACAAATCATGGAGCTTTATCGGTACAATCATGATGATGATTTACAATGCTTATAAATTCTCCCATATGTCAATATTGATGGAATAAATATATTTGTATGTTTCCATGATGATAATTGAATTCATTTCCTTTCGGTGTTATTAAATTTCCACTATACACTACTTGTCAACAAAATTATGGTATGTGATATGGCTACAAATCTTTCCCTTTACACTCATGCACTCAAGATTGGTGGAGAAAATTAATTTTATCTTTTGGAGTGCTCTTTCTAAAAGTATCATGTGAACAAAATAATTTTTGGCATGAAAACGAGACCACACAATCTTGTGGTAGACTGTTTGGAGCATGTTATTGTCTAGAATATGTTTTTGGAAAAATGTGGGTCCTACCTCACATGTTGGTGAGTGTCAAAACATTTAAAGTTGTCAGAAAATATACACTTATCTTGTACTTGTCTCAAGATGTTGTGGTGTGTAGAAGTCTAACAAGAAAATTTGTAAGGTTCACACAGAGTGCAGTGCAAACTATATCTCTCCATCTTCGGTACAAGATTGGCATATTGGAATGTCCATGTTGAAGTAGGTGAAGTGCTTTGAGTATTAAGAAAGTGTTTGCAATGTTCAATTCTTCCCTACCATGGGTTAGATGAGTTCTTAGACACAAAAATTCAAAATATCTTGACATGCACAACATTGTTATGACTTGCAGTATACCATGCACTGTATTTCTTTGAAATTCGGTAATGTTTTTGGTTAGTTCAAGATTGTTAGTTGATTGAAGAAGTTGTAAAATGATCTTACTAAGTACTAGTAGTTTAAATTTTTTATTTTCATCAATATCCGAGAAACAAATCAATTATATCCGTCTCTAGTATGTCTTATGGTTAAAACCCTAATCGAGGGTTTAAGAAAGGAAAACTACTTGAATAGTTAAATCTAACCAACCAAAATTCATGATTTTTTAGGATACCTTTGTCTCCACCATAAAAACACGATGTAAAAGAGATTTTTTGAATTCATCAAGTACTTCCCAAGAATTCAATGATAGTTATCGAGATAATTTCATGAGTACTCCATGTAGGGTCAATTTATGGGTCTTAATGCAATTTTTCTCTATGAAATCATTATAGAAATGTTTGAATCTCTTCAAATAGATAACACATAGCTTAATTCATTCATGAATGTTCACGAAACATTTTGAGAGCATTAAATCTTGTGTGAAAGTGAAAAATTAGGCACATGTTTTGCATCTCTTGTCTTAGTCATCTGTCAAATGTAGGAATTTGGTTAAAGGTAGCTCATCAACAGTGGTGCTTGGATAATTTTTGAATCAAAAAATCATGTTAGAGGTTATAAGTGTTGATAGTGCTCTTTAGTAACTCTTGACATGCATGTTTAATTCTAAAACAGTAATAAGACTCTATTTTAGTCTTTTTGAGAATTTGAAGGGTCTAAGAATGTGAAATATCATCTTGATCAAATTAAATAAGGTCTATGGGAATCCTAAGTGGCTCTAGTCAATTTTTATGCTTCATCAAGCTCGAACCTACCTTAAAGAAAGGACAAGAAGTAAAGTGAAAAGTAATGCACAAGTGGGTGAAAATCCTTAATGCATATGATAGGTTAGATGTTGAGGTCTAAAGACAATATGAGAAGTATTAGTTGTTGCAGAAGAAATGAGTGTTCTCTTGAGTATATTGAAAGTTTGAAGAGCTTAACAAAAAAACATAAAAACACATGTTATTTGAGCTAATGTTGCAGATATCGGTCTCAAAAATGAAAGAAAATGCAATAAGTATTTGTCCTTGAAAGAGCGGTGCAAGAAGTGACAAGATATGGTGTAGATGAAAATAAAATATTTTCCTCATATATACACTAATATTATATCCCATGATATTTTAATTCACCTAAGTAAGCTCTCTAAATATTATTTAAAATTTCCCCTAATTCCTTATCCTAACACTCTATCATGGGTATTTTTATAAATCCCCATTATCTTATCAAAATCTTATATTATCACAAAGAATCATATATTTGTACGTTTGATATATCTTAATCAAACAACCTAATACATATCCTAAACAAACCTAGGATAAATTAGAACATATCTAACTAATAAAATCCTTTCCCGACACCTCATTAGACAACACGACACTTTCAAAACCAACCAACAAACCCATCCTTCAAAATTTTGAACAAAAAGGCTCAAATTAGGAATTTGTTTCCAAAAAACTCAAGAATCCCAAAAAATGGTGATTTGTTAAATCGCCTTAGTGATTATTTAAGCCCAAATTGTAGCCTCTTTATGGGATCATCTTCTCACAATCTCGAACCTCAATCTTCTATCAGGGCATGTTATTGACATATTACATCAATGACGACATGATATCATCTAGGTACCAGCATTCACATTCACCAAGAAAGTTTGAGAATCATTTTGGAGTTTAGTTTGACAATCGACCAACATTTCACCAATCAACTTTAAGCCCCATCCTCCACACTTGTTTCAAGGTTGATTTTATCTGCAATCCCTTGTTTCTTCATTTAAAATTATTCATTTTGATTTATTAACTGATATTAGTCTTTTGAAAAAAATTTATAGTCTTGAATCATATTGATCAAAAATTACAATTTTATTAAGTTGTTAATATCTTCAGAATCACCAGTGATTCATTGAATCCTATGATTCTACACATTCTACTTACCTATAACATTTATCCAATTTTATCTATCTTTTCTATTATATTATTTTGTTTTGCTAACATTTTCAAGCATGGATTGTTTAGATGGATTTAGGTGGACAAGGACATGAGATAACTAGCATTCATTCACTACCTGTTATCTATCATCCCCTTACACTGGGAACAATGACGTTCTCCATGACTTGGAATTGTGTGCAATTCACTCAACCCCTTTAGACCTAGATGCAAAACATATTCAAATCCACTCAGAGGATTTGTGAGGCCACAGATGAGTTTTGGGAGGCCTATTTCAAATTTTTACACCTTTGAGCTGACTTGGCATGGTTTGAATACCAAGTATGAAGCCCAACAAGAAGAATTAAGCTCGAAGCTAAATCTAAAAAGATCCGATCGATTCAAAACAATCTGATTCGATATAGAGGAGGAAGATCCTGATTATATTTCTAACTTCTTTAGGGAAGACTTCAGTGACCATGAGAATTTAGACTATCCAGAAGACATTGATTTTACTAAAGAGGAAGATTCACCTTCATTTGAAAATTCTTACACGATTTAGACTCGAATTTTGAGCCATAGTCTATATATTTCATATTTCATCATCTATATATATATATTTGTAATAAAATATGAATTTTTTAGAACATTTACCATCCATTATATCATGTTTCATTTTCAAAACCACTTGATTGTGTAAATAGCAGGTTGACATCCTTGCGAGGAATTCCTATGGCTTCTAGGACTGGCCTTTGCCAAGAAACCTGCTTACTATTTTTACTAATAAATATTTTGTGTAGTGTTTGTGATTGCAGCGTCATTTACAAGAAAAACTAACTCATTTGATACATGGAGCACAAAAATCAAACATCATCCATCCACATCCACGGGTACCTCTAAACCCGCCATTTTGAGGTTTGGTAAGTTTTATTATCTTTTTATTAGGTTAAGTTGAAGAGGTAAAATTTACTCTAAACATCTTGGCATGCCTGGTGGGACATTGTCCCTTGTTTCTTTGATTCATTTCATCAAAATATATTTTTTTTTATTTTTTGATTTTCATGTAAAATTATTGTGATTGGGTTAAATTCTATGATTAGGAAAAATCACCTATGATTTCTCTGATTATTTTTCAAAGCCTAACAATTTTCTTTTTTCCTTCTTATTTTGCTATTTTTTGCTTTTTTTTTCCTAACTGTTTGTAGGGCATTGATTCTGGAAAGCTCAGTGTGTTGGATTCTGGATTGCTTTCTTTAAACATTAAAAAATAAAAAAATAAAAGGAGCGTTTAACGGTGAGTCCTAAAACTTTCTTTTTGCTTTAAGTTTTGCATTTTGTTTGATTTTTTCATCAAAAACAACATTTTGATTTGGATTTTAAAATGAACTTTTCATCCTTCCTATTTCACATAGAATTAATTAGGAGGATAATTTTTGCATTCATTTCTCTCCCCCCCACACACAACCAAACCAATTAAAACAAAAACACATTTAAAAAATTCCTACCTAGGTGGATACCTACTTGGATTTGATCACCAAGAGGAGAATCGACTCGTGTTTTCTAGATAAGTATAATCATTTTCTGTCGGTATATATTGGCTAAGCACCCAACACCCTTATCATTGTGGGACTATGAAGTGAGGGGGTAGGCCCCAATACCATGCCCGTATCAATAGTAGTATAGAGTTGGGCCTCACGTACCTTGGGTATATCGAGGACTCTTCCCTTAAACATACCTGAAACCAGCCCTAGTTTTCCATTTCCTAGGACCCTCATTAACCATCTTACACATTTCACCTTATAATTAAATCAAGAAAATTTTAAAAAATCTATCTTGTTTCTTTTGATTGTTGTTTGTAATTAATCCATTTTAGTTCATTTTAGATAATTTTTTGTGTGTGTGTGTGTTTGTTTACAATGGTACAAACAAGACAACAAGCTAGATTATTTTTGTGTCCGTGTTTATTTACAATGGCATAAACAAGACAAGCCAACAATCAAACTGCTGAAAATATGTCTCAACCAATATCCACACCCTTACAAAACAAATCCTTTATCTACTCCATTATCTACACCATTTCCTACACCTTTTATACTATTGTATCTACACCATCATTTACTATGCCATTACAACAACAAAACCCATTCCATCAACCAATTACATCAACTCCTCTAATGATGCTCAATGAGCTTGGAATGAAATAAGAACAATATAATGAAGAAATGAGACAACGTATTTTAAATTTATGCATGTCAATTTTCACAGTCAATCAAGAATTCAATACATCGAACAAGAAAACACTGAACAACCATACTCCCCAACTCACAATCAAAATCTTCTAAAACCACTTTCTTTGAAAGAGGAGACCCTATTTTTCAAAGAAATGTTGGATTCAAATCCCATTTCCCTTAATGCCTATCTGAGTAGCTAGGGTGTTCAACTCCAACCATTCACACCACAAGCCATCATCAAACATTCCTGATCCTTTTTTCTAGCTTCACAACAACTTGAATCCCAACCATTTTCAAGTGTTCCTAGCTCTACACATCCTATTGATTCAAATCAACAATCTATACCAAACCACCATCTTCATATGATCCTTCCTCTACCATTACAAGACTTATTTCAAATTAGGAACCTGTCATTCAACAAGTACATTCATATCCACCTTTGAGTCAAACTAAAATGTCTAAAGTTGTGTCTTCCATTCCTATTCTTAGTCTTCATATGGTTTCCTCTCAAGACAACTGCCCAACAACATACATCATCACCTAAGCCTTTCTACTAGTTCAACACCTCCACAAAGTAATACTAGTACTTCATTATCTACCCTCTAAAGCATCCTCAGTTACTCAAACACTTCCAATGAGTTCCATTTTTGCTTCTACTATTTTGTCTCTTAGCCAACTAGTAGCATTCATAATATTACCATGTCTATTACATCAAGTCCTTTAATCAATACTAGTGCAATTGCCACCACTCACCCTGTTTCACAATACATTTACAACAATCATTACCATTAATCTCTATACCACAATCTACTCCTACTCAATATATTCCACAACAAGCACCATCCTCTATAGCCTCTGCTATGGTTTTTCAACAACCACCTCCTTACTCACAATTATTTCCTTACCAATATATACAATCACAACCTTTGGCATACAAACAAACCTTTGGCAACAAAAACAATCAACAATATTCCACAACAAACTACTCCTTTACAAAAAACATCCCTTCTCAACAATACATTCCACAACAAACTACTCCTTTACAACAAAACATCCCTTCTCAACAATACATTCCAACAAAAACTACTCCACAAAAACTAAATATCCTTCTCAAAAATACATTCCCAACAAACAACAAAAAATTCCCTTCCTTCCTCAAAAAAAACAAAAATATATGTTCCCAAAAAATCTCCCAACAAAATATCCTTCTCAACAACAAAAATTCCAACAAAAAAAACATCCCTTCTCAACAAATACATTCCAAAAAAACATTCCTACAATCCTTCTCAAAAAACATTCCCAACAAAATCCATCTCAACAATCAACAAACATTCCTTCAAAAAATCCTTATTTTATAATAACATTCCTTCAAATTAATCAAAACATTCCCAACAAAACATTCCACAAAAATATTCCTCAAAAAAATATCACAAAAATACCCCACAAAAAATATTCCAACAATACAAATATACTCAAAAGCATCCCTTATCATAAAAACATTCTCATCCAATATATACTCCACCCCAGTTAGTTTCATTCAACTGGTCCATCTTCACAACAAAACAATCGCATACATATTGACCCTCTTCAAGCCCTTATGAATCATATATCAAGTCTAGAAGTTTCCTCATCTACACCCAAAAATTTCCTCTCTTACGATCAAATTTGTAATGAACCCATTCACCCATCAGTCCCATACAAAGCATACCCTCCTCACTAGGAGCTTCCAAAATTTATTAAGTTCTACAAGTAAGGAAGACCCCCAACAACATATTTGTGTTTTTTCATGCCTATTATTTAATAGCTCATGATCAAGACCTCATGTTGAGAACCTTTCCTATGTTCCTCGCCCTACTCTGGATTGGTATAATAGCATTCCACAATATTCCCTTTTCTCCTTCACACAACTCACACAATTTTTCTTAGAACACTTCTCTATAAACATATCCTACAAAGTCACCATCAATGACCTTTATGCTATCAAAAAAATTTGAGGATGAGTCCATTACTTTATTTTTTTTTGCCCGTTGGAGGGGTATAATCAATCAATTATCCTTTTCATTACCACAAACTGAGTTGATTGAAGTTTTTTATCGATCATGCACCAAACATATTTCATCAACATTACAAATTCAATCATTCTAGACCTTTGATGAAGCCTTTACTATGGCCCATAAATTAGAACTATGTGCTCTAGAAGATGGTCATGTTAAGCTTTGACCTAAGAAACCATGAATTGAGTTTCCATCTAAGTCATCCTCTAGTCCGAAAATCTAAATCAATTATTAATGCCATAGTAGTCAAGTCTTCTCCTAAAGAAAATCCTACCACTGAATGTTCCCATCCACAACGTAATTACACACCAATTGGAGAGACTTATAGTGTGGTCTTTGATAAACTACTAGCTGCAAATATGATAACTCTCCCTCCTATTCGACCCATCGACACATCTCGTATCTAAGCCCTCATGGTATCGGGACAATGACTATTAAAATACCATAGGGTCAAAGGACATGATATTGAAAGGTTTCATACATTTCACAATGTTCTTCAAGACTTGATTGATAAGGGTGAACTTCACTTAGATAACCCCAATGCACCCCCAAACCAAAATCTTGACATATTCAAACAACCCTTTCCAAATCATCCTCCATCAATGATCAACCACAAACAAATGTTATCCATACTCATCATACCATTAATTTCATTACTAAAGTAACACATGTTCTTGAATCTAAAATAACACCTATATCTACTAAATCAACATCACATCTATTCAAACCAACAATCATATCTACTAAATCAACATCCACATCTATTAAACCAACAAACACACCTTGAAGAAACATCTACATCCACACAATCAATCAATGACACACTCAATGATGATGCTCATTCAACCTAAACATGTATCTACCGAATCTTATTCTTTATCTTGCCATTACTATCACAAGTCATTACCAATCCTATCCCTTACCAATTCCACCCTCTAGTGTAGATACCCCTATAACTACACCCTCATTCACAAACATAACTATGATACCTCTCATGAAACATTCTTAACACAACCATCTCACCTAAACCAACTTTGGGCCATGTTCATCCTCCTCCTAAAAAAAACAATCTAAAATCGACAAAACCCACAAATCATTTGGATTACATTAACCACATTATTCAAAACTCCTCTTCCTCCATTAGCATCAACTTCAATAAACTCACCTAGTACGTCCAAAACCTCAAAAGGACCTAACAAAACAGGGCATGGTTCATGTCTTTAGGAGTCCTTACTATAATGAAACATACCATTTTTCATGGCCCTCCACCTTTTCTTCCATCTCCTCCTAGAAAGACCATTTCCACTCTTAGTGATCCTCTTGTCATGCCAAGGCCAAGACCTACCTACCCAGCTTCCACAATGGGACCTCATAAACAAAGATGCCATTCAATATTTTAAAGGCCCCTATTATGTTCCCCCAGATCAGAATCCCTGCGTGGTCCTAGATCCCTTATACCTAGGAATCACCCCATTATTTTGGGTCCAAAAACTTGTCTATCAAGCTTCCACAAGTAGCTCTCATCCCTCATCCATCACCACACCCAAGATCCCTTCACAACCAATAAAATGACAACCCCTGACCAAAATCTTACTTCCATGGAAGATAAGATATCTAAAACTCCATCATCATTTGCATATGCACCGAAAGGGCATTATGCAACTATTTTAGAAGACCTCCTTCAACAATCACTCATAACATTACCACCTCTCAAACCATTAGACTCACGAGGATGGAAACCCACTTGGTATGACTTCAACACCTCATGTGAATATCATAGAACATGAGGTCATTCCATTGAGGATTATAAAGCCTTCCACATGATTGCACAAAAACTAGAAAATCCATCTTCCCTTCTAGTTAAATCACATACAACATCGACATCTTCTCTTCCTTCAAACCACATGCAACATTAACATCAACATCATCATCACCTTTATCAAAATCTAAGGAACCCATGTCAAAAATCCCTTCCCATCAAGTCGATGTTGTACATATTACTACTCATTCAAAACTATGACATGGACCCATCTCAACCTAAGAGAGATAAAACCTATGTAGCTATACCTCCACCACCTAAAAGTAACCCCTCCTTTAGATAAACCCAAATTATCCATCCAGTGGCTCCCGAAACATTGGTCCAACAATGTCACCAAAGACCAAGGTTTTTATCCTCGCTACACCACCTTCACCATCCACCATGATGCAAAAGGTTCATTAAACAATTACATCAAGCTCCTGTTAAAATGTCATTATATGAACTGATACAAACATCACCACTTCACAAAAAAGCAATGATGGAAGCCCTCTGATCAATAACAATACCTTCAGATGATCCATCATCTTTTACAAACTTTTTGGGATCTCTCAAAGCATCTTTCCATACCATATCATTGAACCATCTCAAAATACCTTCCCTCAAACTGGAAGATCATGACTTACCACTTTTCATCACAACTCAAATTAATGATGTCCATATCAAAAGGGTAATGATTGATAGTGGTGCCACTATTAACATTATCTCCTCCCTTTCTTTTGATCAACTTAAACTACCCAATACCATTGTTCACCCAAATGCAGTCTTATTATGATCCTTCAATGACACTATCACACCCACATTAGGCACCATCATCTTACCACTAAAATTTGGTGTAAAAACTCTCCCATAACTCTTCTACATCATAGAAGGAGAGTTTCAATATAATATGTTATTAGGATGCCCATGGATACACTATGTGTGTGTTCCATCGACTCTTCATCGTTGTCTCAAGTATGAACATGAGGGTCAAACATTCATTATTCCCACAGATCTGAATCCTTTCACCAATTGTTACATGATGTATCATCCAAATGACATACTTATTCCCAAATCCACATCTCGAGTCATCTAATGAAGCTTCCACTAGCTAGTGCATCTATTCCCTCTTCTAAATTACTAGATGATTCTTCCCTTAGTGATGTTGTACAATGCCTCACATTGGATGGATATCATCTCCTCATGCTTAATCACATTCCTTCACCAAAAACTTATGGTCACCCATGAAAAACAACCATGTATGACCCTAATGTGGGAGATGTTATCTCTTATGGTCCAACTTATCTCAAAATGAATTTTTCTATGGGGGACTTGATCATCCTTCATCTTGTACTATTGATCAACATCGTGCCATGCCTTTCACATTAGACTTCAAATATTTAGATAATCCAAATTTCCCCATATGTATCTTCACCATTGTGCATGGAGAGGTTTTGGCCTTTGGATGTTATGAATAGGGAATACATGATGTGGTCATCCAATGTTCCCTTAAAACTTATGAAAAATATGGTTTAGGTTATAATAAATTCAGTTTAGAAACATCGAGGCTACTACATCCAAACCGGCTACATTTTGCTCATTACTAGATTAAACCCATCATCACCAACATCCCCTTGAAGACCCTATGGACCTAGATGATGTTGTGCCCATCCCACCTAAATTTTTTTTTTAGTCAATACCATATTTAGGACCACTCACTTATCAATCTAATCACATCACTAAACAAATACCTCTTCTTTGGCCAGAAATGGTTGAGGAAGATTCACCTATTATAAATGTCCTTCAATGTCATGATGATCAAGACATCCTTTTGCATATGGGAGCTGAAGATCATTTCCTTCATAAAACCTTACCATCTGAAACATCAACTCTCCTTAATGAATCCACCATCGATGTTAACTTAGGAACCTCTCAAGATCCTCGTATAGTTAAAGTTGGCCAGTCATTGAGTCCACAAGAACTAGATGACTTCACCTCATTTTTATCAAAATATTATCAAGCCTTCACCTGGTCATATAGTGATATGCCTGGAATTGATCCCAATATTGTAGTACACAATATTGTCACATATCCAAAATTAAGCCTAGTTAAAAAAAAACTCCATAAAATGCATCCCCACATAGCTCTTCTTGTTAAAGAAGAGTTACAACATATTTTATCCACTAATTTCATCATACCTATTGATTATCCACAATGGGTTTCTAATATTGTTCATGTAACTAAAGCATCAAGTAAGTTACGTATCTACACAAATTTTAGGGATCTCAATCTCACTTGTCCGAAAGATGATTTCCCCCTTCCAAACATAGATCAGCTCATTGACCTAACAACTGGGCCATGAAATGCTTTCCTTATGGATGGTTTTTCAAGTTATAATCAAATTCTTATCATTACTAATAATGACCAAACATAAAACCTCTTTCATCACCCCTTGGGGAACCTTTTGTTACCATGTTATGCCATTTGGCCTAAAAATGTAGGAGCTACCTATCAATGAGCCATGACCTACATTTTTCATGATCTCATTCATAAAAATAGTTGAAGATTATGTTGATGACTTTTAGGAAAGTCCAAACAATGTAAAGATCATCTTACCATCCTTGAAGTCAATCTTCACTCATCTCATCCAATATTGTCTTCATCTCAACCCTACAAAATGTGTTTTTGGTGTCCTCACTAGTAAAATTTTAGGATTTATCATATCTATCTCGAGGTATTGAAGTTGACCCAGCTAAGGTTAAGGCCATCATTGAAATTCCTCCACCATCTAATCTTACACAACTACACATAGCCTTCAAGGAAAATTTACAGTCCATATGATGTTTCATATCACAACTCTCTGATCGTTTGTCATCCTTTTCATCACCTCCTCCATAAGGACATAGATTTTTATTGGAATTTTGATTTTTCAGAAGGCCTTTGATGAAATTAAGCATTATCTCTTATCACCACCTATTCTCACTCCACCACATGAAGGAGATCCATTTTACTTATACATATCTTCTTCAGAACATGCTCTTGGAGCCATGCTCACCCACCGTGATAGTTAGGGTCGAGAACAAGTTGTATATTATATCATCCACACACTCCATGAATATGAAACCTTGTTACACCAAAGTTGAAAAGATATGTTGCACTTTATACTTCGCCACTTCCAAGTTGTGTCATTACCTTCTTAATCATAAAACATATGTTTCACTAGCTTCAATCCCTCAAAACTATACACTCTAAACCATATCATAGTGATCGTATCACTTGATGGCTTATGCTTATGACTGAGTTTGACCTAGAATTCATATCACAAAAATCTATTAAGGGCCAAAGCCATTGTAGACCAGCTCATTGATGCTCCTTTACCAGATAATCAACTTCCTCATGAGTATTTTCTAGATGAATCCATTAGTAATGTTGATGAATATGAATTCATCCTTGTCAAGATGACTCTCTTCTTTGATGGTTCTAAATGTCAAGAAGGGGAGGAGTTGGTGTTGTTATTATCCCTCCTTGGGGTATTCCTATTCCATTATCATTTAAACTCAACTTCGAATGCACTAATAATATGGAGAATATGAAGCTTTAATCATGGGTCTCACCACCACAATTCTTCTAGGTGTTCACATCTTAGACATCTATGGAGATTCACAACTTGTTATTAGTCAAGTCAAAGGAGAATATCAATGTAAAAATGAAATTCTACAAAAATATAAAGCCAACGTTGACTTTCTCTCTACACTTTTGATCACTACACCATCCAAGCCATCCCACAATCTTCTAATAGGTTTGTAGATACAATGGCCTCTTTAGGAGCCCTCATCCCATTAGAAACAAAAGAGTCAAAAGACAATACTAAAGTATATCATTTTTTTCAATGATTAGATCACCCTTCACATCAAAATGAACTTCCTCCTATCAATATCGTTGATGATAATCCAACTGATTTATGGTATACTCAAATATACGATTATCTTCGTTGAATCCAAAATCCCATCTGATTTATCACATAATGCTAAATGATCATTCCTTCAACGTATCACTTTTTCATCATTATTGGTGGTATACTTTATAAATGAAGTTTTGATGGTATCTTGTTAAGATGCCTTAAATCACATGAGTCAATCAAATCCATTGAAGAAGTCCATGATGGTATTTGTGGAGGTCATTTTAGTGGAAATTTTTCGCTAAATGTGTTATATGGCTAGGGTATTACTGGCCCACTATCACCAAGGATTGTTGTGAGTATGTTAAGAAATGTGTGAAATGTCAAATTCATTCAGATCTCATCCATGTCCCTAGTCAAGCATTATAACCCGCTCAAGACCTATGGCCTTTCTCCCAATGGGGATTAGACCTCATTGGGGCCATCAATCCCAAGTCATCTCAACAACATCATTCCATTATCATAGCTACTAAATATTTCACCAAATGGGTTGAAGCTATCCCTTTGACATCAACTAAATCAAGGACCTATTATTAATTTCATATATCAACACATTATATGTCATTTCGAGCATCCCATATAAACTTATCACGATAATGGAAAATATTTTAAAAATAAAGAAGTTAAAAATCTTTATGACACCTTCAACATTAAACTCAACTTTTCATCACCATATTATCCTCAAGAAAATGGATAGGTTGAAGCCTCTAATAAAACACTCAACAAAATCCTTATGAAAATGGTAAATGATGCAGGAAGGAATTGGCATCTCCAAATCCCATTTTCTCTTTGGGCTTATCGACTAGCATCCACACACCTATAGGTGCTACACCCTATTCACTTGTCTATGGCTCTGAAGCCATTATACCTCTTGAAATCCAAATCCCATCACTTCATGTATCCCTCAAGGACTTCATCCCTTAAAAGAATATCGACAAGACCATTTAGCACAACTTGAACTATTAGATGAAAAATGTCTAATGGCCCTTGAACATCATCAAGTTTATCAAGAATGCATTAAAATGAGCATATAAAAAACATATCAAAGAATGTGATTTAAAATTGGTGATCTTGTGCTTAAATAAAATCAAAATGTCACTCAATTAGAATGGAGTAAATGTGGAAATTTTTCCCCCAATTGGATTGGTCCATACATCATTACTCATAAATATGGGTCAGAGTGTACCATCTCACTTCTCTTGATGGTGAACCTAAAGCGGAACCTTGGAATGCCTTGCACTTATGGCCTTTCTATTGTTAAATAATTTATTGTCATGACAATAGTTACATCTTATCATCCATCAAAACCATCCATCATATCATAGTAGTGATTTAAAAGCATGTGGTCATCCGTCATTATCCTAAAAACACCTTAAAGATGAGCACCATGGCTCTATTCATCACATCTTTCTTTATGGACAAGTTCTTCTCTAGAAATAACCCCTTGAATCACTACACCCATCCACCTTGTATCAATTAAGGAACATGACATGGGGTACGAATGTGTAGAACATATAACTTTTTCCCCTCCTCAAAAAAAGTTTATTAGGTATTTTCACTTAGCTAAAAATATATGTAAATCATTTGGATGCATTTCTCAAAAGTCAAAAAAATTTGAAAAAAAATGGTAGACCGATCCCCTTAAAGGATGGCTATCCGTAAAAAAAAATCAAAAGTAAAAAGTAGACTGATCCCTTGAAGGACAACTACCAATAAAAATCATAGACCATACCCTTGAAAGGATGGCTACCCATAAAAAGGGGGCTTCCCGCATTGATCAACCTTAAAATAAATACATCAATATCAAAAGCATCCAAGAAAGCTTCCCGCATTGATCAATTTTCCATTATAGTAAACTTCTCACATTGATCAGTTTTCTTCAAAATAAAAATAAAGTTGGGGCATCTCTCTTTAGACCTATAGAAAAGGAGAATATTTTCCCTTCATTGATCTATACATGTTCAAACCCCCTTTCATGTCCAAAAAGAATCATTCATCCCACATTTTATTAAGTATGTTGTAATTACCCATTGATGATCATATTTAACATTTGTTAAAGGTTGTAAGTGCAAGAGTATTCAAGCTTTCAAAACCCATCGTGTATGTACCAAATCCATAGTGGGATGATCATTTCATGTTTATCCTATTTTATTGAGCCACATTTTGATACAATATAATTTGAGATCACATTTTAGGTTATTTAATTTCATTAACATTTTTTTATCCATCATAATGGTTTTCAAAAATACTATACCCTTAATAAAAATCACATTCAAATTAACAAAAACACACAAAATCCAAATGGGACAAAACATAGCCAAACTACATAAAAATCAAAACACATAAAGATAAGTAAAAATAAGCATCATAAAACCTCATCATCATCATCATCATCATCATCATATATGCCAAGATCCATAACATCAACATATAAATAGTAACATCATAGAAAATCCTTTTGCTTTCTTATCAATGCCCCAAACATCATCATCAAAACACATCATATCATGAATGTCAATACATAAAAATGGCCATATCCATAATCATAGAGTCTTGGCCTTCCATCGGGTGTCTAAGGAGTTATCTTGTAAATACATATATATCATCATATCACATCTAAACATCCAAATTAAAATCATACATATACATTAAGGACTATGATGAGGAGATGAAAAAATAAGAATCATAAAACCTCTCTCTCATCATCATATATATCTCAACCATATACATCAATATAAAAAAACTCTAAGAGACACATCATCAAAATACATCATATCAATGTCATACAAAAATAGGCTTCCATGAGCTATACATCTACTATCAAATACATATATCATGAGTTAGTAAACTGAAAATCTCTAAGGGACTGGTGAGGAGGAGTTGTACACTCCCTCACACCACTAGTAGTACCTCTACCTTGGCTGCTCTTACACCACCCACACACACAAGACATCTCTGGTAACCCCCTCACTATCATAATATCAACATAATAATTAGGTCACTCCACCCATACCACCATAGTGAGCCCAACATAACAATCCAGAGGTAATGCTCTGTAATCATAACATAATAATCATGCTACGCATGTTATGCCTCATAGTGGCCCTCTCCTCCAATGTAGCCTAGTCACTGCATGTGGCCTCGCTCCACTAGTCTCAGTCTCTTCCACTTGGCCTAAACTCTTTGAGCCATCTCCACTAACTCTTTATTGAAAAATAGAAGGCCCTGGTAATCCCTAAGGCCTTCCTCATCCCATCTCTTTGACCCTTATACCGATCTCTATCTACAATGGCCAAGGCCAACTGAGCTTTGAAATCCTCTCACTCACCATCATGCCATCCCACTCAATGATCAAATTACTCACTCAACAATCAATGTGTCTCTAAACACCAATGAGGTCATCCCTCTCTCTCCTGGCCACATCCCTCTCTCCCTCAACTATGGCCTTTCTCATCATCACTACTGCAATAGCTACATCTACATCATCATCACCCTCCTCCTCACTATCATCCTCTGCACCCTCCACTACCTCCTATGCCACTACTCCTCTCGCTACCCAAGCACATACTCATCTAAACTCTCTACTTGATTCTCTCTCGAGACCCAAGCCCTATTAAATCTCCTCAATGCATGAGTCCACCATACTTTATAATCAAGGGGTAACCCTTACATCATCAATCAAAACAATTGACCCTCATCATTAGGACCCATGGCCCCCCTTGATCAACAATAACCTCAAGCTCTGTCACAACTACCCTAGGGGTCTTCTGTGTCTCCATCCTCCCATCTATATTATACGGGATCCTCTAGCACACTCCCTGCACTAATCTAAATTATCTCCTAACATGATCAAAATGGAGTAGTAACTCATGCTCACCTTTTAGTGAGCATGTCACCCATATAGGTTGTTGTAAACTAACCAACTCACTAGCAAACTTAGGCCAAATAGGAAAATCTAGATACGGCCTCCATACCACATCTCCCACATGTAATCCAAATAAAATCTCTCTCTATATATCCTGACCTCCTCCTCTTTCAAGCCTATGGCCGAATCCTCCCTCCATCTCATAAAACCTAGGGTATCCATCACCAATCCCACAAGGTAATCCCACTAGTCGAGAACTGTAATGTGCTCGAAGGCCCAAGCCTATAGTAAAAATCCAATATCAATACCATATCTCTTGTGGACCTTCCAAGGCCCACAACTCTCTATGTATGTCTATGCAAGTAGGGTAGGACCCCACTCAAAAATAGTACGGTGCTCCATCATCTCAGCCAAAACCCTATCATCATCCAAGGAAATCAGCCACCTCCGAATCTATGGTAGAGCATAACAAATGATGGCCATCATCATCATGGTCATCTAAGTAAACCCTTTGTCGTGTGAATAAAATTGGCCATAGGAAAATGCTCCTGACTCATATCTAACATCAGTTGCATCTGCTCCATACAACCTAGTCATCACCCATCCCTCTCCTCCTCAAGTAATAATATATACACCCTCTCCTCGGATAGGTACTCTCAAGATGTGGTGTACATCCTCCAAAGTAATTGTGATCTCACTAGTAGGCAACAGAAAGTATTGGTGGAAGGGTTCCACCACTCTAACAAGGCCAACATAAAACTCTGAGACCTATGTAACTGATGAAAATGCCTCATGGCACCAAACCAATGGCCTCAACATGCTCCCAAATCATTTTCAGACATATCATCTCTCACCTCATCTAAAATCAATGGTATATGATCATGGATCATCAACTTTAGCATCCACTTGTAAAATGAAAATAAATCAACATTAGTATTGTTATTAAAAATGAAATGATAAAAATCATCCAAAACATATCAAAAATTCATCCACATCAACATCAACATCATCACCTAAAAAATACCAACAACATCTAAAACATTAAAATTAAATGATACATCGCCATCTAAAAACAAAATCCATATTCGAAAGCAAAAAGCAAATTACACAAAATTGCTTAGATATCAAATTTAATGACATCACAAAACAAATTTGGTCAATATCAATTACATTCAACACTAATATCAATATTGGAACTACAAACATCATGTCAAAGCCCAAAACATTACTTAAAAATCATGACAATAACCACAAAAAATAAACTATCCACAAAGTAGGTGAATCACCGACGATTCACTTCAATCGTTGGTGATTGCATGAATCGTCACGATGTGATCCGTGATTTTTCCCTAGGGCATCCATGCCACCCCAAAAAATGGCAATACAACCCTAAAAATTACTCAAAACCACAAAATCTATAAAAATGACAAAAAAGGGTAGATCACCTACCTCGACCATCGTGGGCTTCCATTTCCTACTCGAAGTCACCATTCCATCCAAATTTCACCATTTTACCCTCAAAAACATGTTTTACTCGCATGACTCGCTATGTCAAATTTTTTTCACCGTATGGTGAAATCACTTTCACCATATGGATTTTTATAGAAATTTTTACAGCCCGGAAATTGATGATTTTTAAATCCCAAATTTTACACGATTTTTAATCACTTACAAATCATATCCTATTGGCATGAGTGCCCAATTTTTCCCTAAATCTTGGTAATCACACTTTTCCACAAGAGTGTCCAATTTTCAATGGACCCTAGTCCTTGAAACATTAAAAAAACAAATGAAATTTACATCGGGATCCGTCATTTGTCTATGGGATGCATGCCTTTTGCCCCCATCAATTGGATTTCCCATCCTTTTAGCCTACTTTTACGGATCATACGTCTATAGGTGTCAAACCCTTGGTTCCCCTATCATTTGACTCATCGGTAGCACATCTTTTCGGTAACCCCTGAAACTTTTTATGAAACACATGACACACAAACATGTGTTCCCTGTGGATCACCCATACAAATTTTCATCATTTTTTTCTCTAATGCTTTTGATTAGAGCCACTAGAAAAAAAGGGGCAAATGTAGACACTAAAAATTTGCACTTTCCTATCTTCATTTAATTATCTCGTTTTCATAATATATCGCCACATTAGATTAATTATGTCAGTATGATCAAATAAAATATTTCCTCATATACACTAATATTATATCCCATGATATTTTAATTCACCTAAGTAAGCTCTCTAAATATTATTTAAAATTTCCCTAATTCCTTATCCCGACACTCTATCATGGGTATTTTTATAAATCCCCCATTATCTTATCAAAATCTTATATTATCACAAAGAATCATATATTTGTACGTTTGATATATCTTAATCAAATAACCTAATACATATCCTAAACAAACCTAGGCTAAATTAGAACATATCTAACTAATAAAATCCTTTCCCCTTGACACCTCATTAAACAACACGACACTTTCAAAACCAACCAAAAACCCATCCTTCAAAATTTTCAAAAAAAGGCTCAAATTAGGAATTTGTTCCCAAACAAACTCAAGAATCTCAAAATCGCCGGTGATTTGTTAAATTAATTACCAAATCGCAGCCTCCTTATGAGATCTTCTCACAATATTGAGCCTTAGTCTTATATCAAGGCATGTTATTGACATATTACATCAATGACAACATGATATCATCCAAGTACTAGCATTCACACTCACCAAGCAAGTCCTGAGAAACATTTTGGAGTTTACTCGACAGCCAAAATTTCACCAGTTAGCTTCAAGCCCCATCCTTCACACTTGTTTAAGGTCAGGTTTCATCCTGCAATCCGTTTTCTCATTTCAAATGCTTTATTTGATTTATTATCCCTTTGAAATTTTGTAGCTTTGAACCATATTGATCAAAAATTATAATTTTATTAAGTTGTTAATATCTTCCATAATCACCAGTGATTCATTGAATCACCTACGATTCCTGCACATTCTGGTTGCCTATAACATTTATCTAGCTTTATCTATTTTTTCTATTATATTATTTTTGCTGCTAACACCTTTGTCAAACATGGATTGTTTAGATGGCTTTAGGTGGACAAGGACATGAGATAACTAGCATTCATTCACTACCTGTTATTTGTCATCCCCTACACTGGGAACAATATGACGTTCTCCATGACTTGGAATTGTGTGTGATTCACTCAGCCCCTTTAGACCAGCTGCAAAACATCTTTGAATCCACTCAGAGGATTTGTGAGGCCATGAATGAGTTTTGGGAGGCCTATTTTGAAGTCTTACGCCATTCGAGATTATTTTTCATGGTTCAAATACTAGTATGAAGCCAAACTAGAAGAATTAAGCTCTAAAGTTGAATCGAAGATGAACCGATTCATAACAATCTGATTTCGAACTGATTCCGATATATAAGAGGAAGAGATAGAGTATATTTCTGAATTATGTATAGAAGACCTCAGTGACCATGAGAATTCAGACTATCTTGAAGACTTTGATTTTACTGAAGAGGAAGATTCACCTTCATCTGAAAATTTGACACCATTTAGACTCCAACTTTTGAGCCATAGTCTATATATCTCATATTTCATCATCTATTATATATATTTGTAATAAAATCTAAATTTTTAGAACATTTACCATCCATTATATCATGTTTCATTTTCAAAACCACTTGATTGTGTAAATAGCAAGTTGACATCCTTGCGAGGAAGTCATGTGGCTTCTAGGGACTAGCCTTTGCTAGGAAACCTACTTACTATTTTTACTAATAAATATTTTTTGTAATGTCTGTGATTGCAATGTCATTTGTAGGACCGTAGTTAATTCATTTGATACACAGAGCGCAACAGTCAAACATTGACCATCAACATCCACGAGTACCTCTAAACCCCGTCATTTTGAGGTTTTGTAAGTTTTATTATCTTGCTTATTAGGTTAATTTGAAGAGGTAAAATTTACTCTGTATTCTCAAGTACCGAAATTGCAGCAATATACATTGATTTACATGCAAGGATGTGTTGAATTGAGTCAAGAAAGATTATGAATGCTTAGAAGATCGAAAGCAAGGTTTGGTTTTGATGAAATTCCATGTAATTTGAGAAGAGTAGATTACATATTTAGAATCACAATCGTGGTACATGAAACATTAAAATAAACGGGAATTATGATAAAAAAAAAAGGAGAAGTGATAAAATCTAGAGGTCATCATCAGTTGTGAGAGACAACAAGCAAAGTGTGACCAAAACTCAAGAACAAGACTAAGTAGCAACTTAGCACATAGGGGTTTGTAGCCTCCTTGTAAGTAGTAGCTTACAAAAGATTAGTTGTAGTTAGTTAAACTTTAGGGAGTTGTAGCTTCCTTGCAAGTTGTATCTTACAGAAGGTCGTAGTTGCCGATTGAATTATATTGGGGTTATAGCCTCAAAATTTGAGTTGCAGCTCAACTTGAAATCATTGTAACATACAGGACAAATTTTCCAAAGCTAGTTCTCTAATTTCAATGGGTTTTCTCCCTTTTGGGTTTCCCACCTAAATATTGTGTACTATCTCTCTTTCATGTGTTTGTGTATGGTTTCATATTCTTGCTCCTAACAAGTTTTGTGAAGTTGAAACATATAAAAATTTTAAGAAGACACTGATTCACCCCCTCTCAGTGTCTAAGTTTCCAACACAACCTCTTCAAAATGATCTCATGCAAGCCTTAATAAGTAGAATTACAAGCCTTGAAGTTTCTACCATAGGACCAAGGATCACTATTTCATATGAAAAAATTACAATTGACCTATTAGTCCATATGTACCATTCAAATCCTATCATCCTCACTAGAGAACTAATTTATTTTATCAAATTGTACATTAAGGAGGATCCACAACAACACATTCTATATTTTCATCTTTCCTACTACCTCATCGCCCATGATCAATATTTGATGTTGAGGACCTTTCCCATGTCATTGTTTTCCCTTCCCTCGATTGGTACAATAGTATTCCCCAACATTCCCTTTTCTCATTTTGGAAACTAGCACACTTATTTTGGAACACTTCTCTATTATCATAGCCTATAAAATCTTCATCACCTATCTCTATGATATCAAAAAATTTGAAGATGAGTCTATCACTGATTTCATCACCACATGGCAAGGATTATCAACCAACTCTCTTTCTCCCTTCTACAGATTGAGCTAATCGAGTTGTTCACTTGATCATTCCCTAAACATTTATCATCCACATTAAAAATTCAATCATTCCAAACCTTTAATGAAGCCTTCACCATGGCCCAAAAACTAGAACTCGAGCCCTTGAAGATGGTAAGGGTAATTTACAATCTAAGAAACCCAAACCTAACCCCTCCTTTAAATCTTCTTCTAGCATAGACAAATCCAATGGCTCCGCAAATGCATTTGTTTTGAAAACTGCATCTAAAAACCAATCAAACTCTGAAAAATCCCGACCTCAATGAAAATATACACCCCTAGTGGAATCATATAGATCCATATTTGAAAAAACTCTTGACACTTGTATTATCATGCTTCTTCCTATATGACCCGTTGACATTTCCACATCTAAACCTTCTTGGTATAAATAAAATGACTACTGTAAATATCACCAAGTCCAAGGACATGACATCAAAAGGTGCTGATTATTTAGAAATGTCCTCCAAGATCTCACCGACGAGGTGAGATACAAGTTGATAATCGAATGTACCTCCTAATCAAAATTTGGATGTGTTTAAACAACCTTTTCTAAATCATCCTCCAACTAGCAACCAACCTCAAACCAATGTCATAGGGTCTCATCACATCATCAATACCATTCATGAACTCTTTCCCATGCACAAAACACTATCGGTCCCTACAATTGACACCCCAACTGAACAATCAAACTCTCCGATAATATAATTACATAGACCTTAATTCCATTTGGGTTTCAACCCTCAAAATCCATCACATCTACTTCCATAAAAACATTTGATACTACTCCTTTGACATCACAAGAAATGAAACTTTTCATTGAAATTTTGAAAATCTCCTTCAACGACCACATCGCCATGCACTGAATCAAGAACCCTAACAATCTCGTGTTAAATCCCACAACCTACCTAAGTAATAAAGTATCTCTCACATGACCATCAATAAACCAATAAAATCCCTTTGTTCTCCATTTTACGGCCGCATCCATCCTCTAAGCTTAAAATCATTGTCACAGAATCCAAACTAGCCTCCACAACAACATATAGACGTAACACCTCAAACACACATCATGTGTCTCGTACATCTAAACCATCCAATGACACCCATAATCCTACCCCCTCAACATCATCTTAATAAGTATTGATAGGGTATTATACTGAAACCCTTGGACAACTCATTCGATCATCAACTATCGCATTACCACCTATTAAATTCCATAACCCTCAATGATGGAAAATCTTCAAGTCAAATTATTAGGAATTTTGTGATTACCAACAGATAATAGGGAATTACACCAAAGATTACAAATCCCTTCATTTCATCATTCAAAACTTTCTAATAAATGACTCATCCTAATTAATAAATATCATTATAGTCCACTAGTTAAATCAACCAATTCAAAATCACACTCGCTCCTAGAGTTCCTAAATCAAATAATCTAAAGAAATCATCTAAGAGCCTCTTTGAAAAAAAAATCCCTCTCCTAGTAAACCACCACATTTTCAAATTGATGTGTCTCAGTATAACCACTAGATCCTTCAAACTTGACTTGAAGGCTGAAAAATCAAGATAAGCACAAAGTCTTTATCTTTGTGGCCCCTCTTGAATCACCTAGTCCATCACCATCTAAAGATAAAGTTTCCATACTCCCTTCCCCTCAAAATAAATCAATAACGTCCATTCAAAATATTATTCTCAAACATATACACCATGCTCCAGCTAAAATTTACCTTTATGAGCTCGTACATTTTTCTCCCCAACATCGTGAAGACATGATCAAATCCCTCTCGATCAATCTCAGCTCCTTCTAATGAACCCCGACCTTTCACCAACCTTGTTGACACCTTGAAGATGTTATTTATCATCGCATTCAATGACTTTGAGATCTCGTCACTAATCAATGTGATGGAAATTGACATCTTCAAGGTTCCAACAATACTCTTTTATTCATTCTCATACAATCATCTTTCTCATTCATTCTATATTACCTAAATGAGAATGAACATCTACCCATTTTATTCATTCTCAAAAATCATCTTTCTCATTCCTTATATATTTCCTTTATGAGAATGGGCATATGCCAATTCTAAACACTCTCATATAATCATCTTTCTCATTCATTCTATATTACCTAAATGTTTAGAATGGGCATATGCCTATTCTAATCATTACCTATAATATGAGAATGGACATATCATGATTCTATACATTCTCGTACAATCATCTTTCTCGTTCATTTATGCTATTCGAATGAGAATGGGCATCTACCCATTCTATTCATTCTCATAAAATCATCTTTATCATTCCAAAATGTTCATAATGGGCATTTTCCTACAAGTTTCTTCCTCATTCTTTCCATATGTTTCTTTTATGAACATTTTTAGAATGGTAAGGTTGACATTCTTCCTCTATTCTTGTTAAAATATTCATGATTGATAATGGCACTAGCATAAACATCATATCATCTCATGCATTCAAACAACTCTAGCTACCCGAAACTATTGTCACCCAATCACTTGTAGTTCTACGTGCATTAAATGATGTTGTAGCCCTTACATTGGGCATTTTATCTTACTCATCAAAATAGGCCCAAAATCCTCCATGAACTCTTCTATCTGGTATAAGGAGAGTTCTAGTATAACATGTTGTTTGGTCATCCTTGGATACACGTAATGTGTTGTGTCCCATCCACTCTACACCGATGTCTAAAATATGAACACAAAGGTAAAAATGTCATGGTCCTTGCTGACCCAAATCTATTTAAAGCTTGCCACATGACATATAGACCCAATGACATCTTGCTTCCTCTACAAAATCCTACATCTACAAATGAAGCTTCCAGAAGTGTTTCGATCCCTACATCCAAAGTCCAAATGATGACTCTTTCGATGATGTCAAGCAATGCCTTTCACTAGGGAGTATCAAATCCTATCCCTTAACATACTTCCCACACCTAAAACATATAGAATGTTGTAAAAACAACCACTTTATGAGCTTAATGTAGGAAACATAATTTCCTTCATCTCTCCATTTCTTCAAACACAATTAGTGTAAGGAGGCATCGACCGATCTTCATCTCACCTTGGCGATCAACCACATACAAATCCCTTCTCATCTAACTTTTCATTCTTAAGCAAACCCCAGTTTTCCCAAACATACCTCTATCATTGCACATGGAAAGGATTCATCTAGGTTGATACAAACAAGGTCCACATGAATTACCCTTTGAAGGTTAAAAATAACCTTATGAAAAACATGGCTTGGGATTCAAAGTATCTCCTTCCAAATAACTAACATCAATATCTAAATATCAAACACCAAAGTGTCACCATTATTGGACTCACCCTCTAATAATGACAAAACCATTTCCATCCCACCTAAAAAAATTATTCAATACCATTTCACTTGGACCATTAACTTATCAAGTTAATGGAAAACTGAATCCATCCCCTTAAGCTTACCTCACATGATATAAGAATACTCTCTTACCATTGACATCCTCCACTGTCATGATGACGATGCCATCCTAACCTATATGGGTGTTGAAGATCATTATCTTTAGAAGACCCTTCCATCTGACACATCTACCCTCCTTAATGAATCCACTATCGATGTTAACATTGACACATTACGCAAGAGCCACACATTTTCAAAATTGTCCAAGCCTTAAACTCACATAAAGTTCAAGAATTCACTAATTTCCAAACATATTCAAGCCTTTATGTGGTCCTATAATGACATGCTTGGATTAGACCCTAACATCATCATCCAAAATATCATTACCATCCCGCATTCTAACTCGTAAAAAAAAAATTTGGAGGATGCATCCTCACGTCACACTTATAATCAAATAAGAACTTTAGTGTCTTCTTTCAACCAACTTCATACTACCCATTGATTATCTACAATGGGTTTCTAATATCATACCCATCACTAAAGCCACTAGAAAATTATGCATCTACACAGACTTCTAAGACTTGAACCTCACTTTCCCTAAAGACAATTTTCCTCTACCCAACATCAACCAGCTCATTGATTTAATATCAATCCATGAAATTTTATCTCTTATGGATGGTTTCTCTGGTTACAATCAAATTTTAATCACACTAAAGGATTAGCACAAGACCTCTTTTATCACCCCATGGGGAACCTTCTACTATAGAGTAATGCCCTTTGGCTTAAAAATGTAGGAGCTACTTATCAATGTGCCATGACCTACATCTTCCATGATCTTATCCACAAAACCGTGGAAGACTACATTAACGATCTCTTAGGTAAATCCAAACACCAAAGAGACCATCTAGTTATTCTTGACATGATCTTTGTATGTCTTCTACAGTTCTTCCTTCATCTCAATCCCACTAAATGTGTATTTGGAGTTCTCATAGGAAAACTCCTTGGATTCATTGTGTCTATTAGGGGAATTAAATTTGACCCCACTAAAGTCAAAGTTATCAATGAAATGCCTTCCCATATAATCTCTAACAACTTCGTAGCCTTTAAGGAAAACTTCAATCTATTCGTCATTTCATCTCACGGTTATCGATTTTTTCGATCCTTCCATCATATTTTACAAAAAGACACTCACTTTAAGTGGGATGATAATTCATAATAATACTTTTACACCCTCAAAAATACCTCCTATTACCACACGTGTTCACCCCTCCACATGAAGGGGATCCTTTCCATATATATATATATATATATATATATATATATATATATATATATATATATATATATATATATATATATATATATATATATCCACAACTCACCACACCTTAGAAGTCATGCTTCCACATTAAGAAGAACAAGGTAAAAAACAAGCTATCTATTACATAAATCACACACTTCATGAGTACAAAAATCATTATTCCAAAGTGGAAAGGTTGTGTTGTTCCTTGTACTTCACAACTTCTAAACTTTGTCACTATTTACTTAATCACAAAACTTATGTAGTCATGAATTTCAATCCATTGAAATATATACATTCCAAACCATGACTGAATTTTTCCTTGAGTTCATCTATCAAAAATCCATTAAGGGGCAGGATATCCCCTTATATCTAATCAATTACCTCATGAACACTTCCCTGATGAATCAATCAATACACTCAATCAACACAATGCCCCTCTCAAAATGACCTTATTCTTCTACAAGTCTAAATGTATGTAGGGGAGGTGTCGAAACATTCATAATACCACCCTGGAACACCCCTATTTTGTTGTCTTTCAAACTCAAATTCTAATGTACTAATAACATGGAAAAATACGAAACCCTCATTATAGGGCTCCAAATAGTTGCCTTTCTAGGTGTATGAATCTTGGACATCTATGGTGACTTAGTACTCATCATCAATCAAATCAAAGGAATCTATCAATGCAAAAATGGGGTCCTTCAAAAATACAAAACCATCATCAAATACTTATTACAACTCTTTAACCATTAAAAAATTTAAACAACTCCTCACTTGTCTAACAAATTCATGGACACAATGGCTTCTCTTCCCTCTCTTATTCCTCTATCACCTGAAAATTCCAAATTATTTGTTGTCGTACACAAAATCAATCAACCATCTTACACCAACACTAAGATTCTAACCATCAATTATATAGAGAACATGTCATCTAACACATAGTACACACAAACATACAAAGCCTATCTTTCCACTAGAAAACTACCCTCGATCTATCCATAAATATAAAAGGATCCTTTCAACAACATGCATTTCTTTACATCATACTACGGGTATCCTTTACAAGAAAGGATTTGACATGAACCTCCTCCTCCGGCATCTTGAAACTCCAAAGGCTCATCTAGATATCGAAGATGCCCATGATGACATATGTGGTAGACACTTTAACGGTTTTGTTATCACCTAACACATCCCGTGCATGGGATATTATTGGTCCATGCTTAATCAAGGTTTTTGTGATTGTAAACCTTGAAAAGTAATAGTGAATGGAAGATTAAAAAACTAACTTGCAAAAGTTTTAGGAACCTTTTAGTGTAAACCTCTCAGTAGGAGAGCTTTTGAAGTTGTATAACCTTGCAAAATGATTGATTTGTGAGTGCTCTTGAATGACCTCTAAAGTGGGTGCAATTACTAAAAACATAGGGATTTAGCTTGGAAATCTAGCAAAATTATTATATTGTAAATCCAAGAGGATTTGACAGGAGTAGGCCTACATTTTATAGAGGCGTAGTAGTTGGAAGTTGGTTGAAATGGGTTGAATGCACATGCTAAAAATAGCATTGGAGGAGGTTGCAACAGTTCCAGGGCATTTAGGGGCAATGATGGAATTAATTGCAGAAGTTACATCCGGAAAGGTGGTTGTACATGCAATTCAATTGCCCCCACCTTTCTAGGATTCTAGAAGTGTAGTTAACTAGGATGAGGATGTGGAGTCCAAGTGATTGTTGATTGAGTGGCAGTTGACTAGGATGTGCACACTTAATTAATTAATTAATAAATGATAATTAACTTAGCTAAAGGGGTACTAGGGGTACATGGGATTAATTTAATTAATCCAAAGGGTGCAATGTGCATGAATTAATTGATTTAATCAATTAATCACAAATGGATGAATAACAGGGTATACTAAGATAGCACTAGGAATAGTGAGTAATTTTGGGGTTTCTACATTTTGTCCCTCTTTAAAGTGTTATTGTGAAGTAATAATGCTTTAAAGATAGTAGACGCATGCAGATATGTGAGTGGAAATTTTTGAAGCATTAGGATGCCCCAGCAAGCAATGAAGCATTATGATGCCCCAACAAGTAGGATGGTAGAGGAATTCCCCTCAAGTGGGTGGATGACGTAGCAAGGTGGTGGACAACCACTTGATAGGAAGGAAAACAAAGGATTGGAAAAAGGATGGGAAAAGGATTGTGCTCATAACATGAGCTTCATTTGGAGAATAATTTTAGAGAAACCTTATTTTTTGTTGTTGCACAATAGAGTTGTCACCATGATTATAAAATAATCAATATGGGTAACCCAGATGCACGTAAACAAACACACACAACAAAGAAAAGATAAAAAGGAAAACAAACCCAATATACAAAGTAGGTGCAGACATCAAGGTTATAAAGGAACCAAGATGTAATCACACTACTTGCAAGTGGTCCAAAAAGAAAACACCAACAATGCAACACAAATTCAAAAAAAAAAGACATCAACTATGCCCCTAATGTGTCCCACAATGATGACCAAGGAGATGCAAATGCTCCCAAGTGGGAATAGGATCAGATGGAAGAGCAGAGTTAAAGTGACTCCTTATGACACTCTTTTTGTATCCATTTTGCAAATGATCGAAGTTAAAATTTTCTCAAGTGAAGTTATATCACGAAGGAAAAAAATTTGACTTTCCCAAGCAGGTTAGCATATCATGCAAAGGGAAGAAAATGATAGTTGTAATATTAGCACGATCACTAGGGTAATAGATAAAGGTATGATGTTTAGCAATATTTTATTGAGATGTTGAAAGATTCACTGCAAGTTTTTTTCCAATTGTAAGCTTTCTATGATAAGTGAATGTTGGTTCAAAAATAGTTTTTTTTTTTTTTGGATTTTTGAAATATTTAATTTTTTTGGATTTTTGCATGTTTTAAAAGTGTTGAAATACAAATGCAAATAAATGTAAGCAAACATGAATACACAAAGTAAAAAGGAAAAATTTAAATGGCTTAAATAAACTAAGAGAAAAACAAAACACATACAAGTGACAAAAAGATTTCAAAATCAAGCAATAGAAACAAACCCAATATGAACACAAAGGATTCAAACCAAAGGTATGTGTGAACTAAGATGAAAATAAATTTCTGCAATTGGTCTTCAAAGAAAGGAAAACAAATTACAACAAAAAATAATAAATTGAAAGAAGAAAAAGCATCTTCACAATGTGACAACCCGCAACAATACAACACTTAAAGTTTGATCTGTAATGGATTAAAATGTAAAATCCAAATGTGCCCTAAGAAAATTTATATTGTGAAAGGGTAAATGATTGCCTTGAGCATAGATATACACCACGGGAAATAAATATGATTATCAAAAGATGATCTAGAATGATCATGAGGAGCGTCGTCAAATGGCGAAATTGTTGAACTGTGTTATCTAATTACTAAAAATTTGTCAAACATTATTTGAATGTTTTGATTGTGATAGTTTGAAACTATTTTTGGAGTTTTGGACAATTTTATATTTTTTTTTAAGTTTTGTGAGACATTTTTGAATTTTTTTGTAATTGTACAACTCGGTAAAAAGGTACACTACTTGAAAGTAGGTGCAAATAATTAAAAGCATTCCATTCCATTGGCGAAATGTAGATGATAAAATGATAGGGTGTTTCACTCCACTCATGGCTCCACGCAACTAGGAAGATGTGAGGGCTCATCACCTTGAGCCAAAAAGGATGTGAAAATGAGGTGAATATTGATATGGAAGTGAAGATAATGGATGCGATGACATAAGGTGTAACAATGATCCATGTGAGAAAAATGTAACTCATCTCAGTCAAGATTATCTGATCAATTACAAGATGATTCCACTATATAGGTTTTGACTCGACTTAGATCCATCGATGGCCTAAAAATTGGAAAAATTTGGTTGAAGGACTTGTTGTCTCTCTTTAGCATGAGCAACTAAATTACTTTTAGGTATTTTATTTGATTAAGCACTTTGATTAAGATTTCATAAAGGCTTTATTGACTAATTATTTATGGATTTTTGTGAAGGACCCCCTACATGTTGCCCCATGCCATCAGTAAAATGCAAGGGCTCAACACCAAAGATAAAATGTAGGTGAGTAAGGGATTTATCCATTCCCAGTCTCATACTGCCAGTAAGAAGTATGGGCTTATCACCAAATACTATGAAGGACAAAAGGTGTATTGATTTTATAATTTTTGTATTTTTAGATTGATTTAATTTGCCTTGTATGTTGATAGTGTGCTTGTTGGGAAGGAACATTCTTCCCCAAGTAACCTTGTGTCGTAATAGGTGAAGAAGGAAAACATACGATAAGGATATGATTAAAATATCTGCCAATAGATGGAATTCCTAACATTATTTATACGTACTTTACCATTTCCGATTGGCAACCAGTGATCTAATATAGAGTTTTATTCTCTTTTTATGATTTTTAAGTTTTTTGAATGTTCAAGGAGGAGGATTTGAAATGGACTCGAGAAAGAAAGAGGTCCATTTTTATGAAGGTAAAGGGTTGTGATATATGATACTTGTGTGGATGAAATCCAAGTAAAGAGAGGGAATCAAAAGATTTGATAAGTCCTAAAAGATGAGACTTGGGTGAACAAGATCCAAGTCAAAGGAGGAAATCTGAAGATATGATAAGTCGTGAAAGATGAGACTTAGGTGGACAATGTATAAGTCAAAGGAGGAAATCCAATGATTTGATATGTCCGAAATATGAAATTTGGGCAGACAAGGTCCAAGTCAAAGGAGGAAATCCAAAGATTTGATAAGTCTTGCAATATGATACTTGGGTGGACAAGATCCAAGTCAAAATATTGAATCAAAAATTAAATGGGTCATGAAGTATTAGACTTGGGTGGATAGGTTCCAAGTCAAAGAGTGTGTGATTAGATGAGTCTTCAATGAGATCGAAAGACATATGCGATGGTAGAAGAAGATTTTTGATGCGAAAATATGTTGAGATTCATATTCACCTATGAGTGAAAGATTATGAGAAAATAAATATGGATCTCTAGAGGTACACCCGAGACTCCTTATGGGTCGTAGAGAGGAGATAACTAAAGTTACTCCTTCTAGGTTATGAATTAGTTGATTGGACAAAATATTTGTAATTAAATCTTGAAATGGTTATATAAGGATATTCCTGGGTATACGTACCTCAAAGATTGTACTCGTGTAAATGTCTTGAAAGTTAGGATTCATCGTTGATGAAATTCCTATAAGATGGATCGTGGGAGGTGTAACAAACATAGAAGGTTGCATTTTTCGCAAGTGACCAATCCTATTGTGGTTGTATTTTGACAACAATACTAGAGATTTTAGGCGTAGTCTAGAATGGGAAGAATGGAACCAAGCACAATGGTGCTTAATGAAGGACCCTCTTCTGTTATGTCAAGGGTTGAAAGATATTCTTGGAGAAAATTCAAGCTCTCATTAGTTGTTAGAAGATTGTCTAAAATAGGTTCAATGTCTATTTGGACTAAAGGAGGAAAATATGTAGAAGAAATGGATTGATTTGGAGAGATAGATACTTGACCTTTGTCATGATCTCATGGAATGTCAGTATGTACAGAAGTGGGGATAACAATCAACCTTTCATATGAAGTTGGGGAAGTTGACGTGTCATCAATTGTAAGAGCTTCGTTGTCAAGCTCAATGGAGATGGTTGCATTGTCAATTAAGTCTTGAACATAATGAGAAAGAGGTGTACAATTATCAGTAGAATACCCATGCATCGATGGTATTCACACTATTCCAAATCATATTGAATCATGTTAGCCTTTATTAATTGTTGAAATACACTAGATAGACTCTCTCTGAGAGGTGTAAATTGGCATTCAACAAAGGTGTAGAGTAGTTTCGTCAATACAAGAAATGATGGGTTTATAATCAATGTTATTCAAGGATGCACCATGTTCGTGAGAATTTCCCTTTGTATCATTATTAGATGGGAGGTCTCTAGACATTATTTCTATGTTTTCAATAAGGTATTTGATGTAATTGTGAATTTTTTTGCCTTTGTTTTTTTATGACCATATATGTGATGAAAATCACAATAGGTGTTAGGCATGTACCAACCTAACTTAGGCTCACCTTCAAGGAAGGGTTACATAATAGGATAAGTGGCCATATTGGCACTTATCAACTATTTTAAGATTCTTGAAAGATATTCCCTCAAAGACGTATATTGTCTTTGATTGTAATCATGAGGAGGAGGAAAGGTCTCTCTTTTGAGATAGTGACAGATGGTGTAGACTTAGTCTATTTTAATTGATTATTTTGTATATTGTGCACATTGTGATTATCCATGACATTATCATTGACAACAATATGGTTGTGGTTGATGGACCTAGATTTATTGTGAGAAGTGCTAGGGTTTTTGTTGTTCTAAAAATTATTATGATTGTGCCCATTGTCTTTATAATGAGGCTTGATCAAGCCTTTAGAAATGAGGGATTTTTCAATTTGAGTTCCCTTTTCAATAACTTCCTCAAAGTTGTTGAGGCAGTGCATCTACATGTGAAAGGAAAACTCATCATTAAGATTAGGGATGAAGATGTTAACCATTTTTTCTCAGGGATTGAACATGGAAATTGACTTATAATTCCTCTCCATCATTGTAAGAACTATGCAAAGCTTTCATTTTTTTCATTGTTTGGCATTACACAAATCCATCATGGTTATTTCAAAATCAAGGTTAAAAGAGAAGTGTTTGACAAACTTCTTAGAAAGGTCTATAAAGGTAGAGATAGATCCCTTTAGAAGGTGTAAGAACCAATCCAAAGCTTGTCCACCTAGACTCTTAGGAAAGATGCATAAGAGAAATACATCATTATAAGCCACCTCTTGGCATGCCATGAAGAATTTCTTAACATAGTCTCTAGGATCAGTTTTGCCCTTATATTTGTCAAATTTAGGCGTCTTGAAAGAGCATGGAAAGGGTATACATAAGATGTCCATGTCGAAAGGGTATGGACAAAATTCATCAAAATTGAATTTTTGCGTTGTTTTGCATGCCGAAATAGTGTCCTTTGTCATTTTCCACTCTTGAGAAAATGGTGATAGTTTGTGGGAAGAATGGTGATTTATCATTCATATGTTTGTTCTTATCATTATTGGTCTCGTAATGATTTTTGCATTTTCTTCACTTTTCTTCATGTGTTTGATACCTTTGGTATTATTATTAGTGACCATGGAGGATAGATGAGCCAATTATTTTTCCATTACATTGATTTGATCAAGCAAGGCTTGGTTGGGATTAGAGGACGAAGCATTATATTTACCTTTATCATCGACGTTTGTTTTACTTGGTCCTTCATCGTTATGTTTATTTGACTCAGGTGGTGGACCCTTAGGGGATTTAGGTTGTCCATCTAAGGCTTTCAATTCATTCTCATCAAATTTTGAGGGAAATCTCACTCCTATTGCGAGGATACGAAGAAGGAATTGGTCCTTGTTTTGTCCTAAAATGGCGTCAATAGAAAGGTTTTTAAGTTAGTCATCTTCATCTTCATCTGAGTTGATATGGAAAGGATTTCACTCTTCCCATCGAAAAGGACTATAATCATGATGTCATGTTCCCACCATTGTGGGAAAAGGGGAGGAACAAGAAGAATTATGATAGAAAATTTAACCTTCAGCAAATTTAATGCTAAGGTGGAAGCGAGAAGAAGGTGAAAAACCTCCACCCTTAGCGAAATGAGTTCTATGAGGAAAGAAGAAAAAATGGTGTTAGTGGATTGCATGTATCTTAATAAAAATGAGATTTAAGAGGAAAGGGGCTAGAAGAGGTTAAATATGCTCTACCCATTAACAACAATTAATGTTAAGGGAAGAGACTTGACAAGGTAAAATAATCAACTCTTAAAAAATGAGTGATAAGAGTGACAAAAAGATGTGAAAAGGTTAACTCCTAACACGATGAGTGTTAAGAGAAACAACAAAGGGGGGACTTCACAATACTTAGAAAAATGAGTGATGCTAAGGTAGAAGGTAGACTAAAATGTTAGTTTAGAAGACTCTTAGAAAAAGAGTGATAAGAAAGATGAAGGAGATTGAATGACTTCACAACCCTTTACAAAATTAAAAGTAAATCGGGAAGAGACAAAAGAAGTTATCATGCTCAACTTGCAACAATGTAAGTGTGACAAGAAGAGACTTAAAACATGATGAACGATGCTTAATTCTTAAGGAAAATGTGTTAAGAAAGAGACACAACAAAGGAGAGTGAACACCTAAAGAATGACAAAGTGAATGTCATCACAAGAAGTGAATAAATGATGATGAAAAGGTTTGAATCTCACAAAAATGGAGATAAGAGACAAAGGGGAAATGATTGATTAGTGATCTCAAATCAAAGCAAAGTTGATGCTTTAAAGTGAGAAGTGAAGAAATAACGATGATGTCGACAATGCAACAAAATGATTGCGAAGTATGACAACATAAGATGATAGGATAAAAATGGAAGACATTGTAACTCAACAAAGTAAATATGAAAGACAAAAATGTAAGATATATGGAAGTGAGGGAGAAGAATTTCGTCAATTCAAAAAAGTGAATGTGTAATGCGACGTCATAAGGTGATGAGAGAAATATAGTGCAAATGTCGAAAAGTCCACAAAGTGAACATGAAATGTGACGATGTAAGAATGTTGAATACTTAGAGTTAAACAAGATAATGTTACACTTAAGACTTATGATAATGAAATATCAATGTGTTCAAGAGGGTGCTTGACCGTGATAAAGCAAGTATCACGACGTCAATACTTAGTGAAGAACAATGAGAGTTCTTGAGTGTGGATATGGATGTCTATAAAACAATACTTAGACACATTTAATTACAAAGTGATAAGGTGGATGAGAGAGAGTAACTTGAATGACAAAACTGAAACATAATTTTGTAACACACGAGAAAAATGAAAAATGATGTAGTGAAATTTTTGGCCTCTAGCTTAGATTGGCTTGGACAAGGCATAGCTTCCTAGGGGTCTCTCTCAACTAGATTTCAGTAGTATATCTGAGCAAGTGAGATGCTATTACTAGCGACGAGTTTACATTACCCCCTTTGAAACCCTAAGCAAAGATCTTGCTGAGAATGAATTGCACTAAGGTCATCACTACTAGATATTTGTAACTCTAACTCACAAGGCTTTACTAGTCAGTTGGGATAAAAGGTTCTCGTTTCGCCCACAAGGTTCCCTTGTGTGTGGACTACTTTTTGGTTCTGGGATCATCCTCATGTTGTCTTAAGGATTATGCCAAGGGTATTTTCTCCAAATTCAAAGCAAACGGGTTTAACCTTATCCGAACTCGCATATACGAGTTTTTTTAAATGTGGTGTTTTTTCTTATCTTTGAACTTAATGTGGTTTGGTTGTACCGTTTGAAAACCTACAATAAGTAGTTTTTAAGTGTTTTTGTTTTCAATCTTCATGAGAGAAGGTCCTACAGAAAGGATTAGAAATTTTTTCGGAAGGAGGTAAAAGAAAAGACAACATAAGTGAACCCATGTTTCTGATTTCCAAGTTCACTTAAAAGCATGAGGAAAGAGCATATGTGTGGGTTGGATTTGATTAAGTTAAAAAAAAGTTAATTCCCCAGAAATAAAATGAGAAACGATCACATTTTTTATTCCCAAGATCACTTAGAAAATCACGAGGGAAGAGAATATGTGTGATCGTGCAACGACTTAACCTCACAAAAACAAAACAAAAATGGCAAGAAGAAGCAAGGCACATGAGAAAGTGTCAAGATAGTTTGCAAAACAACTAAATGTGTATAAAATAGATAATAAACAAGAGAAAAGTGGACCAAAATGTCTAGTAACCCTAGTCGAGCACCTTTAATGAATAGTCTAGAGAATGAAACATGAGGAGAAAGTGGACTAAAGAAGTGAGAAAATGAGTGTTAGGTTACGAAAACATCTTTGAGTGAAAATAAAGTGAAAAATCACCCGATAACCCTACAAAATCGAGTGGCACAATTAGTCCATATGAAGAGAAGTTGACGAGAAATAAAATGAAAGGATTCCTAATTATAGTTTTAAAAATCCTAATATTAATTAATTAAACTAATTAATTAATAAGAAAAAAAATGAAAAACATTAATGAAAAGGGTCTTAATATGAATTTAAAAATCCTATTTATGAAAAATGGTCGTAGGTTTAATTAAAAGCCTAAGTAAGAATTAATTATGTTAAGTGAAACTATGGAAATAATGCAAATGTCACTAAGGAAAGAATGAAACAAATGATGCTTAGCTAATTAAGGATATTAAATAAATAAAGTAATCAAGCATCTACAAAAAAAAAAGAAGTGACAGATAACTTATATTAAGCATGTGAAATCCCTAAATTTTAAAAACTAAAAACTAAGCCTAAAAGGCAAAAAAATGGCAATCAAAAAGCTAAGCAAAACCTAAGTTTGTTTTAGACAAGGATGAAGCGTTCGAGGAGGTTGATATGGCTTGGCGAGGAGCTTATAGAGTAGCGGGGTGTGTAGGTGATCTTGTGGAGAGGTTTTGGTCATGTGGTGAGGGAGATGTGCTAGGAAGGGGATCATGTTTGTTTGTGAGTGGAAGAGAGGCTGGGTGTCTTTGGGGAGTTTAGGGAGGTACCCGGTGGGCAAGGGGTTGGGGTGTTTGGGGACGGGGCATGTGACGTTGGGATAGGGGTTTTGGGGAGGGTGAGAGGTTGTGTGTCAAGTTAGGGGTGGGGTCCGAGTCATGGGGAGTGATCAAAGAGACTCGATGGCGGGTGGGTATTGGTTTAGGCGTTATGTGGGAGAGGGCGAGGGACGTGGCTCGCGCAGGGGAAGGTTTGATAAGATGTGGTTGGTAGCGGGGTTGGGTGAGCAGCTCGATTGATCTAGCAGAGCTAGCCAAGGGGAAAAGAGGGGTAGATATGATTTAGTTAGGGTTTGAACAAAAAAATTGTATTTGTTTTTTATTTTATTTTTAAAATTGTTAAGATAAAAATCAGAACTTTGTTTTGAATGTTTGAAATATAATTTTTGTATTTTGTTTTTATTTTCTTGATAATAAAATCTGATTTCTTGAGTTTTTTTTGTGTACGTGTGTTGTAGAATGTGTAGGTAAATTGGCCGAGAAAACATATCAAAATTTACCAAGAAACAAATCAATAGAAAAATGTATAAACCAAGAGTATAAATCAAAAGAGAGGAGAAATGTATAAGACATATAAAATAAACCCTCAAGCATATGATGTGAATCTTGTAACTTCCAAACACTAGTAAACAATGGTAAACATCGATTGAACTTGGAAAACCGCACACAAACAAGATATGTATTATAAAACTATTGGTGAGTCGAATACGGAACTTAGCAAAAGAAATACAAAAATTTCACGCAAGAGAGTAGAGCACATTCAAAGGCATGGAAGTATCGAAAGGATCGCACGCAAAGAACAGAGGGACTTAGCCATTTTCATGATGAGGATCTATTTTTTAGATAGTGTGCAGAGCACACAAACCGGTTAACAACTTATGCAACACGCATGGTTGTTTTTGGAGGATCATCTATGAAGCGCTTTGCATGGACAAATGCTAGGAATAGATCTACTACTGTCATTTAACTAAAAGTAGTCTATTTTTAACGCACTTGCATGTGTGGCTATTTTTGTAAGAGTGTGTGGCTAATAATAGCATGGAATCTATTTTGGGATTAGATAAGCGGTTAAGGGAAAGTCCCCACCCTTATAAATATGTATTGAACTGTGTAATCATAGAGGAAGTGTGAGAACTATTTTATAGTGAGATTATGCTACCAAATATGATACGCGCATGAGCGTATGCTATTGTTATTAAAAATAAGCTTTTGTGTATTATTGAATTTAATAATGGAGATTAAGGATTGAATCAAGGTTTTATCATGGTTTGAGTTTAGTATTGCATGCTTGATTTCATCATGGTTATCTTTTAAGTTTGTTATTCTCTAGATCTAGATCTAAACATGCATTGTAGAATGATATATTAGTCATGGATCTAAATGCCTTAAGTCTTCATCATGCTAACATCCTGTAACAACAACCCTAAAGAGGGGCCTAGTACCTTTGCATGCTTTGGGTGAGCACTTAGTCTAGGCTGAGTGATGTGTCAAGTATGCCTAGGCTTGTATTGGTGAATTCTAGGCTGCATCATTGATTTCATTGTCGAGACCTTCTTTTCAGTTGTTTTCAGGATGGTTTGTGATGAAGACATATCGGTTAACCTTAGCAAGTGGTGAGGAGTGGATACATGATTTGGAAGAAGAATACGCACGGAGGTTCAACATTGGATCTAAGTTTAACGCATGCGTGTGGGTGGAAAAAAATTTGTATGACAGTTTATATGATATCTTTTTCGCTAAATTTCTAGTAGAATTATACGAGTGGCTGATTGCTTATGCATCTAACTAGAATTAGAGGTATCGCACACTTGTTTAGACATGGGAATAATTTTAGGCCCTTTATGATGTTGATCTGATTTGGACTCATGTTGTGGATATGTGGTTCCATGGTGTTTTGAACAGTTATATCTTGGAGTACTCAATTTCCACTTATTCGTGCCTAGAGGTAGCTGAATTCTAGTTTTTACGATATCCAAGGGAACTTACTTATAAGGCATTCCACTAACGATCAAGATCTTGATGGTAAATTTGAATTTGGAGAGTAAACCGATGGCTAACTAAACCCCACCACACACGGGGGTAGGAGAAGGTTTGGTGAAGGATGGAAGACCTAGCGGTAAAAAAGGCAGAGAGAGAGGAAAGGTGGATTAAGTATAATGAGGCGTGTGAGAGGGAGGTAGAGAAGTAGTGGGAGGTTGCAGAGAAAATGGCATTGTGGAGAAAGATAGTTCGGGAAGGAGTGGAATTTCACGTAGAAGACGTGGAACCCGAGCATCAAGAACTCCCCCATTTGGGAAAACATGACAAGGAACCCTCCTTAGCCTCACGTAGAAGCATGCTAGTAGAGACAACCTGGGCCATGGGTGCGCATTTGAATCCACCTAGCAACCTTGCCCTTACGCACTTGGTTTTTAAAGCATCTAGTATAAAAAATAGTCAATAAGATAATTCAAGCAATGAGAGAGTAAGAGTGAGTCTTATAAGAGGCAAAGTGATGGCAGTGTAAACGGATTCATTGTTATATGGGAGTACCTTTTCGGGTGTGTCATCAACGTAGAATTTAGGTGCACATATTTTTGGACTATCTTTTGGGAGTAGTAACGCTTCACAAACTGTCGGGGTATAGTTCAGTTCTACTATTGGGACACAGGGAAGTACATCTTCTTGTCCAACCCCAACTATAGGTTTAAGATCAGGAGGTATAGGTGGCTCTACCTCTGGTGGATCTGGTGGTTCTAGAGGTAGATGAAACACAGGAGGCTCTGGATCGGTGGGCAAGGGTCACCAACCCAGAATATTTACATGGAGATGTCTCTTCATCTTCCATAGTATAGGGGCATAGAAGATGCTATTGAACATGTGCATATGTGTGAAATATTGTGGCGTGCAAAAGAATCACGGCTTCTAAGTGTAGGGAAAGCCAATTTGCTACTATGTTACAAGGACACGTACACAATTGGTACAGAAAGTTTGACCCTGATCAGACTTGTGTAGACTATACAACTTTAAAAGATGCATTCCTTAAAGAGTTTCACATCCCTAAGTTTGAGCATAAGAGTATAAGTGCACTCAAGGATATTAAGCAAGGCACTACTAAAAGTGTCAGAGAGTATGATGCCCATTTTAAAACATTTTTTCTAAGCTTTCTTATGATATACATGCAAAGCCAACATGCATAATGGTTCGTTGGGGCCTGATTACCCCTTTTAAGAGGGCATTATCACATAAGACATACACTGATTTGCGCAAAGCACTTGAAGTAGCCTTACGTCATTGAGGCATTTGGAAGCATAGACACTAGGGTGAGCCCATTTTTAGAAGCACAGATCACAACTATGGAAAATTAGTTGGAGAAACTATCAAAGCAAATTCAGCACATGAGACATGCATGCAAGGATTTGGTGCATAGATTGTGAAGTAGAAGGTCACACAAAGGATAGTTGTCCCCACAGAGATCATTACACTTGTTGTTGTTGGATTGTGAGATATGCCATTTAAACCATGATGCTAGTCATTGTCCCTTACTATAACACGCGATAAGGAAGAACGTTTCAAGCTACTGTAAAATCTGCAAGTCCATGACTCATGACACGAAATACTACTAGCTGATTGGTTAGATCCATGATGCTATAGATATTGGTGTATGATAGATATGAGTCTTAGATAACTCTAAAGGAAAGAATGAGCATTAGGACCGGGATCACAATCAAGTGCGCTATGATTAGAATGAAGGGTGTTTTGAAGGTGGTCGTGGTAGAGGTCGAGGATACCATGGTGGATTTGGAGGGTGAGGTTGTGGTGGTGGAAGAAGTGATTTCCTCGTGGAACATGTTATACTTATAGATATCCTGACCACTACAGGTGCGAATACCCCAGAATATTACATGTTATTTCTGTGGAAAGAGTCATAGCTATGAGGAGTTCCCAAACTTATATGAGCATCTTAAAGCAAGCATCATAAACAAGAAAACAAAGGTTGAAGGGATGGTTAGGATACAACACACTATGGAAAATCAGTGGATCCTAAGTTGGAAGTAGAGTCCGAGGCATTACAAGTAAAGATCATGACCCACCACTGAGGTGGCATATGCCAGAGAAGCATTACAGCAGAATCCTACCATCACTAAGGAGGAGGTTCTTCATGCATGGTACCCCAACCCTACCCATCAAAAGGAGGTTTATCAGAAACCATGGAGGTACTCAAGAATCTTCAAGGTGAAATATAGTATTTAAAGGAGCAATCACGGAAGATGGAGCAAAAGAAAGCATCAAAGATGGTCCAAATGATATGGATGACTTGAGAGAAGTGTGTAAATTGTTACACCAGATAATATCATTCCATTGTTGGGGAATTGGTTAAAAGGAAACACTCCACGTGCAAGTATTGAGACTGAACGGTAGATCCTGCATGCAAATATTCCCCCTCATAGCCTAGATTATGATAAGGAAATAACTCTAAATTTTATTGTGGATGGGTGGCTATTGAGTAATATATTGATTGATATAGCATGGAAGTCAATGTTCTTACTTTAGATGCATGGGTACAAATGGGAAGACCCCATTGCAACCATCCTCTAATGTATTATTCATGGCTAATCGACTAAGGCCACTCCCATAGAGTTTTGAAAGATGCATCCATTACCATACAAGGAGCCAAGTTCACTAGAGATTTTGAGGTTTTAGCGCTGGCAGAGTCAGATAGCTTCCCAACTCTATTAGGGCATCCTTGTTTCTATGCAAATAATGTTAATCTTGGTTCAAAAAGGGTTATATCAGTTTTGAAAAAAGGAGGAAAGAGTTATTATCCCTTTAACAGATGGAAAATTTGTGCCCTATGTTGAGCCCTTAAGTGAAGAAGATCTGAATAGGATTTATGTATGCCATCCAAGATCCAGAGATGCTTGAGCCAACTAAAGAAGGAATAATTTAGTGGGAGGATGCACAATCTATTAACGATACTACAAGTGTTGCTTGTGATAATTGGGCTCATAGCACTTATGAGTTAGTAGGGCGTGAAGTCAAGAGCATATTTCCTAAGGGTAAAGAAAATTTTGTTATCAGGAGGATAGGTAATAACTCGGTACCTTGTTACACCTGGAGAAGGAGATCCTATGGTATTCATGCACGCCATGGAGGAACAAAGTGGATAGACCCACTGGAAAGAAGAAATATGCTAGCATATACACTATGTGGGACAAAAACACGTTGGTGGGTGGCCCACAAGGATAATCTTGTAGGATGGAATGAAATTAGGATTTCTCTTGCTACTAGGTTCTTCAGAGTAATGCACCTACTCAAATTTACACTTATCATGGTAATCAACCTATTCAAACACCACGTTCAGAAGTGTGAGAGACTCTGGAAAGAGGGGCAGAAGCTTTACCACCTTCGCTATGGGTGCACAAGTTTTATTCCACTTTATAAGGTTGCACACGTGCTTGGTATGTATATGCAGAGCTCCATAGAGAGACAAATTGGCAAGATTTAATTACAAGAATGGCCCAAACATTTGACTTCTTCTCTACTAAACCTCTAGTGAAAGAAGCATTAAGAGTCATAAAGCACTTAACTATGGGAGATAGTGCAAGGAAGAAGAACTCCTTAGGAGTTATTGGATGAAGGAAACTCAAGAGTGCATCTTGTTGAAGAGACAAGAGGTCGATGCCACACTACTTCAACACACTTTCCTTGAGAAAGAAAAAGGAAAAATGGTCTACTTAGTGGATGATGAAGAAGTAGAAAATATGGATGTAAACCATTCAACAGGTAGGCGTGAGGTGTTGGATAGTGTAGATAAGACCACGTGCACCTATCATGAACCTATGAAGACAAAGAAGGTGAATATTGGATCAGATGTTGAGCCTAAGGAAGCCATAATTGGAGACTATTGGTCAAACTCTGAAGTGGCAAAAATCATAGAGTTACTAAGGGATTATTAGGACTTATTCCTAGGGGTACCATGAACTTAAAGGTGTGCATGAATCATTAGGGGAGATGAAGATAAAGCTTAAAGAGGGTGTGTGCCTAGTTAGAAAGAGACCCTATAGGATGAACCCCAACTTTACATGAAAAGGTCAAAGAAGAGATTGATAAAATGTTGAAGTCTGGGATTATCAAGCCCCTTGATGAGTCAGAATGGGTTAGTCCAATGGTGATCAGTATCAAGAAGGATGGATGGATTAGGATCTGCGTGGACTACAGGGAGCTGAATGCTGCATGTGTGACTGATCCCTTTCCTACGCCATTCACTGAGGAAATACTAGAAGGCGTTGTAGGGCAAAATCTATTCATTTACAGATGGGTTCTCTGGGTATCATCAAGTTAGGATTACCCAGAGGATCAGAAAAGACTACTTTTACTACTAAATGGGGTAGCTTCACCTATATTGTAATGCCTTTTGGTCTAAAAAAATGTTCTGTTGTATTTTTTGCATAGTTGTTCAAGCATTCAAGGAATTTATTCACAACTTCTTACATGTTTATTTGGATGATTGGATGGTGTATGGATTAGTTAAGGATCATTGTGAAAATTATGCTTAATGTTTGAAAGATGTAGATAGTTGAGTATCTCTTTGAACATCAAGAAGTGCATATTTTCTACACCATTTGGAATACTATTAGGACACATAATCTACAAGGAAGGTTTGTTGGTTGATCCAGCTAAGGTTACAGTTATTATAGGCCTAAGAGAGCCTACTAGTAGAGTGAGGTGCATAGATTTTTGGGTCATACAGATATTACAGAAATTTTATCAAAGGATATGCCAAAGTGTCACACCGTTGGAAGAGTTACTAAAAGGGAAAGGTACATTCTACTGGGAGAACCCACAACAAATGCGCATTTGGACATTAAAGGAGAAACTTACTACCACACCTATTATACATTTTCCTTCATGGGACCAACCATTTCATGTACATGTGGATGCCTCTAGGCATGGCCATTGGCATGGTGTTGGCTCAACCTGGAGAAGTATTATAGATCATCCTATCTATTTTGCTAGTAGAAAGCTGACTCTTGCATAACATAATTACACAACTACAAAGTGTAAAGCTTTGTCAATGATCTATGCGCTACATAAATTTCCATAAGTACCTACTAGCTACACCATTCATCTTTATACAAATCACATGGCATTGAAGTATTTGGTAAACAAGCCCATTCTACAAGGGCGCATATGTAGGTGGGTACTCTTATTTCAAGAATTTAATTTCACAAGTTGTGGTAAAACCAAGGAAAAGTAATTCTAGACCAGACCATTTATCTAGAATACAATCAGGAGAAGAAGCATAGGAAATTGAAGATACCATGCTAGATGCACAGTTATATAGGTTACAATGAGCACCATTAGAACTAGAGGACATTGTTGTCTTTCTACAAACAAGTATGGCACCAGAAGGAATGAAATCCTTGGAGAAGAAACAACTTGCTATATGTGCAACCCCCTACATGTTGATTAGTGGTGACCTGTACAAGTTAGGTCGGGATGAAGTATTGTGTCATTGTGTACTAGAACATGAGCGCATATATATTATGGAAGAATCTCATGGTGGTATTGCAGGTGGCCACTATACAGGTGATGCCACTACGTGCAAGATTCTACTCGCTGGATTATGGTGGGAGACCCTGTATAAAGATTGTAAGGAATTTTGTAAGGCTTGTGATCATTGTCAACATCTTGGGAAACCAGTCAATAAGATGAAATGCCTCTAAGACCTATTACTAGTGCAAACCATTTGAGAAATGGGCTATAGATTTTTTGGGTCCTATTTCACTAGCTACACACAGAACTAGATCACGCTACATCATAACTTGCACAGATTATCTGACAAGGTGGGTAGAAGTAACACCTACAAAGGATTGTACAAATGGCTACAAATAGCCACAGTGTTTCTATGGGAAAATATTATTACAAGGTATGGATGTCCTTTAAGTTTGACCAATGATAGGGGCACACATTTTCTTAATGAGACAATTAGAATTTTATTGGATGAATTCATGATTGCACACCATAAGACTACACCCTATCATCCTCAAGAAAATGGAACTGTTGAGGCTTTCAACAAAATTTTGAGCCAGACATTGACAAAAAAATCTATGATGTTGGAAGAAAGGATTGGGATGATAAAGTATCTATAGTACTTTGGGCATATCAAACAACATATAAAAGGTTGAAAAAAGCCACACCATTTTAGTTAGTGTTTGGTGTAGAAGCAGTTCTTCCTATGGAATTTATGTTACCTTCTTTTGCATATTATGTGCACGTTAGAGGTCTTGCTGATGAGAAAGCATTAGAAGAACGGATTGAAAATTTAATCAAGTTGGATGAGTGATGAGCCATAACACGTTGGAGTCAAAAACAAGAGAAGGCCAGGTAGAAAGCATGGCATGACAGGCACATCAGGGATAAAAATCTTGAGATAGGATAGATGGTGCTCCTTTATGATTCTAAATTTTTTTGTGCCATCCAGAAAACTCAAGGTACATTGGTTGGGGTCATATGTTATCACTCACATACTCAAATTAGGCGCTTTGTCAATTAGAGGCACTTGATGGAATACGGTTACCCAGGTTACTTCAACGGGAGTAGTTGAAGCCCTACTATAAATAAGTCTTCTTGGTGTTTGTAATAAGGCAGTGTTTCCATTTAGATTAGGTTTTCAATTTTACATTCCCTTAATGTGTTTCCTTCTTTTTCATTATGCTTTGTCAATTTAGTTGGTGTGTTTGTGTAATAAGTACATTTATGCAGAAGCTAATTACTATTTGAAGAATTTTTATGTGTAAAGGACTGCACATACCCTTAGTGTGGGGTAGGTTGTTGATATCCAAGTACAAGACTGATGGAAATAAGTACACATGAAAGGAACTATCTACGGGTGTTATTCAAGGTTGGAGAATTGAAAAAAAAAGATATTTCTTCTAGACACAAGGACCATAGATAGAGAGGAATGAAGAAACAAGTATAACGTGAGGTAAGCAGAGGCCATGAAGACTACTAGTGGAAGGTGTAGTGATGAGGTACTCAGTGCATGGAAGTGTGCTAAAGAGAAGTCTGCACCAAAAGGTAGGAGGGCATGCTAGAAGGTTATAGCTTGGGCGTGAAGATGTACCCATGGAAAAAGAATGAAAATGGTTGATTAATGAGAGGATTTTTGGTAGGTGGAGGAGCAATAAATGCACTAACTTTTTGAAATTCTATATAAGGATGGGATGCGAGTTCATTTTTACCATTACAATTGAGAGAATTTGAAAAGGGTTAAGTGTGAATGAGCCTGAGAAATCATGTTGAGGTGTGAAGAGTGTGAAACCAGACATGGAGAGAAGGGTTGTGCACAGGAGAAGCTTGTGTTCCCCATAGTGAAGGGTTTGAGTGAAGAAGATGATGTTACAAATGAGCTAGGGCACATGATTTCCACTAGGGCATGAAGATTTAAACTAGGGTTTGACTTGCTTGAATTATTAGAGAGGAAAAAAAGAGATATTTTTAGATGGCACCGAAGAAAGCACCGCAAAGTAGAGAAAAAGGGAAGAAGAAGGTTGAAGTGGAAGAAGAAATTTCTCCCAAGAGTAATTTCTCAAAAATGTAGTATCAAAGGGTGTGATTATGGGACAAGAATGGGATTCCCATATCCACCAATGTAAAATCAATGATTACAACCATCGAACATCAGATAATAAGAAGGAGCTCGATGCGTTGTTGAGCACAAAAACAAACAAGCACACAACAGAAGATATGTCGGTGTATGATGATGTTGGTGAGAAGTTATGAAGAAAAATGGAGTCTACTAGTTATATGAGCTGCCATATTTGGAAAGTATGAACCATTGTATCGGTGGTTGATGAGAAGATTCCATGAGGACTTCTTCTACTTCACAAGATGGAGGGTTAGACTCACAGACTACTTTGATTTCAACAGTGACAGGACTAAGGGCCTCAGGAGTGGATCTGGATAGTGACTTAACTGATAAGGCCACAATCCTAGAGACAAGAAAGGAGTTGGGGTATACCAAAGGTCCCATGTGGCATGGACATTGACAAATTGAAAAAGTACCCAGTAGTGCAGCAAAGCTACACATCTTGTAACAAAGTTGAATGACCAAGGAAGATGGTCAGGTAAACACAATGTGGTTACACATCACAAAGAAGATGTCTCAAGGAGTGGTCTACAATATTGCAGATCACATAGCAAAGACAATCATTGAAGAAGCAGTGGACAGTGAAAGAATAAGTTTTGGCGTTGTGTTATTGTCCTTAGTGTTTATGGAGATTGGGGTGCCCGATGGGCCAAAGGAGAAGATTTGGGAGTACCCCACGGAACACAAGTCACATGCAGAAATATTTGGCAAATACTTGTGTGATGGATCAATGAGTGGACCATTCAAGCAGAGGGTGGAGATGTGGTATGATAGACTCCACGTAGAATTTTTGAAGAAGAATGGCGCATACCCAAGGATTTTCCTTCAATGGTGGGTAAGGAAGTTTAGTTTGTAGTCTACCAACATTTTTACATCATCACATGATTTGTGATGAAGGATGGGGCTTGGAGCCCATGGTGCAAACTTTCATATGCCTTCACAACAAGGTATTTCCAAGCATCAATTCATCGGTTTTCAGATGTGCATCACCTAACCTTCAATGCAGACAAGGTAGATTGTGACTACCACACTCTAGAGAAAGAAATATGTATATCCATGGTGGAATGCCTACATTGAGAGGCTTATCTCAGATATTATAAGCATGAAGCTTGTAAGCTTGGTAGTTGGGGACCAGAGTAGTGCTTGTGTACCTACAACTCAAACCCAAGCTGGAGAACACTAAGTATGTGGAGAATGAGTTCACGCTCCTAGGGCCGCCAAAAGGTAAGCATACAATGGAAAATGTTCCAACACCTAAGCCCACAAAAACAATTCAAGTAGATGATGAAGAAGAGGAGCATGAAGATAGTGGTGGTTTGGAGCACAGAGGTAGAAGACAACCTCCAAATAAGGAAGAAGTTGAGTGTGCGACTACACCACCTCAACCACAAGAAGGAGATGATGAGGACTTGGATGCAGTCCAAGAGAGAGTCATTTCAAAAGAGTATTTAGGAGAACAAGGACCCTAGGTGCTACTCCACAAATAGTGCACAAATCACCTCAAACTCTCTCCATGAAGGAGACAATTGAGAAAAGAAGAAGGAAATTGAAGCTGAATGAGGAAGCGGAAGAGTCTGAGGAAAGCATGCCCAATTCCCCTACACCTCCAGAGAACAAGGATAAACCAAAAGAGATGAAGATATGAAGGATGGAGAGGAAGGAGGAAAGGAGGCAGATGAGACAACAACCAAGACTGCTCAGGACACAACAACACAAGTTCCAAATCTTGAAGCCCAAGTTCCTAAGTAGCCTAGATCAAAAAGAACAAGTGGAGAATATCTTCCACTAGTCATGGGCTATGCCGAGGACACAGGTAAAATTTTTCATGCCCATTTCCAAAGCACAATGACATAAAAGGATTTATATGGTTGGGAGTTGATGGATGAAGATATGGCAACCATGCGCACAAGGAAGCAATTGTCATGGTCGATGCACATGCACATGGATGAACCATATTTTGATGTATGTGAAGAGTCATGTGTTTCAAGGAGGTTGAAGAAGACACCTCAGGCTAGGCACATAACAGTAAAGCCTACTGTTATGTCAGATGAACAAGTGAGCAATGCTTTGGTGAAAGTCTCGATAGAAGTGGCATGGATGAAAATATGGATAAAGCTACAACAATTAGGGCACTGAGGGAGGAGATCAAGATGAAGGATGAGGAAATAGCATACCTAAAATAGGAAAAAGACTTGGCATAGAAGAAGAACGTTGTTTTTATCAACATGGTAGAGGATATTGGGGACAATGTCATGAAGGCTAGGCCACACTTAGAGCCAAAGGTACCTAAGATGTTTCCTTCGGCAATACATTATGTAAGTACATTGGTGGACTTAGTGCTTGAAGATGAACCTCTGTGTATCTCAGCACCAAAAGATCCAGCATAGGAAGAAAAATGAGAAAAGGCTTCAGTGATGTAGAAGATTACATCATATGAGGGTTACTTCAGAGCTTCATAGGAGGAACTAAAGAAGGTGGATCAAGCATTGAATATTTGTACACAAGTGCTAGAAGTCGTTATAAGGACCAGACCATTTTGGAAGACAATGAGGTCCTGAAGGCCATGAAAGATGAAACATTGGGCACACAGAATGATTAGCACTTGTCAAAAAAAGAGGCCCTTACAACAGCTCAAGAACCACACAAGGAAAGGCTAGATGAGCTTGGGAAACTCATCACGTAAAAGATGGACTGTTAGAAGGGAGAATGACTACCATGTCCAGCATTGTGTTGGTCTTGCAGAATGAGAAAGGAGAGATTGCAAAGGATGAGTTAGAATCAATTACAAAGTGGATATTCTAGAGAAGGCAGAGGCCGCGCTCAATGATTGGCAGACTCTAGAGGTGGAAATAAAATAAGAATATCTAGAATTAATTATTTAGGTTGAAGTAGAAGATACTACAGGGTAAAGACATTCTTTTATTTATCAAAATTATTTCTATTCTTCTACTCATATTCTTTGATTCATTTTGGAGACAACCATTGTGGGGAGAAATGCAACTAGTGTGGGGTAATGTTGGTCAGTCAAAATCTAGAACTTAGTGAAGGAAATACATAAGGTTTGTGCAAGAGAGTAGAGCACATTCAAAGGCATGGAAGTATCGGAAAGGATCACACGAAGAACAAAAACAGGTTTGGGACTTATCCATTTTCATGATGAGGATCTATTTTTGGAGATAGCATGCGGAGCACACAAACCGGTCAAAGACTTACACGACACGCATTGGATATTTTTGGAGGATCAGCTACAAAGCACTTTGCATGGACACAGGACAAGAATAGATCTACTATCTGTCAATTAACTAAAAGCAATCTATTGTTAGTGCACTTGCATGTGTGGCTATTTTTGTAAGGAGTGTGGCTAATAATAGCATGCGACCTATTTTGGGATTAGATAAGTGGTGAAGGGAAAGTCCCCACCCTTATAAATATGTATTGAATCTGTGTAAGCATAGAGAGAGAGAGTGTGAGAACTATGTTATAGTGAGATTATGTTGCCAAATCTAATACACGCATGAGTGTATGCTACTATTATTATAAAGAAGCTTCTGTGTATTACTGAATTTAATATAATGGATATTATGGACTGAATCAAGGTGTTATCATGGTTATAGTTCAATATTGCATGCTTGATTTCATCATGGTTATATTTTAAGTCTATTATTCTCTAGATCTAGATCTAAACATGCACTGTAGAATGATATATTAGTCATGGATCTGAATGCCTTAAGTCTTCATCATGTTAACATCCTGCAACAACAACCCTAAAGAGGGGAAAAAAATTAAATTAAAAATTGATTAAAATGTAAGCCTTACAAATTAACAAGAATGCAAGATAAACAAACTAATTTGTAAACCTTCTTGGAACCTTTCGGTGTAAACCTCAGTAGGAGATATTTTGAAGTTGTATAACCTTGAAAAATGGTTGATTTGTGAGTGCTCTTGAATGACCTCCAAAGTGGGTGCAATTGCTACAAACACATGGATTTAGCTTGGAAATTTAGTAGAGTTATTGTATTGTGAATCCAAGAGGATTTGACAGAGAGTAGGCCTACATTTTATAGAGGCAGAAGTAGTTGGAAGTTGGTTAAAATTGGTTGAATGCACATGTTAAAAATAGCATTGGAGGAGGTTGCAGTCAGTTCTTCGAGGCATTTAGGGGCAATGATGGAATTAATTGCAGAAGTTGCATCTAGAAAGGTCACTATACGTGTAATGCAATTAACCCCACCTATCTAGGATTCTAGAAATGTATTTAACTAGGATGAGGATGTGGAGTCCAAGTGGAGTCCAAGTGGTTATTTACTAAGTGGTAGTTGACTAGGATGTGTACACTTAATTAATTAATTATTCATTTGATTAATAAATGATAATTAAATTAGTTAAAGGGGTATATTGGATTAATTTAATTAATCCAAAGCGTGCAATGTGCATGAATTAATCAATTTAATCAATTAATCACAAATGGAAGAATAACAGGTTATACTAGGATAGCACTAGAAACATGTGAGTAATTTTCGGGTGTCTACGGTGACTACGTAAAGAAATGCATCAAATGTCAACAACATGCTAACCTCACACATGTTCCTAGTAATGATCTTCAACCATCCCGGGATCTTTGGCCCTTCTCATAATGGGGACTCAACCTCATCAGCCTTATCAACCCCCACTCATCACAATGAAAAATACCCTTATTATAGCAAGTGAATATTTTACAAAATGGGTGGAATAAATCCCCCTTATCTCAACTAAATTAGATAAAATCACCAACTTCATCCATCATCACAATATCTTTCACTTCGGTATTCCTCGTAAGCTCATTGTAGATAATGGAAAATCATTCAAAAACAATAAATTTTAAAAACTTTTCCACACCTACAACATCAAGCTTAGATTTTCCTCACCTTACTATCCACAAGAAAATGGTCAAGCAAAGGCCTCTAACAAAACACTCAACAAAATCCTCATGAAAACTATTGACCAAGCTAATAGAGATTGACATCTCCAAATCCCATTTGCATTATGGGAATATCAAACCAGCTTTTGCACACATACATGTGTTAACCCCTTCTCCTTAGTTTATGGCACCAAATTCATTCTTCCTCTCGAAGTACAAATCCCATCTCTACGTGTTTCCCTTAAATATATCCTCCCAAATGAGGATTATTGTCAAGAACACTTATCACAACTTGAACTGTTAGATGAACATCATCTAACATCCCTTGAACATATTAACATCTATCAAGAATGCATCAAATGAGCCTATAATAAACATCTCAAGCAACGTGAATTTAACATTAGTGATCTTGTTCTTAAAGAAAATCAAAACATCACTAACATGGAAAAGAGTAATTGTTGAAATTTTACTCCAAATCGGCTTGGACTATATATTATCACTCATAAGTATGGGTCCAGGGCTTATCATTTATCCTCCCTTGATGGTAAACCTAAAAATAATCCTCTTAACACACTACACTTACGTTGTTCTCTCGTTAACTTATAAAATCATGATGTCGTAGTCAAACTATGATCTTCATCTATTAACCTACATATAATATTGCCCGTAATGATTTGGAATCATGTGGTCTCCCTGTCAACATATCAATCACGACCTTGAATATGGGCATCATGGCTCTACTCATAGCATATTCCTCATGGAAAATTTCCCACTCATGGCTAGGGAACCCCGTAATCATTACTCACACCATCCCCTATCTTATCCTATTAAATGACATGACAAGGACATAAGTGTAGCTTGCACACTTATCTTATCCCCTTTCTACATGATCACCCTAGTATTTCTCTTATATCATAATCCAAATTTATATGGGATGGATATGTTCAAAATATAGATCGATCCCCAAAAGGAAGAATATAAAAACATGTCAAATAAAGTTGTAGATCACTCCCTTAAAGGATGGATACTATCAAATCAAAAATAAACAAAACCATATACCACTCCCTTGAAGGATGGTTACCCAATCAAATGAAAAATAAGGAATTCCCACGTTTATCACTCCTCATATCAAAAGGGGCTTCCTGCATTGATCAACCCTCATACAAAAAAATCAAAAAGCAACCGTCTAAGGAAAGCTTCCTAGATTGATCAAGTTTCCCCAAATGCAAGCTTCCCGCATCGATCATCTTGTATCAAACACAATAAAGATGGGTAAAAACCATGGGGAGCATCAGGAAGAACCCATTTCCATGTGTTTGCTACACACAAAAACTTTCTCATGTTGGAAAAGGATAATATCCAGCTATATCCATGTGTTTATTATCCTAATAGGACTAACCATTATGGGTAATACATTAACATCTAGTATAGGGTCATATGTGCAATATCATACATTTAAATCAATTTACCACCATACACTATATGTGTCCAAAACAATAAAAAACAAACATTCCACAATAATTTCTTATCCATCGTATAAGTGCGTAAATCATACAACAAGATTACCATTTGTCATGACAAAATCATCAAAATCATCTCATAATCACATACATCTATAATCTAAATCATATATTTTAAATATTTTCATAACTCATCACATCATAATAGAAACCATTAATTTAAACATCATCAATCACATCTAAATCCATCATAATGCAAATTAAAACATAGAACATAACTCATCTAAAAAATCATATATATATCAAAATCTCTATACATCATCAAGGGTTTAAAAAACCTCGTATATCAACAATATATACCATCGCTATGGAATTTAAATGAGCCTCATCTATCAAAATCATATCTACAAAAAACTACTAAGTAAACTGAATATTCTTCAAACACTCCCTCCTATTCTACTCCCTAAACTCCATCTTGTCCTCCCTCTGGACCTTATACTGGCTAACCCACAATCCTAGCACTACCTAATGGAATTTCCTATCACTATGCTAAAAACATTGTATAATGAGCCTTTGTCACACTATCTCCTCATAATATTGTAACTTATCACACAAGCTTTCCGGTAGTTGGCCATGCCTATACTACCAAGAAGTCTCATCCGACCATTAGTTTGATCCCGAGAAGCATGTAGCTCAGCTCTTAAAATCAATGGACATATCACCCGAAGTCCTTTCGCAAGGCCTCCCGTCCCGCATGTATCTATACTTGTCATCTATGGTCTCTATAGGCTCCACCTATACATCAATGAGTTTTTGTCTCACCCCATCTCTCTCACCGGTCAAATTATCCCACTCATCCAATAATGCAGCCTTCATGACCTCCAAACACTCTATAGTGGCCTCCAATACTGTCACTTTATCCTCCTCATCTCCACCACCACCGTCCCCGCCCTCCTCACAACCACCATCCTCCTAAGGTGCAACCACTACATGAGCCCAACCCACCTCCCAAACCTATCTAGATGCCCCTATCACCATGTTGCATAGGCCTCAGCCACCCCAACATCATCATATCCCACTTTGCCATTCCCTTCCCATCCACCCTCACCCCCACCACATCTTCATCCATCATATCCACCGCCTCCCAAACAATAGGCAATGTTACATTAGTCTTTGCATCATCACGTTGATAGGCCACTACTTCCTTTGGAACATCCTGTACACAATCAAAACTATCATCAAACACGACCAAACCGGATCAACTCCCACATGATCATCCTTTAGCCCCGACACCCATCTATCCTATTTGCATGCCTTCATATCCCCCTTTGCACCAAGCCATGCTAGAAACGTGTATACGGCTTATAAATAACATTCTCATCCTCTAAAGTGGCAAGAATCTTCCTGTAATAAGCCTCGCCAGAACAGGCCCCTGTAGCCACAAACTCGGACCTCCACCTCATAAAACCAACCAAATATAGTACAATCACCAAGTCGATACCCTCTTCATCATCATTGTACATGGATCTGTATGAGAAAGCCCCGAAATGTATTCTACATCCCCTTCATCATCCTTGTATGGAGTCTTCATAACTTCACCTTATTAGCCTCATCGATAACATAAATCTTCTCACCTTGTATCAACAAGTGCAATATCAGTGCACATCATTTAAAGTGATCATCATCTCTCAAATAGGTAGTCAAAACATTCCTGTCACATGGTCCCATCTCTCAAATAGTGCCAACGAAGAAACCCGTGTCAATGTGGATATGCTTGTAATGACGCATCCCACCTAATCCAAACACCTCTAAGTGGGCCGAATCCTTAAGTGACAATAAATCTCAGACATCATCAAGTATCTTTGGGACCCTGTCCCATGTGGTCAATTTCTCCTAAGCATGCACTCAAAAAAAAAAAAAAAATAATCCATCAAATTCTACCAAACAACTAATTAAAAATCAACAAAAAAATCACAACTTTTGTAGAATCACCATCGACTCTACTCAAATCATTGGTGACCTTTAAAAATCATCAGCGACTCACAAATTACTAGTAATTTCATATGAAATCACGAACAGCTTCTAGGGGCCCCTAAATTTTCAAAAAAAAAAAAAATGAAGTACACCATCTAACTCCGCACGTGTGGGCCTTCGTCACCTCTAAACACCTCCAACTACCTCCATCTCACTTGAAATCGCAAAAAATCATAAATTAGGGGTTTTCTTAGGTTCTGGTGTCTAAAATCACAGTGTAACAAATGAGATTTCAAACCACCTTTTATATCCAAATTTTTATTGCCCACCCAATCACCGAAAATTGGGCTAATCGTCGGTGATTTTTAATAAATCACTACTGACTCCCTTATTTTAATCTAAATCATCATTAAACGACCTCTAAGCCTCGACAAAAACATCATTTTCATCATTATTCACCAAAATTCCACATTCCAAGTATGTGCTTCCTTGTTAGGGCTATGAGACCCTTTAAAATCAAAGAAGCAATCAATATATATCAAGCTTTCCTTTATCAAATACATTTTGAATTTTGCAGTCATCCGGGAATTATTTTTCCCCTGTCACCACTAATTCATATGTTTATAGGACACAAACCCATTAGTTTTCCTATCAATTGACTTCCTAGATGTGTAATCCCATCTTTGTGGCGACATCCTTTATTTTAAAGCATGTGTCTCCCGATACATTTTGGATACTATACGCCTCTCGGGATATTTTCCTGCATCCACTTCCTATGAGTCATACATTTATGGGACGAGAACCCATTGGTTTCCCTATCATTTAAATTTTTGGTCACTCAAGTCCACTTTTGTAGAAAAAAATTTCTCATGCATAGTCTTGGGGCATCTTAAATCAAAGCACACCATCATACAAACCTATCTCATGCAACAACCTTTTCAAACTCGTGATCATTTCACTTTGTTGCAATAACCCCCAGTTTGAGGAGGGACTACCTATCCAACACAAAATCAACCATTTCACTATTTTTCATCCAATGCTTTTTCCATCACAAACCACGTGACAAAAAGGGAAAATGTAGACACTTGTTTTCTAGATACACCCCTCACACCTCATTCGAAAATCCTTAAACATATCTCATTACCATAAACCATCACCCATCCCCCACAAAATCATGTTTTTCCCCACCGTAAAACCTTCCGTGTACAAGCACTTCATAGCAAATAATATTATATTCATCATACTCGCGGGAATATTACAAAGGCTATTATATAGCCATAGTAATAACAAATAATATTCCTAGTTAATAGGAAGTACAAACAAATGAATCGTTAATAGTGATACAGGTTTAACAAACTTATATGTGAACCAATATTGTTATATACAACAATATATGATCTAACCATATAACCGTAAGTATTATTTACTACATGGTAAATATCAAATACCCCTCTAATGTGAACACTAATAATTTCCTAACATTCCCCCTAGTGTGAACATGGGATAAAAACAATCACACTTCCTTCGTAGCTTGTCTCCCGTGTGTGCTCATGATCTGGATGGTTTTTCAAGAGAGCCAACAACCTTCAAGGATGGTTTTACTAGACAACCACCAACCAAAAAGGATGGTTTTTAGGACAACCAACAACCTCAACAAGGATGGTTTTCCAAGGATAGCCAAAAACTTGCAAGGATGGTTTTATAGATCAAAAAATAACCCAAAATGTACAGATGGTTTTATAGGACAACCAACAACCCAAATATCATGATGTTGCTTTTCCTTATGCTTTCATCTTTTCCACTATGTTTTTCCTTCAGGGAATTATGTAGGAAATATTGCTCACTAAATACAAATTTGAAAAAGGAGGTAGAAATGAAAATGGAACATTGAGATCATGTCCCCCTTCAATGTGAATTTTCCACTTATTCAACACAAAATAGGAACTCTAAAATTGAAGAACACTAAAAACCAACTGAAAGAAAAATCACACCACAAAATGCCACAACAACTAATATGCGGCCTTATCATTAGTGATCTGACAAGAGGTCATTGATTGACCTCCATCCTTTCGTACCTTCATCCCGAAGTGTATGTGTTATTAACTCAACAAAATGCGAACATGAAGCACATTTTTTTCCACATTGAGCTTATTCTTCTCTTCCCTCCCGAAATGTGAAACACTTTATTTTTTCAGATTTGGGTAACACCAAAAATGTGTTTGTAAGGAAATATTTTTATTTTTTAGACTTTTTGAGTCTGACTCACAATGAAATTTTGAAGTGACTCTTGACATTGATGATACAATTTTAATGACACAAATACTTTTCTTTTAACGACAATAATGATATAAACAAATTGAGTTTATATAAACTATTTGAAAATAAAAATAATCACATATGTGATTTTGACAACACAAAATACTTTTGACAACATGTAACATTAAACAAATTTTCTAAACACATCTTCTAAAATCATAGTTGAAATCACCTAAATAAACACTAGTTATTGTTAAACAAACCTTGACATATATTAAAGACAATGAGCTTTTCTATCAGCTAAACCAAGACTTGCTAATAATAAAGACAAAAGACTTTGAATTTAATAAATTATGGAATTACATTGACCTCATAATGGCATCCCAACATAGAATAGAATATAACTTACTACTCCATGACTTGCATGAGGGGATTTACCTTAAGGTTTTAGATTTTCTACGAAGATCAATCTCAATGCCAAAACCCAAATGCACATTGACAACTTACACATGTTAGAAGATTCTATTGCATGAGGAGAATATTTTGAGTTTTGACACATTTGTTCATACCAAATCGTATCCACAAATTCAATATTGGAGCAGACTAATGCCATGACTATCTAATATCCAAGGTGTAGACTTAACTACTGAAACCGAGGTGCTACACTGGAGGATACAACATTTGTTGGTTTCTCTTACCACTTCAAATTCGAATGCAAATATTCTATGTGGATGCCTTGTCAATATGTGTTCAAAAACACCTTTTCGAACTTGATGGGAATGAGATATAGTGTAATGCAATTAGAAAAATCAAACCAATGTTTGATAGAGATAAGAAAAATCTAGAACATTATTCAGTGATGACGTCAATCAGATCATGGCACAGTGGTTGGAGTTTGAGAAAATTATGCAAAATAAGACGCACAAGCTATGATCTACATAGTTGATACATAACATATATGGGAAGTGTGGTACACAATAGATGATCTATTTAGTTGATACACAAAATTATTTTGATGATTTGAGATCCAAGCTCATGCACTACTAATGTCAATGCAAAATCCTTTGAAGCCGCCAAGCCAAAAAATTTAATGAAAATCTAATACAATGCAAAATCATATTTCACTACAAATAAGTTGGGAAACTAGGGATTCATTGAATGTAAACCACAAATGGCAATGATTAGTTATAAAAATATCTAATATCTATGCACAAATCGTTGCACTCATACAATTATTATTGTCAACAACTATCAGAAAACTAAACAACTTCTCACAAATATAATAACATCATTCAGGGGAAATAAATAATGGTTATGAAATAAATTACAAACTCAATTCTTCCATCTTATAACCGGATCCGCCAGAAAAACAAAATTCCAAGTAAAATCTTTCCATAACAAATAGTATTATATTCATCATACTCACGAGAATATTACAAAAGGCTATTATATAGCCATAGAAATAACAAACCACCTAATTAATAGGAAGTACAAACAAATGACCTGTTAATAGTGATACGGGTTTTAAAAACTTATATTAGAACCAATATTTTTATATACAACAATATATGATCTAACCATATAACCGTAATTATTATTTGCTACACGGTAAATATAAAATACCCCTCTAATGTGAACACAAATGATTTCCTAACAAAACCCATTTACCTATCCTAAACCTCCCTAACTACCCTTAACCTATCTAAACCCATTTTACCCTCACCACCCACCCTCTTAACCTCCCATAAAACATCCCCAACTATTTACAAATCAATCCAAATCTGAAAACCCTATTTGGAAGTGGTTGCAACAAATTCCAAATGGGTTTCTCCACTTTTCTCGGATCCTTAGTGATTCTAACACAATCACCAAGTGATTATAAAAATTACAAAACCTCTCTAAAATGGATCTAGAATCATCCTTAGCAAATATATTTTTTCATTTCGATCAAGACAACACCACTATGAGCAACCCCACAATGTCATCACATCAATTCAGCCATTAGAGCATCCTCATCTTTGTACACTTGTTTACAAAATCAAAGGTATCTTCTTTCATTTGCATTATCAAGTCTTTTAAATATCATCTATTAGTCAAAATTAACCCTTTTATTAATCACTCTACATCAAATCTTCATTATATCAAAGAATTCATCTTTTAACAGTAATTTCCAACAATTATGTTTGAATCACCAACTATTCTACTTAAATCGCTAATGAATACTTACATTTCATCATTTTAATTACATATGCATAATTTCAGTCATATTATCACTTTATTTCTATCTAATCAGTTTGTTTTCAAGATGTGTCTCCATGTAGATGATAGTGTAAGTTGAATCACATCCCATCTATGATATTCGATCATTCAATAAACCTTCCTCTAGGAGCATTTTGATATCGCACATGAACTTAGCCTTTGTATCATCTCCTTGACACTTAAAATCGAACACATAGAATATCAAATCGAAATCATACAAGAAGAATGGGATTGTGGTGAATTGTTATAGTTTGACTACTTCAAGGAGTTCAAGATTAGTGTAGCCCTCGCTTGGTCCTCCTATCATGCAGAAAAATATCTATTTATCCCCCTTGGAATTCTAATCATTCCTTATGTTGTCAATCATCATTTTATCATCATTATCATTTAATTTCAAATTTGAGTTAACACCCTTCGAGGAAGCCCATTGGTTCCTGGGATCGGCCTTTACCGAGAAACTCATGAAATCTCTATCTAATATCTATCTAGTCTAGTTTTCTATGAATGCAACTTCTCTCATCCACTAGAAAGAGGTGTCTCTCACATCTTTGACATCCATTCACCCCACATTACCTTTGTTGGTGCAGGTATCATTAAACCCTATTGTCTTTCAAGTTTTTGTTGTTTCTCGTTATAATAGAAAAATAAAAATCACCATAAATAACTACAATGTGAGTTATAAATTCTAGGGAGTTGTAAGAGTATTAGTATTTGAGGAAATGTGTGGAGATGTGTTCCACAAAAACAAGGGAGTTGGCGAAACTCATTGCTCTAGCTGAAACTAAGGGAACTACGGATGATAAGATCTTTTAATATAGTAAATGAATAATTTGAATAATATGTAGAATATAACACAACACAAGAGATATTTGTGGGCCAAGATTCCCAAATATTCAATATATGTAGAATAATACCCTTAAGGTAGGGCAATACCATATAATATTCCTTAAGGAAGGAGTAACTCCACAATCTCCCAAGATGGGAATCCACTTCGAGGGGGACACCTCCAATATACCTCTACCAAGTAGAATACTCAACTCATACATCCATGATATAACTCATAATGATACTCATATCCTTTATATAGACATACATTACTCTTAATGGATGGGTAACACCTAATCCCAATGTAGGCCAACTCATTACCCAATATAACTAATTCCTATGTGACCCCATATATTATAAACATATAACTAATTAAGGGGGATGTGTGCCACATATCAACATCTCCATCAACCCATATACATTATAATATCATATCCTAAGGTACATAGCATTCCCTCCCTCCTTGACATGTTTCATCCCTAAAACATAAGAAGAATCCATATAGTGAGTGTGTTTTAAATCATTGCACACTTATCGTCATGCTCAATCATCCAACCACCCATATGAAATCTTAGTGGGTGATACTTCTCCAAACCTAATTCCATATTCCATTACACTCCTCTGATTCCATCCATGTCCATATTTGTTCCTCCTCGACATCCATGCATATCCATAATAATTATTCATGTCGTTTAATTATTTATACATTGATGTCATGTATAGCCATAATGATTGCTCCTTCAATTCCCTGTATATTTATATAGATTGTTTCCCTCATGTGTCCTAACATGTCTCCATGATTGTTTCCTCTCATGATGATATGGTGTCTATATGGTGCAACCTTAGTATCCTCAACCTTATCAACCTTTTCCTCAACTTTCTTTTCCTCTTCCACCTTGTTGTTTGTTATTTATTTTTTCTCTTGAGTAGATGAATTATTTTTTTCTTGTTCATCATTCTCTCCTTATGAATCATCCTTATTATCTTCTTCACCATCTTCAAAGTGTGATATCCCGCAATGTAATTTTATTTCTCTTGTACCATAATTTCATGAATTTATTTTGCATATTAATATTAATTGTTCCCAAGGTCTCTAACCAAGGATATCTAAGAACAATATCCATACCATCCATATCCAAAGCATAAAAATATGAATGCAAAACATATTTATCCATAGAGAGCTTTAAATCTTCAAAAACTTGAATTTTTTACCATCCACTTGTGATTCCTTGATATGTTTTGTTTAAACATGTATATGTTGCGCTACATCCATATTGATAAAAAAATTAGGGTTTATGGAAAAAATTACCTTTTTCCTTTGAATGCACCCTTCAAACTGAAATATTTAAGCTTCTTTCCTTGGAGATGCACTATTTGAACTCGTATCTTGATATGTCGTCTCTCCTTTTGAATCTGCATAGCTTCTTCATGATCAAATTTGTATTCTTCATATTCTTCATCTTCTTCATCATAATCTTATTTTTCATCCTCATCTACAACATCCTCTTCTTCATCATCATTTTTTGGCCCATCGATCTAAGAAAACATGTTCCATTTCCTCCCAAGACCAATCTAAACTCCCTTGTTTCAATTCAGAGCACCAAGTTCGTGTTAGACCACCCTACCAAAGATGAAAAAGAAACCATGGGATTGGATGTGAAAAAATTTTCTTTAAATTGGATCCACCATTCTCTAGCATCAATCTTTCCATCTCCATAAAAAGTTCTCATCCCCATGATCCACACAAAAACTAGGGTTTTAGAATAGACCCTTTTGATCAAAAGGCTTAAGGAAGCATATATAGCGCATGTGGTGCATGAAAGGAGATTTAGGACTTAGCCGATTTAAGAAACAAAGGAAGAAACATGAAAATCATGATCGGTTCAGATGTGGATAAGATGCCAACCTGGCAACAGGTGGCCCAGGAAAGAGCATGCCAACAAAGGAATCTTCTAGAAGACCATCATGAGATGGAGTGGAGAGCTCAGGCCTGAGGAAACATGCTCGCTGAAGGACCACATTCGACACTTGGCGTGATGGATCTGAGGGCGTGGCAAGGCAAGTTGGAAACATGGGAAGGTGATAAATACAAGTGCCTGTGGACCAAAAAAAAGGGAAGGGAATATAGACATAAGAGGAGAAGATAGGAGAGATACACACAGAGAGAGATAACATGGGTGAAGCTCTGCAAGATTACTGCGAGTGGAGCTCTGATGCAGAAAGGAATGTACTAAGCTTAGCATTGTAATTTCTTTTTCTTTTTGGCATAGTTATACAAGCCTAGTGATGTGCATGACTGTGGTCTACCCTCTATGGCTCTTTGTAATGAAATGATGAATACAATGAGGTTACCTATTGCAATTAGATATGAATATCAAGTGGGTTTCATGTATATTTCATTCATAGAAGTTCTCTTTCCTTTCATGCTATGAATGAATGGTTGTAGCTTTCTTTCTGTTATATTATATGTTATGGAGTCTTTTAAAACACACTGGTCTGAAGAAGCTACAAGGATCTGGAGGCCATCCGAGCCCTTGTAATCCTTGTATGTCTAAACTTCTTTCCTGAATACTCTTATACTAATCATTGATGAATGCTTCCCACTAAAAACTCACATAAAAGAGAGACTCGGCACCCACGCATGCCTCGGGTGAGCGCTCAGCTTCTATTGGGTGATAGGCCGCACGCATGGGATTCCTTCCTCTTATAGTGGGAGTAAAATTGACTACATCTTGGTTCCCATTTAGGACCTCTTTTCAAAGTTGTAGTGGGATATAACATGCATCATGATCTGTGTAAAGAGTAATGATGGATCGGTTAACATTGGAAAATGTTGAATCATGGTTCAAGAGCACGGAGGATGAATTTTCCCAGAGATTCAACACTGGACCTGAGTTTGATACACGTAGATGGGTAGAGGAGAATCTCTACCATGATCTATATGAGACTTTTTTCTGCTGCTTCCCAGTAGAGTTATTTGGGTGGCTTTCAGCCTATGCATCTAGATCAAGTTGGCATTATGGATCATGGATATGGACCAAAGAAGACTACCAAAGGTTGCAGGATGTAGAGATCGACATGGACCCATGTTGTAGATCACTGGTGGGGAGGAGTACTAGCTAGCTACACTCTGGAATATGCCATTTCCACGTATTCTTGTCTAGAGGTTGTTGAGTTTGAGTTTCTACGAGAACCTAGGGGATCATTTCTACGTGTTATTCCTCTAGCTATGAAGATATTGATGGTTACCATGAGTTTAGAAGCACTCCCAATGGCCGGCTAAACCATTCTGAGCATTGGGTAAGGAAGCTCGGGTGGAGGAAGATGGAAGATGATAAAAAATAAAAGGAGAGGGAAGAAAGATGGCTCAAGTATGGGAAAAGCACGTGAAAGGGAGATTACTAGATGATGCAAAGCTACTAGTGTGATGGATCTATGGAGACAGATGTTGCGGGAAGGAGTTGAGGTTCACGTGGAGGACGTGGAACCTGAGTAGTCTATGCTACCCCATCTTGGCAAGCGTGAGGGAGACCCCTTCGGCTTCTGGTGAGAGTTTGTCACATGGAGAAAGGAGAGTCATTGGTGCATATCTAAACCCACCCAGTGACCGAGCCCTAGCACTTGGTTTTCCCGAACCAGAAGAAGTATTGATCTAGTTGAAACTAGTGGAAGAGATAGATCCATGCCTAGGAGATACAATTTTACATTCCCTTCTTCTATGGCTGCACATATTCCAGTATTTGGAGGAGTTTTTGGACAAGGGGCAAGTGTACAAGCTTTTGGTCTCACATCAAGGAGTGGGCATGGGGACAAAGTAGCGGTAGTGGGGGCACTATCACACTCATCATGGTGCAGTTCAATGGGACCATGGGGGCACTTGGCATAGCTCCTACAGGCCCTATTGGACCCAGTGGTTCTGGTGGATCTAGTGGCTCTAGAGGTACAGACCAGTGGACCTGGTGGATCAGGTGGTGGAGGAAACACCAGAGGGAACCAAGGCTCTGGTTCAGGACAAGGACCCCAACCACCACCTCAAGTTTTCTTTGAAATGTCTCTGCACTTACTAGATTACAGTGGGCATTGAGGATGTTATGGAACATGTTCACAAGTGTGAATTGCTATGGCATGGTGAAAGGTATCACAACCCCATAATGAAAGGCTAGTCAATTTGTAACCACGTTGCAAGGGCGCGCGCATAGCTGGTATAGAAAGTATGATCCTCATCAAATAGTGGTGGATTACACTACCTTAAAGAATGCATTCCTGGAAGAGTTCCACATTCCTGAGTTGAGAAAAAAAAGCATTAGCACTTTGAAGGAGATACAACAAGGAATGGCAAGAGAGTGTGGGAGTATGATGTGTGCTTTAAGACTCTCTTGTCTAAATTATCATATGATATACATCCTTCTCAAAGATGCACAAGTGGTTTTTGGAGGATTGATCACCCCTTTTAGAAGGGCCCTATCTCATAAGACTTTTACAGATCCACATGAAGCATTGGAGGCTACCTTGCACGCCGAAGCCATTGGTAGTATTGATACTAGCGTTAGCCCATTCTTGGAGGCTCAGATTGCTGCTATGGCTAAATAGTTGGAAAAGCTATCTGTGAACTTGGTCCATGAGACTCGCATAGTGGTTTGTGGTGCATGATTGTGAGATAGAGGGGCACGTTAAGGATAATTTCCCCGAGGATGGTATGCGCTATAACATTAGATTGTGAAATCTATCATGGGGACCATGATGCCAGTAGATGTCCCTTGCTACAACACGTGATCAAAAAGAATGTATCTGTTATTGCAAGATTTACACCTCCATGACCCATGATACTAAAGACTGTAGGCTCATTGATCAGATACATGAGGCCATTGATCATGGGGTGCACCAAACCAGCATTGCCAGTGGTTCTAAAAATGATGATCACCATTATGAGGAGCAGCGCAGATGGAGGCACGTGAGGAAGAGGTTTTCGAGGAGGATTCCATGGATGAGGTAACCATAGAGGAAGGAGTGAGTTCCCGTGAGGGACATGTTTCAACTGTGGATCTATAAAACATTACAAGCGTGAGTGCCTGGACTTGTTGCAGTGCTCATGGTGTGGAAAGAAGCATAAGTATGAGGAGTGCCCAGAGTTATATGAGCATATGAATCAGCAGCACCGGAAGGACAAAGGCGTTGTGATGGTCAGCATCAAGAAGGAAGACATATAATGGATGCCTGGGTAACATGGGATGAAGGTTTGGAGCCTGTCTTGGTAACAACAAGGGCAAAAGCACACGTGTGCAAGGGAGATACCAAGACAGAAGAGCCTGTTTCAAGAGAAGAGGTCATTCATGGAAAGTACCTAGACCCCGCGCATCAGAAGGAGATATATCAGACACCATGGATGTTATTCAAAGCTTGTAAGGGGAGATCCTAGTGTCTAAAGGAGAAATCCAGAGGGAGGAACAAGGAAGGAGGATCGAGGCGTAGAAAGATGACCTGGATGAGGTCAAGGAGGTGTGTAAAATGCTAAGGTAGGAGAACATCATTCCTTTGCTAGGATCCTGTTGAGAGAGAAGGTACCACACACATGCGAGAAGAGTGTGAGAGGTAGGTCTTGCACATGTGAACCTTCCCCTCACAAACCTCGACTATGACAAAGAGATTACATTCAATGCAAGTTGTGGATGGATGGCTCCTCAAAGAATATACTACTGATGACACTAGCGGAGGTTAATGTTTTGACTTTGGATGCATGGCATCAGATGGGGAGACCTACATTACAACCATCTTCAAATGTGTTGTATATGGAAAACAAGACTAAGGCAATGCCCATCAGTGTCTTGAAGGATGCAACTATTACTATCCAGGAGCCAAGTTTACTGGGGACTTCAAGTCTTGGCGCTCGCCGAGGTGGAACAATTTCCCAACACTACTTGGGTACCCTTGGTGTTACAAGAACAATGCGGACCTCCGGTTCAACAAAGGGTACATCAGTTTTGAGAACAAAGAGGAGTGGGTCATTATACCCCTAGTTGATGGGAAGTCAACACCCTACATTGAACCATTGGGAGAAGAGGTTTTGGACAAGATTTATGTGTGCTCAATCAGAGACCCGAGATGGTACACCCTATTAATGGGGTTATCCAGTTTGAAGATGCTCAGTCAGTGAGTGATACCACCAGCCGGCATGTGACAATTGGGTGCATGGGACTTACGAATTAATGGGATGGCAAAGTTGAGAGGATCGGTGACCAAGGTAACTAAGGCATGCATGGTTCGATGCCTTGGGGGAAAAGAACTACCCAAGTACTGAGGAGCCTTCCCTGAGATCTTTCTACAAGAGATAGAAGCTCAATGGAAAATGAAAAGGAACAAAGGGAGATGTTGAGTTACATCTTGCTCAACACAACAGCTCGTTGGTGGGCCACGCATCAGGAGAGCCTTTTAGAATGGCACGAGGTAAGAATTCTCTCTGTCAGATTTTCTAGAAGTAATATACCCACCATCATCAAGGAGTACCATGGGAAGGAGCCCACCTCTTTCCATATCCAGGAGTGTGAACGGGTCTAGAGAGAAGGTGCGGAAGCCTTGCCACCATCCCTCTGGGTGCACAAGTTGTATTCTACATTGCAGGGTTGTGCGCATGCATGGTACATTCATTCAGAGACACGCCGCCAGACAAGGAATTGGCAAGAGCTTCATGGCTGATCTTATTCAAGCCTTTGAGTATCAGAGTACCAAACCATCGGTTGATAAGGCCTTGTAAGGTATCAAGCACCTTACCATGGGGGATAGTGCCAGAATGGAAGATAGGCTATTGGAACTACTAGGTGAACCAAGATTGGAGGTGCGCTTCGAAGAGATTGAAGAAACAGAAGAGTTATAGCTTGAGCGTGCATGTTTGGAGAAGGAGAAGGGAAAGTTAGTATATGTGATTGATGGAGAGGAATCAAAAGTTTAGATGTTAGCCATTATGTGGGGATGCGTGAAGTAGTGGATAGTGTAGATGCTCACGCGTGCATGCCTACCATGAGCCTTTAAAGACAAAGAAGGTTAACATCGGTTCAGGAGAAGAACCTAAGGAAGCTATTATTGGGGATTATTGGATGGAGAAGGAAGTATCAAAGATCATTGATCTATTGCATGAATTTGAGGATTTATTCCCACGTGGGTACCATGAGCTAAAAGGTGTCCACCATTCCTTGGGGGAGATGAGGATAAAACTAAAGGAAGGTGTGTGCCTAGTTAGAAAAAGGCCCTACCGGATGAATCCCAACTTACGCATGAAGGTTAAGGAGGAGATAGACAAGATGATAGCTTCTGGGATCATTGAGGTAGTAGAAGAATCAGAATGGATAAGTCCGATGGTAATTAAGCATCAAGAAGGATGGGTGGATTAGAATTTGTGTGGATTATAGGAATTGAATGTAGTTTGTGTCATGGATCCATTTCCAACCCCCTTCACTGAAGAAATTTTGAAGGAGTCATTGGGTGTGAAATCTATTCCTTTACGGATGGATTTTTAGGATACCACCAAGTCCGGATTGCAAAGGAGGACCAGAGAAGACAACTTTCACCACCGAGTGGGGAAGTTTTTGCATATACGGTCATGCCCTTTGGGTTGAAAAATGTGCCTGTTGTCTTTTCGCGCATAGTGGTGCAAGCATTCCAAGACTTCATTCATAAGTTTCTTTAGGTTTACTTGGATGATTGGACAGTATATGGTCTGGTTAAGGACCATTGTGACAACTTGAGATTAATGTTTGAAAGGTGTAGGTAGTTGAGGATATCCCTCAACATTAAGAAGTGTGTGTTTTCTACACCCTTTGGGACTTTATTGGGGCATATCATATGTAAGGAGGGCTTACTGGTAGATCCCGCTAAGGTTGTAGTTATTGTGGGGTTAAGGGAACCTACTAGCCAGAGTGCAAGTGCATGGATTCCTTGGGCATATGGGATATTACAGAAAATTCATTAAGGGGTATGCCAAGATCACCGTGCCTTTAGAGGAGCTGCTTAGACACAAAAGTACCTTCCATTGGGGAAAGGGCAAAGAGAGGGTGTTTGATACATTAAAAGATAGGCTTATTACCATGCCTATTTTATGATTTCCTCTTGGGACAAGCCCTTCCATGTCCATGTAGATGCCTCAGGAACCGCCATTGGAGCAATACTTGCACAACCAGGTGAGGGGATTGTTGATCATCCTCTCTATTTCGTGAGCAAGAAGTTAACACCAGCAGAGAGAATTATACCACAACCGAGCATGAGGCATTGTCAATGATCTATGCACTTTTCAAATTTTGACAATATCTGCTGGCAACACCCTTTGTATTCTACACCGACCACATGGCATTAAAGTATTTAGTGAACAAGCCCATTCTTCAAGGGCGCATATGTCGATGGGTGTTGTTGTTTCAAGAGTTTGAGTTCACCATTGTAGTGAAGCCTGGAAAAAGCAATTGTGGACCTGATCATCTATCAAGAATTGATTCAGAGAGGATGCACAAAGTATTGAGGAAACAATGCCAGATGCGTAACTATTTAGATTATGGTGCATGCCCTCAGATTTGGAAGAGATTGTTGTATTTTTAAAAGAAGGTGTGGCACTGGATGGAATGAGGGCATTGGAAAAGAAGTAATTGGCCATATGCGTCATGCCCTACATGTTTATTAGTGGAGACTTATACAAATTGGGACGTGATGAAGTTTTTATGCAGATGTGTGTTAGAACATGAGCTGGCCATCATGGAGGAAGCACATGGAGGAAGTGTGGGTGGGCATTACATAGGTGATGCCACCATGTGCAAGATTTTAATGGTAGGTTTATGGTGGGAAACCTTGTATAGGGATTGTAGAGATTATTGTAAAGCATGTGACCACTGTCAAGCGCATTGGCAAACCAGAAGGAGAGATGAAATGCCTTTGCATCCTATTCCTAGCGCGGAGCCTTTTGAAAAGTGGGTGATAGACTTTGTAGGACCTATTACACCAAGCAAAGACGTAGGATGGGTCACGTTATGTCATCACTTGCATGGATTATCTCACAAGGTGGGCGGAAGCAGCCCCGACTAAAGATTACATGGCAGCAACAGTGGCAAGGTTCCTATGGGAGAACATTATCACAAGGTATGGATGCCCTTTGAGTTTGACCAGTGATAGGGGTACACATTTTCTAAATGAGACCATGAGGATCCTACTATCTGAGTTCATGGTGGCTCATCATAAGACTACACCCTATCACCCACAAGAAAATGGAACCGTGGAAGCATTCAACAAAATACTGAGTCATACCTTGACCAAAATCTGTGATGTTGGAAGACAGGATTGGGATGACAAGGTATCAGTAGTTTTATGGGCTTACAGGACTACGTATAAAAGACTAAATAAAGCCACACCTTTTCAATTGGTGTTTGGCATGGAAGCTATTTTTCCAGTTGAATTTATGTTACCTTCTCTGTGAATAGCATGCGCAGGAGGATTAGCCAATGAACAAGCACTGGAAGAAAGAATTGATGAACTAATGAAACTGGATGAGAGATGATCACTTGCCCATTGGAGCCAAACAAGTGGAAAAGGAAAAGAAAAAGGCTTGGCATGATCACCATATTAGAAACAAGAAGTTTGAGGTTGGGAAGATGGTGTTACTGTATGATTCTAAATTTTGCGCCATCCTGGGAAGTTGAAAGTCCATTGGTTAGGTCCCTACACAATCTCGTACATCCTTGATTCAAGCATGTGCCTAGTTACAAGTGCTGGATGGAATGAAGTTTCTGGACACTTCAATGGCAGTAGGCTAAAGCCCTACTATAAATAAGTCTTCTTGGTGTTTGTAAATAAGGTAGTTTTTCCAGTTAGTTTAGAATTTTCCTTTATGCATTTTCCTTTCCTTGTGTTTCCCTTTCACGTTGTTGTTTTGTTTTGCGCCTTGGGCACCAGTAACCTTATTGCTATTTTTGGAGAATTTATGAGTGCAAGGACCATGCATCATTTAAGTGTGGGGTGGAGAAAAGTGAAGAAGCACGTGATTAAAAGTACCAAGGAAGTTGTGTTGAAGAGCCTTGTTGAGTAGCCTAGTTAAAAGAGAGATGAAGAGAAAAGATAGAATGGTTGGTGCCAGGGTAAAGCTACTCGTAGATCCCACATACAAAGGAAAAAGAAGCACATTTAAAGCAAACATGAGGTAGGTGAAAGCAAGAATCTAGATAGAAGAAGTGCCTTTCAGCGGGTTGAGCACGCGTAAGAGTCTCCTGTCAAGTTGGTTTGGTTGCGCGCTGAAGGTTGGAGGAGTTTTCACGCAGAAAGGGCATGTGAGTGAAGGCATTGAAGATGGGTTTTGTTTTAAAAATCCACATTAAATGAACAAAGTATGGGGTAGGTAAAGTAGCATTTAATGACTAGAAAAAGGAAAAACTATAAATAGAGGGTCGGGGCACTCTCATTTTACTTTGCAAAAATGAAGAGTTGGAGATATAAGTGAAAGATATAAGCTAGGGTTTTTTTTTCAGATTCGATCAAGGAGAAGATCTGTGATTAAAAATGTAAAGAGCCTAGTTTGAGATTGTGAACTAGAAGGAAGGAATTACATGGGCGTGGAACGAAGTGAAAAGACGTTGTCTTGTGAAGAATTTATCAAAGTTAGGGTTCAACAAACTAGGGCATGGGTTTAGGAGAATTGTATCATGGATCTGAGATCGAAGGTTGGGAGAAGGAAAGCAGAGTAACAAGGAGAGGACTAGAGTAATACAATTACCTCGACCATGGCACCAAAGAAAGGGAAGGGCAAAGCAAAGGCTAAACAACCAGAACCCGAGGTAGATACAAATGAAGAATGGTATGCAGAAATGCAGTACCCTGATGGAGTGATGATGGGGAAGGAATGGGAATCCCATTTGAGAAGCATACCAATCAGTGACTATAATCACCACACCAGCACTATAGAGAAAGAAATGACATTAGAATTGGTATGCCCAACCAACAAGTGAACACCTGAAGGGTTGCCTATCTATAATGATGACGTGAAGGTCAAGTTGGTGAAGGTAGGGTTGTTGCAACTCTATGAGTTGCCTTATTTTGGGAAGCCGATCACTTGTACTAGTGGTTAATGTCTGGGTGCACATGAGGACTACTTCCACTTTACTGGGCGCAAGATGTGTGTAACTCCCTAGTTGATTACATAGTTTACAGGCCTCATATGTGAGGGAGATAGCCTAGAAGATGACCTTGGTGACAAGGAAGCTATTCAGGAGACCATCACAGAGTATGCCTGCAAGAAAGGGTCATGGTATTATGACATCTCAAACATCAAGGACCCAAGTTATGAAGATGGCCGCACACTGTAACAAAGTTGAATGGCCAAGAAAGGTGGACGCAAGTCAACAAGCCATGGCTACATGTCTACAGGAAGATTACAGAGGGGACTATTTACAACTTGTCGCATACATTGCCGAGGAAATTGTAAAGTGCGCAAAGGAAGGGGACAGGATCCTCTTTGGCAATGTCCTGCTCACCATAGTATTTGTAGAAATGGAGTTTCAGATGCACCAGATAAGTTTGTGTGGGAGTACCCAGCCAAAGACCCTTCACCCGCGAAGAGGTTTGAAAAGTATGCATGTGATACAATGATGGCTCCCCACAAAGCGGCTCGAAAAATGGTATACGCACTTGAGAAATGCATTCTGGGGTGGAGTGGAGGATCCCCGAACAACTCCCAACAGCCACACAAGGAGAAGCTGAGTTCATGGTGTACCAACACTACTACTTGGGTAGGTTCAAACTTGTTGATGAATCATGGAGCCCTTAGTGCAAGCTCCCTTTCGTTCACTGCCCAATACTTCCAAGTGGGAGTGAACAAATTTAAAGAATAAAAAAAGCTAAGGCTGGAGCTAGGAAAGTTGGACCGGGAGCACATAGGGATATGAGGAAGAAACTGAACTATCCTCGGAGGTAAGCATGTGTATGTGGAGAAGTACATGTCACACATGAGATCCACATGACTAGACCAATAACACTTCCTATTGCTAGAGGATCCGCGACACACGTATACATGCGCATAAGGCCAAATTTGAAAATGGCACATACTTGGTGGATGAGATCTCCATACCTGAAGACCCCTTGGGAAAGAAGAAGCCAGTGTCTAAGAAGAGGGGCAGAGGAGAGGAAGGAGCACCAAGTGTACCAACTACTCAGATAAAGTGAGCATGCCTTCTACGAGTGCCAAGCCAAGCACCTATGTTCAGAGGAAGAAGTCTCCAGTAAAGGAGAAGACACTAGAAGTAGAGGCACCCGAACAACCCACCACCTTGGAGGAGTCACAAGAGGAAGAAGAGAAGGCAGAATCTCCTGACCAGAAGCAACCTCTCAGGAAGAAGTAGAAGGTAGATGAAGAAGCTGACTCGGAGGTGACCGATAGCTTGGAGAGATATCTGGGAGAAGGAGAGGATGAGAGTGAAGGAGGTGGTGATGAGGAGGAAGAGCCAGAAAAAGACAAGGAACCTTTGGAACCTCACGTATTTAGTGTTTATGACTTAGAGGAGGAGAGTGGGGATGAAAAGCAAGAGTTCGTATTCACGTAATGGAAAAGGTGCACAAGGAGATGAAGGCACTGAAGATACAAAGGTAGATGAGAGGGATGCCGAGGGACAGAGAGCCACAATTTTACAAAGGAGTAGATAACCAAAGTGGCAGAGTGAGAAGTGAAGAAGATGCTCGAGATCCTTGTAGACCAGGAGTTAGAGAGCGCAGACATAGTGCTAAAGGAAGGGAGGGAAGAGAGCGGTGAAAAGGGACATGACAGCCTAGGAGGCCCCCGCTCGACAGTCTTAGCTTCCCCAAAGGCGCGCACTTGGGTAGAAGACCTCTGGATGTAGAATAGAGGTAGATAATGGGCTATGTGGATGATTCAAGGAAGGTGCTACACACACGATTCCAGAGCACGTACCCACCGAAAGACTTATAGCCATGGGATCATTTGAGAAGGAGGGTGCATACCCCAGGACCAAGAAGATGCTTTCTTGGGCATTTGAATCCCACGTCGATGAGCTGGATTTGAAGTCTACCAAAAGGCACTTATCACGCTACCAAAGTTCTAAGGGAGACAACCCCTTAGTGAATGCCCAGGAGCTCTCAGATGAGCAAGTGTGTAATGCTCTAAACAAGGTCATGGTGGAAACAGAGGCAAGGCTATTCACGTGGAATGACAACATAAGGGCTTTAGAGGGAAAGTTGGCCAAGAAGGAGGAAGAGTTGGCTAAGGTGGCCAAAAGCTTAAAACAAGAGGAATTAATTAGCACACAGCTAAAGTGAGCTCAAGGAGGAAAAGGCAAAGGTGCAGGAGGTCTACAAGAAAGTAGACTCAATAAAAAGTGCCATCATTTTGAAACACCCAGATCTAACGCCTATCCCCCAGAGGTATGCATCGACACTGGAATGCCTAGAAGACTTAATGTGCATCCTCACCATGGAGAGGTGACCCTTGGCATTGGAATCTATGGAGGAGGAAGTAGCCATGCGCCTAAAGGAGGAGGACCAGTTAAAAGTGATAGCACTTGTTGCCGAGTATAGTCAAGTACTCATGGAGATCAAGGTCACTTCCCAATCTCTGAGGAATCACATATGACACATGCATGGATAGAGATAAGGTGGTGAGCTCCTTGGTCACCACACTCAAAGAAGAGCTGAAAGAGTTCCAGGAGAAGAATAAAGGAAACAGGCAGAGAGGGACAAGTCCTGGCTGGAAGTAGAAAAGAAATCGAGGAGATCGAGGCTTTAAGAAGCTCAACAAGACACGATCAAGGAACTATATCCTCAAATTACCAGGAAGAATGGACAAGCTCGTAGACCTGGGTAAGGATATGGAACAAATTGTGGACACTTTGGGTGCCCAGGAGCTGGCCTAAGTTTTGATGAAGTAAACCTGGTGGGTGACCTATGCCGAAGGCAAGAATGAGGTCGATACATGGAGTAAGTTGGAGGCAGACTTATGTGAAGGACTTCCCAGCCTTTTGATTTAATGCCCCCCATTCTTCATTCTTTCCCCTATTCTTTCATTCCTTATTCATTTTTGTAATATTTATCTACATCTTGGTTCCATTGAACCAACTTGCACCTTGGTCAAGTAGAATGTTTCGAGGGTGGAGAATAGGTGTAGTGTGGGGTGATGTTGGGCCCTTGAAATATTGACTAAGTATGAAGGCGTGTGGGGCGCATGGGACCCCAATTACAGGATGGTGCGCAAGGAAAAAGTGCATAAGAGAAAAGGCTTAAGGAAGCATATATAGCATGCATGTAGTGCGTGAAAGGAGGTTCGGGACTTAGCCGATTTAAGCAACAAAGGTAGAACACGTGAAAAGCATGATTGGTTGTGCATGCAGATAAGATGCCATCCTGCAACAGTGGCCCAGAAAGAGCATGCCAACAAAGGAATCTTCTAGAAGACCATCATGAGATGGAGTGGAGAGCTCAAGCCTGAGGAAACATGCTCACTGAAGGACCACATTCGACACTTGGTGATGGATCTGAGGGCGTGGCAAGGCAAGTTGGCAAGCAGTGGGAAGGTGATAAATACAAGTTCTTGTGGACCAAAAAAAGGATGGGAATATAGACATAAGAGGAGAAGATAGGAGAGATACACAGAGAGAGAGAGATAACATGGGTGAAGGTCTAGCAGATTACTGCATGAGTGGAAGCTCGATGTAGAAAGGAATGTACTAAGCTTAGCATTGTAATTTCTTTTCTTTTTGGCATAGTTATACAAGCCTAGTGATGTGCATGACTGTGGTCTACCCTCTATGGCTCTTTGTAATGAAACAATGAATACAATGAGGTTACCTATTGCAATTAGATATGAATATTAGTGGGTTTCATGTATATTTCATTCATAGAAGTTCTCTTTCCTTTCATGCTATGAATGAATGGTTGTAGCTTTCTTTTTGTTATATTATATGTTATGGAGTCTTTTAAAACGCACCCGTGACGTGTCTAAAATTATTTCGAATACTCTTGGATGAATGCTTCACCTTACATAAAGAGAGACCGGGTGATAGGTGAGTGATCATGGTGATAGGTCATGCATGGGATTCCTTCCTCTTATAATGGGAGTAAAATTGACTACAAATGTATTCACCTCAACCCAAAATTTTCAATAAATAATTCGCTAAAATGCAAAAGTATAGATGAAACATGAAAATTAGGGTTTCAACTCTAAACCTGACATATCTTTTGCAAAATAGCTCCAAAAAATTTGAAATTTTGAGGGAATACTCCTTGAATAATTTCTCTACTTCACAAAAGGAATAAGGCATGATGACCCTATCTCACCCATTCTCTTTATCATAATGGTAGAAAGCCTCAGCAGAGTAATAAACAACTATACTGAAGCAGGATACCTTCATGGTTTCAATCCCTCATCGAAGAAGCTCTCGGTATCTCACCAAGAATTTTCACAAGACACCATTCTCCTCTCCATTGCTTCATCAAGGAAGCAAAGTAATTCAAATTCTTGTTAAACTACTATGAGGAAGCTTCAAGACAACTCATTAATTATGGAAAGAGTTTGTTTGTTTTATTAATACCCCTAAAGAGTGGCAGAAGAAAATTGCTAAAATATTGGGTTTTGTGATTAAAATTATGCCATCCACTTACCTAGGGATTCCTATGTTCAAAACAAAGCCTCCCAATTTCTATTTGGAATCCACTCATGGATAAGTTTCAATCCAAACTGGAAGGATGGAAAGGGGTTGTGATAACTAGTTCTTCCAAAGTTACTTTGATTAAAATCACTCTTCAAAATCTTCTTGTTTACCTTCTCTCTCTTTTCAAAATTCCCCAAAAGATTATTGATTTGATTGAAAATATTTAGAAAAGATTCTTATGGGCAGATTGGAGTAGAATAGAATAATGAGAATTCATCTAGTTTCTTGGGATAAAGTATGTAAGCTAAAATCTCATAGTGGGTTATGAATAAGAAACATCAGACAAATGAATACTACCCTCCTTAAAGGTTGGAGATTGCTCAAGGAAGACTTGACTTGGTGCAAGCATAATCAAAAATAAATATTTACAAGAGGACTTCATTGAAAACTTCACTTCTTCTATGGATTTACCTCTAGGTTCCCATTTCTAGAACTCCCTAATAAAAATAAATATATTATTACTAAGGGCATCAGATGGGACCTTGGGAATGGAAACAAGATCATATTTTGGGAAGATAGATGGAACTTGGAACTCAACCAATAACAGAGGATAGATCTACATAATCGATAAGAAAGCTAAGATTGAAGTATGGAGAGAAGATAAGTGGATACCTTGAAGACAAAAATGGGAAAACCACTTGGAGAAGGCTATCACTTGAGGAATTAAACAAGTTGGAAAGAGATAACCTCTCTTTAATCCAAAAAAATGTAAACATTTATATCCCTAACAAAAAGGTTGAGGATGAATTAATATGGCAATATTCGGGTGATGGTAATTATAGTGTCAAATATGGATATAATAAAGTAATTAGCCATCCAATCCTCATAATTGTTGGGGAAAAAATAGTGCAAAGAGATGATACCTAAGGTTAACTTCTTTTGGTGGCTCACTGTCCAAAACAAGATCCTCACAGTTGACAACCTAAGAAAGAAAGGACATATTCTTATCAATAGGTGCATCCTTTGCAAAGAAGTGGAAGAAACTGTTGATCACCTCTTCATACATTGTAATTTCACACACTCTTTGGGGTCTCATTCTTGACAAAATGGGATTGAAATGGGTCCACCCTAATACAGTGCAAGACCTAAAAGAGAATTGGTATTACCATACAAAAATGTCTTATTCATACTTTTATGGGACCTAACCTTCCCCACACGATTTGGGTTATATGGAAAGAAAGGAATTAGATAATTTTTGAAGGGAAAGTGTTAAAGGTGGACATTGTCTTCAAGAATCTGATTAGGTGATAACTCGAGAACTTCAAAAATCCATCAAATGCAAAAGAAAGGAATCCCAAAGGTTCGGACATCAAATTTCTCAACAAATGGCACTTACATCTCACACAAGATCCTAAGCAATAGAGTTCTAAAATATCTAGGAGTAAGACTACCTGGACACATCCTCAAGAAGGTTGGCACAAGTTAAACTTTGAAAAGGTGGCTAAAGGTAACCCAGAAAACACGGGGAGGAGGAGTCATCAAAATGATAAAGGTGACCTCATATTAGCCTACGTTGGGTATATGGGTGTTCAAACTAATCATTATGTCGAGGCTTTAGTTGCTTCATGGGGAATCCAACTCGCAAAATCTCTTAATATCTCAAACCTCTAGGTTGAAGGGGATTCTATGAACATTTTGAACTGTTTACAAAGTAAGTCCCCTCAAGTTGGAAAATCAACAAAATCATTGAAGACTCCATCCTCATCCTAAAGAACTTCTCAAGCTATGAAATCTCTCACACCTTCAGAGAAGGAAATAAGGTTGTTGATTTGTGTGCAAATATTGGAGTGAACTTTGATAAGATTCAAAACTAGATTAGGAATTATAGCACTCCTCAAGATATCTTAACCGTCATTAATAGTGAAAAAAAGAAAAATGCAAAACTAATGTGCCACCGGGGTGGCTCACGCCGCCTTTTGGGGTTTACTCTTTTGAACCGTTGTATTAGATGGCTGGCTCGTGGGATTCTTTGGTTTTCTGTCTTCCTACCTGCGGGCATTTAGTTGGTTTTGCTCTATTTTTATTGGTTTTGTGTTGGTTTTTTCTCCTTCACCAATTGTTTTTTTGGTATTTGGTTTTTTTTGGTTTCATGAGATCTTTATGAATATATTTGGATTAATGATCCTTGTTGTAATAGGGTAGGACCCCACAAAAACCCTCTTTTTACCAAATATCAAAAAAATCTCCACTTCACAAAAAATATCTGAAAAAATCTCATTTTATCTCAAGATATAGGAGAATCATTGAAATTAGGGTTTCATCCCACAAATTTCCTAGATCGATGCTCTGATACCACTTGATAAGATATTTTCATATAATGAATGAATAATATAAATAATATGTAGAATATAACAAACCACAAGATATATTTGTGGGTCAAGATGCCCAAATATTCAATATAGGAAGAATAATGCCCTTAAGGTAGGGAAACACCATATAATGCTCTTTCTGAAGGAGTAACTCCACAATCTCCCAAGATGGGAATCCACTTCGAGGGGGACACCTCCAATACACCTCTACCAAGTGGATGAATCAACTCATATATCCATGATATAACTCATAATGATATGTATATCCTTTATATAGACATGCATTAATCTTAATGAATGAGTAATACCTAATCCCAATGTAGGTCGACTTGTTACCCAATATAACTGATTCCTACATGACCCCATATATTATAAACATATAACTAACTAAGGAGGATGTGTGCCACATGTTGGAATATCCATCAACCCATATACATTATAATATCACATCCCAAGGTACATGGCATGGACATTATGAAGACGTAGTTTAATAAATTTATGAGGACTCCTAGAATATCTAGTTAGGGCATTGTATAAGCATAATAAGTTCCAAAGTGAGGATCAATAATATGGTTTATTTAAGTACACCTTTCGATCAAGAACTCTCAGTTTATGTAACATTAATTTTAATAGATTCTAATTCTAAAAGCTCCTAATTGATATAATTTTAGAGGTAAAACTATTGGAAAAGGATACCTAGATGACTATGGGAAAATTTATGTTACATTCAATGCGGAGTATTATCTTTATGGTGAACAAGACCACTATAAGATACATTGATTTTTGTATATGTAGGAATTAACATCATGGGAGTCCCTTTTATGTTGATTTTGATGTGATTGAGATGCTCGAAAAATATAAACACCCTTTTATCCTTAGGAAACCATGGTGTTATGATAACCATGAAAGAATTTAATTTATGGAAAAGGTCATGAGCTTTGAGAGTGAAGAATGAAGATTCATCATTCGATGGATGTCAATATAGGGATGATGTATGTAGAGAATATCATAGAAAATGAAGAAAAATTAACTCTTTAAAATCTTACCTTGTGAGAGGAGGAGATTTATTGGGATTTGGAAAAGGTAGAATCTTCCATCTTGTCATGTGTAGGATGGATATAAGAGTCTTATTATATCATGAGTACGAGGCATGCAAGATTCATTTGATGATATGACATAAGTCCTATTATATGGGTGATGATTATAATTTCTAGGTTAATTAAGAAGGAAAAGGGAACACTAAAGCAAACATCACCTACTACATGGTTCATTACATCCAACATTCTTCATAATATAGTTTTATGCTAGGTGAATAAAGGAACTCATCCTCCAACACAAATTTGTACCGACCCTATTGGCATATTAGACCACCTAATTTCTTTGTAGGAGGATAAGAGTGAGAAGAATAAGGGACCACATAAAGAGATGTGAGATGTCATAGAACCGCATGAAATTTCGAGAGAAATGAAGCACTTGGAGAAAAATTATTGCAATGTTGCAAGTGTTTTCACTTTAATTAATTATTAATATGATAAGAAATAGAGCACAAAAATATAACATAATTGTCATGATATTTAAAACAATAAAAATATAAATAAATTTAAAACCCCAAAAAAAAATTATAAAAATGTGGAGGGCAGCAATTGAAATAAAAAGTGTGGATTAGAAAAGGCAAGATTTTAAATTGAATCATGTGTGGTTTATTAGTGTTTGATTTACGAGCTTATATATAATTGCGGGCACAATCCCTTAATCTACAAACTAGATAAAGAGGAGGATATGATATAAATGGAGATGGAGAAGGCATTGCTCCCAATGTTGGCAAGTCCCACATTTTCCACATGTCATGCCCATGATTTCACAACGTAAATTAACCATCCAAAACCCCGTAAAATTTGGGACATTTTTTTAAAAATAGTTTATTATGCTATTAATTCATTATTACCCCATTTATCATTTCAAGTTATTGAACTTAGTGAAGGAGTGAAAATATAACCATATCATTAGTTACATGGTCAACGTCACTTGAGTTTACATACAACTTTCCCACCGAGGGTTCAACTAATATAATCGATGAAATTTTTGGTGCAAGACTCGAGAGGTTACTCAAGTTTTTAATCAAGTATTTAATTGTTTTTATATCTCCAATTCATTAACTTAATCACGGGATATTAGAAATAATCCATTTATTATATGTACCAATTAAAGTTAATCTATTTAAATTTCTATCATTTAATTGTAACCTCATTATTAACCCATGTCAATAAAATTAACCAAGAATGTATAAGCATAACCATAGTCTTATTTGTGTTAATTACGAGTAATTAAGTTTATTGTGTTTTCACCACTAAGGGGTTAGTCTAACAAAGTTAGGATTTAATTTAACTAAGGTCTAAAAATCATTAAGTTGGGCATGGGTCACATTTGGCCCCACCCAAAAGGACCCATGCCCCTCGACCTGTAAATCATTATAATCTAATTTAAATTGTTATAATTCACCCCAAAAGTAAAAGGGGTTCATTTGCCTACCTAAAGTCAACCAAGTTGCATTAATTGGGCAGGTGGAAATCATAAGTTGATTGAGTTCCATTAGATCAAAGGGATATCCACCCTTGATCTCTAGATTAACCTAGGAACCATATACATCCATATGAGATCTATTATCATTTCTTTCACTCGTTTGTCTCTCATTTCTTCTTGTTTGTTTGTAGGTAGTGGAAATTTCATGGAGGCACATGTTTATTTTTCTTCCATTTACTTTTGTTTTAGAATATCCTCTTTGGGTTACTATGGAGGATCAAATATACATTCATATATATGTATATATATCTAATGTATATATATATATATATATATATGTATGTATGTATATTGTATGTGTGTGTGTGTCTTTAAGCAAGGGTGGTCATGAGTTAAGAAAATCCTTATGACCTATGTGAAACATAAAAGGGGTATGGTATGAGTTAAGAAAATCCTTAAAGTTCATTTATTTTAAAAGAAAATCCATATATTAAACCTTTCATTTTCATTTTTAATATAAAAACCATATTTTATTTAAATGCAAATATAAATCTTTTAAAGGTCATTTATTTTAAAAGAAAATTCATATATTAAACCTCTCTCTCTCTCTCTCTCTCTCTCTCTCTCTCTCTCTCTCTCTCTCTCTCTCTCTCTCTAAGGTTTCATATTTCATTAGCTTATTATTTGTGCCAAATCTACATTTTATCATTTTTTATCATGCATGACTCTATAGTTAGGGTTTAACAAAGATAATTTTATTATTGTTAAATCATTTAGTGAACCTACATTCGAACACTCTTGGATCATCACTTCCTCCTAATTTCATTATTTTAGGATCATCCCCATGGATGTCTCCATCCATGCCTTTTTGTAGGATAATCTTGATTATGTGAATAAAATAAGATCTTATTTGGCTAATACTTACATTCATCCTCATACTTCACCTAAATATGTGTATCATAAGTTTACTTTAGCTCTATCTCTCAATGAAGAACATATTACTTTCACATCATATGAGTTGCCTTCTCAAGCCATGTTAGAACATGATCCCCCCCTTTATATTCATGTTTGCATCAATAATGTTGGGGTTAAATGTGCCTTAGTTGATAATGGATCGAGGCTTAATATTTGTAATCTAGCCTTTCTCCACCAAATTGTACTCTTTGGCTCCATCATCTATTTCTATTCATGGATTTGATAATATTCCCAAACATGTCTTAGGTACTATCACACTCCCCATTACTGTTGGGTCATGTACTCTACCTATTCCATGTCACGTGATGCCCAATAATCTTAATTATAATATTCTTCTTGGGTAGCCTTAGATCTATGTCATGCATGTGGTTCCTTCCACTCTTCATACAAGCTTAAATTCCTTTATCAAGGAGTTGTTTATGATGTTCCATAGCAAATCCATCCCCCTTCATATTTTGTAATTCTATTGAGCATTCCACATAAACCCCCTCTCTTCTGCATCTAATCAAAATTTCTCCAAATATGGTATTGGCTATAAATATTTTCTTCATTATGGTTTTTCTGGTATTGGTTTAGGCCAACATGGTCAAGGAGTCACAAAACCATTGGCTCTCCCCACTCAATCTAATAAACTTGGCCTTGGATATCATCTTCCTCCACATCTTCTTCAGAGGCTTATGTTGTTTTACATAATTCTTCACTTCCTCTCTTATATGAAACTCATCAGTGATTCTACTTCTACTGATTGGCTGATTTGGACACTTTTACTACTGATGATTCTCTTTTAGAATACATGGGGACTTACGATCACCTCCCCTCTTTCCATCACAAGAAACACTTTCCATCTTTTCTTAATACTACCGCCTACTTTGGTGAATCAAATACACCTAATGAAATTACCGATGCTCCTGACACCATTCCTACTAACCCATACATTGAGGACCGGTCAACTCTTTTAAATGAAGAAACCATTCAATATAACCTCGCACTACCACCAACCCACGAATGGTTTTGTTGGATGCTTCTCTTATGCCTGCAAGCAAGATGATATTAAACAATTTCTTCATGAATTCTCTGATATATTTACATTGGACTATAGTGATATGCCTAGTATCGATCCTTTGGTAGCCATGCACAATATATTGTCATCCACCCTAGTGTTAAGCATGTTCAATAAAAAATTCACAAAATACATCCGAAGGTCGCACTATTAGTCAAGGAAGAAATAAAATGCCTATTGGAAACTTGCTTTATTCTTGATGTGGATTATCCGAATGGGTATCTAACATCATGCCAGTTATGAAGTCGATGATAGGTCATTATTGTTGCACAATTTTTGTGATCTCAATAAAGCTTGTCCAAGGATAGTTTCCCATTACCGCACATTGACGCCATCATTGATTCCACTGCTAGATATGATATCCTTTCTTTCATGGATGGATTTTCTAGTTATAATCAAATCAAAATCAACCCAATAGATCAAGAAAAACTTCATTTACTATGCCATGGGGAACATTTTTCTACATTGTTATGCCGTAGACCTTAAAAATATTAGGGCCACTTACCAATGTGCAATGATGCATATCTTCCATGACTATATTCATAAAATCCTGAAGATTATGTTGATGATATACTTGCCAAATCATGACATCGCTCCACACATGCTCAAGATCTCCACACACTTTTGAACATTTGTGACAATATAAAGTATGTCTAAATCCAAAGAAGTGTGTTTTTGGTGTTATAATTGGTAAGCTCCTTGGGTACATTATTTCCCAATGTGGAATTGAAATTGATCCCAAAAATATTTGTGTCATTATTGACATGCCTCTACCTCACAATTTGCATCAATTACGCTCATTATAAGGTAAAATCCAAGTCATCTGTCATTTTACTTTGTAACTTGCTGAGACAAAACCTAGCCGTTCACATGCAATGAAAAAAGACACTAAATTTGTCTAGGGATGACCATTTCCAAAGGGAATTCGAAGCTATTAAAGCATATCTCTTAAATCCTCCTATCCTAGTACCTCCCACGACTGAGCAGCCTTTCTTATTATACATTTCCACTACATTCCATGCATTAGGGGCCCTCATTGCACAACATGATGATTCTCAACGTGAAATACTTTTATATTACATTAGTCATACTTTACTCTCTTATGAATGTAATTATAGCTACATTGAGAAATTATGCATTGGCCTTGTCTTTGTGGCAGAAAATTTGTGACACTACCTTCTTAATAATGAGGTTCATATCATTACCAAGGTAGATCCTCTACGATACCTCTTATCTCACACACATATCTCGGGACGTCTTGCACGATGGGTCATGTTACTACAAAGTTTGACTTCAAATTCATTCCAAAAAATTAATCAAAGGCCAAGTTATCATTGATCAACTAGTTGACGCACCTCTTCCAAATGCATCACCTATTTGTGATTCTTTTCAAGATGATTTCATTGCTTACACCATTGATACTGATACTTGGACTATGTACTTTGATGGGTCTTGTTATCTCTTAGGAGAAGGGGCTAGAATTTTTTTCATCACTCTACATGGTGATCATCTCCCCTTTTCATATCACTTAGGGTTCTCATGTACAAATAACATTGTTGAGTATGAGGCCCTCATTCTTGGCCTCGTCGTCACATGTAAACTTTGTATTCGCAATATACGCATACATGGTGATTCTTAGCTTATTATAAATCAAGTTAACAATACATATCAAACAAAAGAGGAGTGTCTTGTCCCATATAATAACTTGGTAAAAACAATCCTCACTACATTTGAATCTTACTCTCTCACTTGTCATCCCACACAAAGACAATCGTCATGTAGATGTTATGGCTAGTGCGACATCACTCATTCCCCAAGATATCACCAATGAGTAGGACACCTTCATCATTCACCACTTATGACAGCCATCTACTAATAGTCCACATTTCAAAGCATGTGTTATAACACGTAGCAATGACCGTCTGAATGGTTTACTCAAATTTATAACTTTCTATATCGACAAGCCATTCCCGATGACTTTCAACCTCATGAAGCTTATCGTTTGTGACACGAGGCCACATGATATGTAATCATTGGTGCTTCATTATTCAAAATATCATTCGATGGTCATTTTTATGTTGTTTAGAGCTAGATGACATCCCTGCGGTTGTTTCTCATGTTCATGATAGTTTATGTGGTGGTCACTTCTCAAGAAAAGCCATGTCACATAAGCTTCTATGTCATGGCTATTATTGGCCTACTATGGAACAAGATTGTTTAAAATATGCCAAACATTATGACAAGTGTCAAAAACATAGCAATATCCATCATGCGCCCACATATGACCTTTGTTTTATTGTTATATCATGGCCCTTTTCCTTATGATATTTTGACCTCGTTAGAAAAATTAATCTTGAATCAGATAATGATCATAAGTTCATCATTACTGCTACATAATACTTTACTAAATGGGTTGAAGCCGCACCCATGTAATCTACCACCGGTTTCAACACATTTTCATTTCATTACTACCCACATCATTACATGCTTTGTCATTCCTCCGCCATTATCACCGATAATGGCTCTCCTTTCAAAAATAAGGATGTTAAGTGCCTTTGTGCCAAATTCAAGATCAAGCAAACATTCTCCACTCCTTATTATCCACATAGGCCCAATGGCCAAGCCGAAGCCACAAATAAGACAATTGTTAAAATATTACACAAGACCATTGATACTAGTGGTGATGATTAGAACAATCAAATTCTATATGCTCTTTAGGCTTACCACACTAGTGTGCATATACCCCACAAATGTTATGCCCTTTTCACTTGTGTACGACACTGAGGTAGTAATCCCCTTAGAGTTATAAATACCCTCCTTATGGGTGTCCCTTAAAGGCATTCTCAAAGACAACAAATATCGTGAAAATTAGCTCCATGATCTTGAGATGCTTGACTCTCATCATGTACAAGCTCTTAAACACCTTTGAGTATATCAAGCTTGCATTGCACAAGCTTACAATAACAAACTTCATCCACATGAATTCAATATTAGTGACCTTGTATTAAAAGAAAATCATAAAAACACAACAGTTGAAGCCCATCTCAAAGGAAAATTCAAACCTAATTGGCTTGGACCTTATGTCATCATAGACAGGCTAGGGGTGGTATCTATCGTCTTTCCACTCTCCTTGGAAATCCACTTAAGAACCCACTCAATGTAATGCATCTAAAATTATACTATACATAAACATCATCATTACCCTATGATGCACTCTTCTTGTTCAAGGTTCACACTTGATTGTTGAGGGAATACTACATCCATGAACCTCACACACTACATATTTCACACTCTATGCTTCATGATACATCTCTCTAAGCATTCCATTCTCACACATAATACTACCCCATAACACACTCTAGTTACATGGTTCATACTTGTTTGTTGTGTAGACACCAAAATTGGGTCACACTCCCCTTAGTCCCCTTTTGAATAACAAACTTACACACATTCACCTAACCATGACCCTTATACCCCACATTAATATTAATTTAATTATTTACAATTAAATTAATACCCATCCTCACCCCATTATTAATTTAATTACTATAATTAAATGGATACACACCTCACCTAGACACCTCACCATAGACCTATTCATGGCATGTTTCCATAAATGAATAAGACTTGGTTCAACCCTAAAAACCAATGCCTATTATTCCTATAACCGTCTTCCCGCTAGAAAAATATAACGTCCATTCGATCTGCGAATAAATGACTAGACCTAACCTAAATGATGGAAGATTTGTCATTTTTAGTAAACCTAGGGAATCCCACCTTAATTGACACCGGTTATTCCTAAACCAATGCCATCGACCAAGAATTGTCGTCGGTTACCATTTATTCACTTTGGTAACCTTGTTTGGAAGGTTGGCACATTTTGGAATCGAGGAAAAGAGAAGAGAGTTGCATGCAATCAAAACCAAAGTTTTCTTCATACCTACTGGACATCCATAGCAAAGACAAAGACAGCTCAGATCCAAAGGTATTGCACTCATGGTAACATTCCAGAAGCACTGTCGCGGTACCCAACATCATTCCTCTGATCAACCGCCATCACCATCTAGCCATTTGAAGTTACATCATAGTAAGTATACTTTTAACCAGCACCATCTATTTCTACTTCAGTATATTGAGTTCTTCTAGTGTTATTATCGGTTTGTACTTGCACTCTCATTCCCTTACCATTTACATGTGTATAAACTCAACATTTCCTCCACCCACACCATTAAATCACCTATATCCTATTGTTACATATCTCTCGAGTATAACTAAGATTCCCACAGAGACCTCTCCCCCCCCCTTTGTCTTTGTTTAACATCAGATCAACCTCTACAACTAGATCCTTTTGAGTTTTATCACTCACCTCTACCGACGCCGATTACCCATGACCTTCGTCGGATTTCTACCTAACCATGATCGGTCATACCCGACCAACGCGACGCGGTCTTTGTGCCTACCAACACCTTTGTGTAAACCAAAACCACCAACCTACCAAAATAACCCAAACACCTTACTTAACCCTACTAAGACCATGTATGTGACACCGTAAACCACCGAACAACCTACAACCTGACACAAGACCTTGACCCGCATAGTGTTTAGTATTTAAGTGGAGCAATGTTGATAGTGATCTAAGGTACCCAAATCATAATATTAGCACTAGATTCGTTTATGTACATATTTCAATTATTTCATATTTGTTTTATAAAAACAAAGTGGATTCACAGCCTTCTAGGGAGTATCACACTTCCCGGATCTAGCATACGCTAGGTAGTCCACTATCATATATTATTTAACTCTTCTTTAGTGGTCTTGTTTTCTATTTCAGGTAGTTCCTCCCAACCAAAAGGAATCTCTCATAGTCAGCATCAGATCAAGAAGTCGAACGCGTGCATTAACTCTCTAACCGACCAACACAATAGGTATTCCTCCTCATCCCATAACACTATATGTTTCATCACATTAAAAGCATAAAGAAAATGGTGAAACATGTTGAGGACCTAAATCTGAAATGAACCTCACCTCTTCTACACTTCACACTCTATGCTTCACGATACATATTTTCCAAGATCTACTCTCATACAACACACTCATTTCCCGATGACACACTCTTTTTCTATGGTTCATTCTTGATTTTGAGGGTCTTTTATAAATTAACCTCATATAATAATCATTAACATCCAGTGGGGCATGTTTCTCCCTTCACATTCACATTTCATATCATTCCATTACATTCATACACAACATATTACATATCTTGGTTGCATTTACTCTTATTTTCTCATACTTACATATACACTTTATTTCCCATGCTAAACAGATACTTAGTATGTCAATATTTGTTTCTATAGACACATTTGTGTTCACTTGGTCTTTAGTTGTGAATGTAGACTTCTTACATATCCTTACACACATAAAAGATGCTTGTGCACTTTGTACCTCTTACCAATCCCATCGAAGCTCCTAGGGAGTCTATATTTCTACCCTTACATATAACGGGTGTTATTATTTCATATTTACTACTTCTTACTATCACATTTATTTCCATTGATTTATACATGCTTTGGCATACTCTTTATCTTTCTAACATGCTAACAAGTGCTTCATGTGCAACATTTTCCTTGTAGGAACTATTTTCTACCATGTTTGTCGGTTACACTTCGATTAACATTGTTTGCGATTATATGTTATTGTAGTCATTTTTACACTCACCAAAGAACAAGGGAATCCCATGCGCATCAGCCTATCACCAAAAGGGCATTGGGAACTCACACGAGGCATGTGCGGGTGCGAGTCTCTCTTTTATGTGAGTTAAGTGGGAAACATCATCTATGATAGGAACTTTAAAAGAGTGAGTGAAAACGAGACATACATTTATCATAGAACTCAGAACGGATTCTAGACAAATGCAGTCATCCCAGATCGAATGGTACTTAACAGATTATATATAAGAACCAAAATAGAAAGGAAATGCATAAGCATGTATATTTATTCCATAAACATTCATGAATCGAATAGTAAGCTATAAACATGGACCAGAATCATTAATAATCATATTCAATCAAGTTTAGTAACCTCATTACATTCATTAGATCCATTATAGACTACCACAGCTATGCAAACCGAAGTCATACATCATAGCTAGATTTATACCCCTCAATTCTTAAGAGAAAATTTACAATCCCAACCCCTTATTACATCCTTTTCCTATAGATCTCTACCTAACCCTATAGACTTCCTTGCAATATATCTACAGAGCTTTGTTCTCTACCAATCTATATTTGTTTATCCAAACATGGACAGAATCATTAATAATCATATTCAATCAAGTTTAGTAACCTCATTACATTCATTAGATCCATTACAGACTACCACAACTATGCAAACCAAGTCATACATCATAGCTAGATTTATACCCCTCAATTCTCAAGAGAAAATTTACAATCCCAACCCCTTATTACATCATTTTCCTATAGATCTCTACCCAACCCTATAGAATTCCTTGCAATATATCTACAGAGCTTTGTTCTCTACCAATCTATATTTGTTTATCCACACACCTTCTCCTCTATGGGTGCTTGTATATATAGGCCTCTTGAATCACCAACTTGCCTTTCTATGGCTTCAGATCCATCACCAAGTGTCAAATGTGGTCCTCCATGGGGGCATGCTCCTTCAGGCCCGAGCTCTCCACTCCTTGCAATGATGGTCTTCTGGAAACTTCCATCGTAGGGTATATTCCTTCTTAAGCAAACCTGTCACCAAGCTAGCACCTTATCCATTCCGCATGCGCAGTCGGGTTACGCTTTTATCGTGTTTTTCCGATGTGTCAAATATGGCTAAGTCTTGAAACCTTTGTTTTGTCTTGTGCACATGCCACTTGTTCTATTAAACCCTCCTAGAACCTTGTCCTACACGCTTTCTCCTTGCGTGCCCTTCCTTAACTAGGCCTTGCACGCCCACGCACCTTCTTGTACTTAGCCAATAAATTAGGGTCCCAACATCACCCCACACTACGCCTATGCTCCATCGTGGGAACATGTCCTTAAAGAATAATGACAAAATTGAAGAAAATGGGAAGAATCAAAGAATAGGGAAACTCTGACTACTGGTGCAAGAGGAGAGGGAAGTCCTTCCTTAAGTCTGCTTCCAATTTATCCCAAGTATCCACTTCATTCTATGCTTGTTGACAAAGGTTTCCAACTGGGCACTCACTTCATCAAAACCCAGCTCCTCTCCCTTGGTACTCATAGTTTTGACAACCTCGTCTAACTGTTTTCCCATATCCTCAAGTGCGTCCATCCGACGAGTGATCTGTGGATATAATTATTTAAGCTGGTTTTTAATTGAGCCTCGCAAGGTCTCAATAGCCTCTGATTTCTTCTCTACTTCAGCCAAAATTTTATCCCTCTCAGCCCTATTCCCCTTGTTCTTTTCCTAAAATTCTTTGAGCTCGACTCTACGTGACAAACCAGGATACTTTCCACTCTATCTCTATCTCGCACTTTTGATTATTATAAACTTCCGCTACCCAAAGACAATGAGGATCTTGTTGTATTGAGAAAAAATTTCCACCACCTTCATTCTATCCTCCTTTTTCTGGTGTGCCAACGCCTCTTCTATAGACTCTAGTGCCAAAGGTTGCCTCTCCATGGTGAGGACATGAGTTAGATCTTCTAGGCACTGCAGGCTTGATTCATATTTCTAGGCGGTTGGAGTCAAGTCTAGATGCTTCAAGATAATAGTGCTTGTGATCATCTCCACCTTCTTGGATACTTCACGTACCCTTGCCTTTTCTTCCTTTAACTCCCACCTTAGCTGAGCGCTAACTAATTCTTCATGTTTTAACTCCTTAGTTCTTTCCAGGAGCTCTTCATCCTTCTTCTCTAGCTCTGCCTCTAGAACCTTCACTTTTTTGTTCCTCCTGAAGAGTCTAGCTTCAATTTTGACCGAGACTTTGTTTAGCGCATTATAGACTTGCTCGTCAAATAGCTGCTAAGTGTTCACCAAGGGGTTGGTTCCTTTAGACTCCGACACTTCCATCAATGCCCCTTGGCTTACTTCAAATTCGGGCTCATCGAGGTGGGACTCAAATGCCCATGAAAGCATCTTCCTTGTCTGCGGGTAGGCACCTTCCGCATCAAACGATGTCATGGCCAAGAGTTTTTCTGTTGGAATAGTGCTTTGGAAATGCACGTGCAACACCTTGTTTGGATCATCAATATAGTCCATTCTTGGTCTCTAGATCTCTGTGCACCTTCCTCCTATGCACGTGCCCTTAGGAATACATACTGTCAAACTAGGGCCTCCTCATATGCTATCGTGATCTTTTCCCACACTTTCTTCTTTATCTTCATTCATTACTAATTCAGCATTGCACTCCAACTCTTGTACTACCAAGGCTTCAATGATTTTCACCGCTTCTTTTTCTACCACCTCATTTATCTGCTCCTACGTGAGGCTTGGAGTCTAATTTTTCGTACTCACTTCTTCACTTTCTCCCTTATCTTGGGCACCTTCCCCCTCTTGGTTTCCCTTTCTCTGCACAAAGAGATATTCATTTTTCTCTTCCTCACCTTCTTCCTTTGAATCATGCACCTCAAACATTGGTGGTCCCTGGGATCCTTCAAGTTCATCTTCTTCGTCATCATCCCTCTCACCTTTGTAGGCCTCCAAGCTCTCTGTGTCCTCCGAATCAGCCTCCTCCATCACCTTCTATTTCTTCCTAACTAGGGATTCCAGTATAGGAGATTCTACTCCTTCTTCTTCCTTCTCTGGTGACTTCTTCTTCGTGATAGGTTTTTCTAGTTCTGGCATCTTCTCCCTAACTGGAGACTTCTTCCTGCGCGTATAAGTACGAGTCCGGCATTTGTCCTTGGAGCACCCACACTGCTAGTGTATCTTGGACACTTGGTGCCTTTTCCCTTGCACCTCTTCTCTTCCTTTCTTTGTTGGCACAGGATTCCTTCTTCCCATGGGGTCTTCAGGAATGGAGACATCACATTCCAGGTATGCGCCCTTCTCAAACTTTGGTCTTATGTGCAGATATACCCTCGCCACGATTCTTCCTGCTATTGGCAAAGTCAGGGGCTTTGTCATTTAAACTTTGTGGGAGACATACCTCTCCACATATGCACACTTCTTGGGGTAAACGAGTTGTCTGTGCAACTCCCTGTGGTCTTGATCCACCTCACTAAGATTGAACATTAGTCTTTTGGCCTCTATAAACTGGTTTACCCCTGCTTGGAAATATAATGTTGTGAAAGAGAAGGGAGTTTACACTAGGGGCTCATAGTTTCATCTACCAGCTTGAATCTTCTAATGCAGAAGTGTTGGTACACTACAAATTTGGCTTCTCCATCAATGAGCACAAAATGGTTGCTCTGGGATCCTCCACTCCACCCTAAATGCATCCCTTAAGCACTTATACCATTTCTCCAAGTGTGCCTTGTGAGTAGCATTTGTCATGCTGTCACAAGTGTACTTTGTGAATATTTTCGCGGGTGAGGGGTCTTCCTTTAGATATTCCCAAACAAACTTATCTACTGCATCTGGCACTCTGATTTTCAAAACACAATTGTTAAGAGGACATTGCCAAAGAGTATCTTGTCTCCTTCTGCGTGTTCTTTGATAATTTCATCTACGATGAAGGTAGACAAGTTGTAGATGGTGCCTTCTGATATTTTCCTGCACACATTTAACAGGCCTTATTTACCTGTGTCCACCTTTCTTGGTCATTTAGCTTTGTCACCAAGCATGCAGCCATTCTCATGATAGGGTCTGGGATCTCTGTGATATCAAAGTACCGTGACCCCTTCTTATAATCATATGTGGTGACGGTTGCTTTGATGGCTTCCTTTTTGCTCAAGTCGTCATCTATACTCTCTCCTTCACAGATGAGGCCTGTGAATTTTGAAATCAGTTGAGGAGTTATGTGCATCTTGCGCCCATGAAGTAAAAGTGGTCCTCATGTATGCGCGACATTAACCATTGATAGAGGTGCTCAGGTTTTCCAAAATAAGGAAACTCATAGAGTTGCAACAATCTCACCTTCTCCAACTTTACTTTTACCTCGTTCGCTATAGATAGGTAAACCCTCTAGTGTCCTCTTGTTTGTCGGGCGCACTAACTCTAGTGCCATTTCCTTTTCTATCATGTTTGTGTGATGGTTATAATCACTCACCATCATTTTTCTTAAGTGGGACTCCCATTCCTTCCCAAGCAAAACCCCATCCGGGTACTGCATCTCTACATACCATTCTTCATTCATGCTTACGGGGGTTTCTAGTTGTTTTCCCTTGCCCTTTCCCTTCGGCTTCTTAGGTGATATAGTTGGTTTCTTAGGTGTCATGGTTTAGGTTATCTTATCACTTTAACTTCTCTTACTTGCTCGATTTTCTACCCTCTCCAAGCTTAGACCTCAAACTTGTGAAGAAACCCTTTTCAGCTCGTGCCCTAGCTACCAAACCCTAACTGGAATAACCTCTTTCACAAGACGATGCTTCTCCACAATTTTTTCTCTACGCCCATGAACTTCTTTCCTTCTAGTTTTCAAATCAAATCTAGTCACTCACGCCTTAATTCCTCAAAATTTTCTTCACACAGATCAACTCTGGAAACCGTACTTCGTAAGAGCTCTTTTTTTCTTTGTATTCGCAATGTCAATAATGAAGTGCCTAACCTCCTATTTATAATTTTCCCTTATTTTTAGCATTAAATGCTACTTCACCTACCATCGTACTTCAACACTTATTGTAGATTTTTCCACTAAGTCACACTCTAGCGCCCCCACTCATGCGCCCAACCTTGCGCATAATCCTACAACCTTCTAACGTGAAAACAATCTATCTAACAAAAGACTCTTATGTGCATGTTACCAGCGCCAAAGGTACTTCTTCCTCCCTTGTATGTGGAACCAAGATGTAGTCTTATCCTGACACCAACCATCCTCATTCATAGGGTCATTCAACTGGGCTTTCCAATGCAATCCTTCTTGGTACTTTGCATCTTGCACTTTCTTTCACATTATTCCACCCCACACTAAAACAATGTGCGGTCCTCTGCACATTCACAACCTTTAAAAAGTAATGAGGTTACCGGTGCCCAAGGCGCAACACAAAACAACAACAAGAAAGGGAAACACAAGAAAAGAAAAAATAATTAAAGGAAATCCTAAACTATCTGGCAATACTACCTTATTACAAACACCAAGAAGACTTATTTATAGTAGGGCTTCACCTACTCCCATTGAAGTGTCCTAGCAATCTCGTCCCATCCAACGCTTGTAACTAGCACACGCCTAAATCAAGGATGTACAAGATGATGTAGGGACCCAACCAATGGACTTTTAACTTCCCAGGATGGCGCAGAAACTTTGAATCATATAGTAACACCATCTACCCAACCTCAAACTTTTTGTTCTTAATGTGACGATCATGCCATGCCTTTTGTTTTGCTTTTTCAATCTTCTGGCTCCACCTGGCAAGTGATCATCTTTCATCCAATTGCATTAACTTGTCAATTATTTCTTCCAACACTTGTTCATCTACTAAACCTCATGTGCGCGTTATACACAGCGATGGTAACATGAATTCAACTAGTAGGATAGCCTCCATGCCAAACACCAATTGAAATGGTGTGGCCTTATTTAACCTCTTGTAGGTTGTCCTGTATGCCCAAAGAATGGCTGATACTTTGTCATCCCAATCTTGTCTACCAACGTCACAAATTTTGGTTAGGGTATGACTTAGTATTTTGTTAAATGCCTCTATGGTTCCATTTGCTTGTGGATGGTAAGGGGTAGTCTTGTGATGAGCCACCATGAATTCTCGCTAACAGAATCCTTACTGTCTCATTTAAGAAATGTGTACCCCTGTCACTAGTCAAACTCAAAGGGCACCCATACCTTGTAATAATGTTTTCCCACATAAACCTTGTTGTAGTAGCTGTTGTACAATCCTTAGTAGGTGTTGCTTCTTCCCACCTTTTCAAGTAATCTATGCATGTGATTATATAACGTGACCTAGTCCTACGTATGGTTGGTGCAATAGGGCCTATGAATTCTATAGCCCACTTTTCGAATGGCTCGGCATTGGGAATAGGGTGCAAAGGCATTTCATCTCTTCACCCTAGTTTGCCAATGCGCTGACAATGATCACACACCTTATAATACTCCTTGTAGTCTTGATATAGGGTCTCCCACCATAATCTAGCCATCAATATCTTGTGTGCAGTGGCGTCACCTACATAGTGCCCACCTGCACTACCTCCGTGTGCCTCTTCTATGATGGCTAGGTGCTCATGTTCTAGCACACACCGGTGTAGAATCTCATCATGTCCTAATTTTTATAAATCCCCACTAATCAACATGTAGGGCGTAGCGCGTATAGCTAACTACTTTTTATCCAATGCCTTCATTCCTTCCGGTGCTACACCTATCTTGAGAAATATTGTAATATCTTCTAAGTCTGAGGGCACGCGCCACAACCTAAATAGTTGTGCATCTAGCATGGTATCCTCAATGCTTTGCGTGTCCTCCCCTGAATCAATTCTAGACAAATGATCAGGTCTAAAATTACTTTTTCCTGGTTTGACAACCACCATGAACTCAAATTCTTGAAAAAATAATACCCACCAACATATGTGCCCTTGTAGAAAAGGCTTGTTCACTAAATATTTCTATGCCATATGGTCGGTGTAAAATCTAAAAGGGTTGTCGGTAGATATTGTCTGAACTTGTGAAGCTCGTAGATCATTGATAATGTCACGCGCTCAGTTGTAGTATAATTCTACTCCGCTGGTGTCAACTTCCTGCTTGAAAAGCAGAAAGGATGGTCAACAATCCCTTCACCATGATGTGTAAGTCTTTGCTCCAATGGTGGTTCCTAAGGCATCTACATGAACATGGAAGGGCTTATCCCAAGAGGGGAATCGTAGTATGGGCGTGGTGACAAGCCTATCCTTTAAAGTTTCAAACACCTTCATTTGCGCCTCTCTAATCCAAAAATAATCAATTTTTATATACCCGATCTCATACCCTTATAGGCTTTAACCCTTATAGGCTTTAATTATTGCCGACAATTTTCTCCTTTTAAGTAATCAATTTAAAAATTAATGCAAGACAATAAAGATAGTTGCACAATGATTGATTACAGATTTTGCAATTGCCTACGTCTCCGGGTTCTTATCAAACCGTTCCACTAGTCAAAACTTGTAAGTTACAATAGTACTTTCACAAGAAAACCTAATGGAAACTATTAAGAACTTGCTTAGAAGAATAACCAGACCTTCAAAAGACAAGGGTGAAAAATAGCACCCAACTTCCCCTTTCTGGCGTATTCGGCAAGCTTGATGGCACCAGCTCCACTATTTGGAATCTCTCGGTTCTCAATCGGCCTTCCAGATGCTTCGTAACGCCCTATGGCACTCCGGTCGATATTTTAGGATTCACAATAATTTGGTGTGGTCATTATGGGCTGACTAGGTAGTATTAATAACTCCTAGCCACAATAATTCCTATTTAAATAAATAGGTCTTCACAACTTTATAATAAGCCTAATAAAATAGGTCTTATAAAATAAACGCTCCTCTACGTGCTTGGGAAATATTCCTCAAGTTATCGCTTTGAGCTTCCAAAGTTGTGTGTTGTGTGTTTTACAATAACATGGGTTCCCTATTTATACAAAAATAGGGCCCTAAAATAATGTGATAAAATATTACCTAAGGCTATTTTTAAACCTTAGCCCTGTAGCATTTTGGATATGCTTATCCCATATTAGAGCGATTGCATGTTTAATGGGTTAACATCCAAATTTGAGCGGCTAAGGAGAAGTGGACAGTTTGCATGTTGATGTGGGTGTAATATCCCACATTTTGTGCCACTTATATTTGGGTAAGGTTTTAACAAACCTTACCCACTCCATTCTTCATGTGGAACATTCCACGCATGGGCCTAGCCCCCCACCACCGCTTCATCTCCTCCACGTGGAAGCTTCCACGTATGGCATTTTCCCCCACAACCACTTCACCTCCTATCCACGTGGTCATAGCAATAGCTAAGGGGTTGGCGGTTATGTGTGGTCGGCTGGATTATGTGGTTATACTAATGTTTGAACATTAATATGTATATGCGTGGCATTTGGAAATAAGTATGGCAAAGAATTACAAAGTAAAATGTAACTCGGTCCATGTATGACTCAGCTAATTAGCTCGATGTCGACCCTTGATAGGAAAATCGATCGTATTCAATTCATGGTGGCAAGCCATGTGGTGGCTTGTGGACCCACCACATTGGTGATAATACCATAGTCCACATGGCGGTCGGGCTCCCCTAACAAAAGTCGAGCCTCTTGTTCTCGACAAGTAATATTTTAAGCCTATCAAAGACCAAAGATCAAAAATCAACAAATGAATCCCCTTCACCTTTTCGCCATGTGTCACAGTGCCTTTGGTCAACAATTGACCAGTTGACCAGAGTTGACTTTATCGTTGACTAAACTTTGACCGGACATATCTAGAGCTCTCGATGTCCGTTTGTCACGTTCTCACAGTCATTGGAAATCTCTCAACACAATATTCTGCACTGACACCATTTAGGGATGTTTAGGGAACTTTTGAAAATGATCCCTTGATCACACCTTCCCATTGAGAAAGGCTTTTTATCTCAAAAATCTTATATTGGAACATTTTGCCATGTTGTCCTGAATCTGGAGACTATGTTGCCACCTCGAAAGTTCTATTGTAGTAAACCCTTGGGTCTTCTCCTCTGCAACCTTCTCACTTCGACAAATTTTCTCTGATCCTAGGATTGTGGGTTATGGGCCCACGACGCTTCTGATGCGCCACTTTGATATCCGAAGAAGACCTCCACACATCCATTGTATAGTGCTAAGTTTGTTAATGAAACCTCAATGCTCCTTATGTGGTGCTAAACTTATTGATATTTGATAACAAGGATCTTCTTTTACTCTATAACATAGCTCCTGGCTCCGAGTTGATTTCGTAGAATCCAAACTAGTTTGAAGGAACTCCATGTTACGTAGAGCTTATGCTTGATCCGATGTTGATGATGGATAATGACTTGTCCCTTTTTCAGACCTCAACACCTCCAATGCATGATGCTAAGCCTCTTTCAAGACCTCAAGCCTCCAATGCATGATGCTAAGTCTCTGTAGACCTCAACGCCTCTAATGCATGATGCTAAGCCTCTTTCAAGACCTCGAGCCTCCAATGCACGATGCTAAGTCTATTGATCAACTACCATTTCATATGTGCGGTCGCAATGCCTTGACATCGAATGAAATTCTGAGCTGGTCCTTTTAGAGCTCCTCTTGTTGACATGTAATATAAGGTACCATTCTGTTAGATGCCCGTGATGGCTTCTCCACATAACGAAGTTTCGATCTAACATCAATGCCACGGTGATTCAACTACCAATCTGCTGCATGGTCACAATGCCTCTACACAAAATGAAGTTCCGAGATGATATTTTGAGAGCTCCTTTTGTGACAAATTATATCAAGTACCATTCTTCTAGTTTCTCATAATTAATTCTCCACAGAACGAAGTTCCGACCCGATGTTAATGCCAATGGTGATGTAGCTACCATTCTATTGCATGGTCACAATGCCTCTACACAAGAATAAAGTTCGAGCTGATCTCTGTGAACTCTACTGTCTGCACAAATGGCATATCAATCTCCAAGATTTATATGAGTCAAATCTTATATCCCAATTGTAATAGGTACTCACAAGCTGATTAGGAGATAGGTTTGGAGCATTAATCAAATTTTCTAAGTAAGAAAATCCACTAAGTATGGTAAACCTTTATCTCATCATTTTCTCACAAAATATTATCTCCAAACTTAATACCGCATATGATTCATCAATTTGAATTATACAATATATAATTGAAAAATTGTTGACTTACCCATTTTAAAGGACTTTAACTTTTAGGTATTACCTGGTCCTGGGTTAAATTGTCAACTGGTGGTGGAGTAGAAACTTCCTTTGCCTTTGCAATAGGCCTCCATTCCATCTTTGGATTTCCATTACTCTGATGGCGAGATGGATGCAATTTCCAACAATTGTCCACCCGGTGCCCATTCCTCTAGAAATGAGCACAAAAATTCCTCTTAATCTCCTTCTTCTGGGATGAGGAACTCTTTCTGCCATTTCTTGACTTTGTATGATGAGATTGGTCTTTCTGGTTTGTCTTGTTCCTGATGAATGACCTCAACTTCTTCATCAGTGTCCTTCTTTTCCAACATCTAGCCACAGAATGATTATGCAATCCACAAAAAGTACATGGAAAGGAATTCCACATCTTCTGAAAATCATAACCATACTTCTTAAGCTGAAAAAGTGGATCAAAAGTTTTATTATGCTTGATTATGGTAAGCTGGAGGTGGAATCTCATTACCTATTCATTGATTTCTCTTACCACATCTTTTGCCTGATGACAACGAAGCACAACTTTCCTACTCATAATCCTCTTACAGGACTAGTGGGGTAATCTCTTTGCTTTCAGAAGCTTGTCTCCTGTTAGCATTCTTAGAGCATTCTCCAATATCCATTCTCACATAAGAAAACCCAAACCTGCAAAACGAGGATGATCCTCGACCTGTATTGGGTTAGATATGCCTTGGCCATTTTTACCAAGGTGTCTTCCATCAAATCCCATTTTATTTAGTAACTTGGATCTAATGCCTCTAGTATGCTTTTCAAACAAACCAAAGACTTCATTACCTGAATTTGAAACCAAATGGGAGGAAGAAGAAGATTCCAGTGGTGAACAACTTACAGTGAAGTCATCTTCAATGGTGACTACATCTGAAGTTGAAGGCATTTCCTTTCTCTGATCACCACACTGTAACCTTTCCAAGGGCTCATCCTTGGTTTTCAGTTTTGATTTCAAACAAGCATTCTCCTCTTCCAAGGAGTAATACATTGATCGCAGGAGAGAATTCTCTTCCTAGATCTGGTGATTATAAGCTTCAATTTCCTCAAGCTTTTCCTATTCAGACATCTTGCCCATAGTGCACTTGTACCCTGTTCACACAAATTGAACCAACTGCACCAATCTTGAAGCAATCACTCTATTAATTAGATTTACTAAAGCAAAAATGGAGCTAAACCAGCTCTGATACCAAACTTTCTCAGAGATTAGTAAGTTTAAAATCCAATAACCGCTTCTAATACTAAACTTTCTTGAGAGATTAGCAAGTTGAAAGCACGATCGCTCGATACCAAACTTGCTTCGGAGATTAAATAAAGCACGATCACTTGCTTTTATACCAAACTTTATATGAAAATAATCAAGTTTTTATCTACCTGATCTTGGACCCTTATAGGCTTTAATTATTGCCGACAATTTTCTCCTTTTAAGTAATCAATTTAAAAATTAATGCAAGACAATAAATACATTTGCACAATGATTGATTACGGAGTTCAGCAATTGCCTACATCTCTGGGTTCTTATCAAATCATTCCACTAGTCAAAACTTGTAAGTTACAATAGTACTTTCACAAGAAAACCTAATGGAAACTATTAAGAACTTGCTTAGAAGAATAACTAGGCCTTCAGAAGACAAGGGTGAAAAATAGCACCGACTTCCCTTTCTTGGCGTATTTAGCAAGCTTAATGGCACTAGCTCCACTATTCGAGAATCCTCCGGTTCTCGATCGGCCTTCCAGATGCTTTGTAACGCCCTATGGCACTCTGGTCGATATTCCAGGATTCACAATAATTTGGTGTGGCGCTATGGGCCGACTAGGTAGTATTAATAACTCCTAGCCACAATAATGCCTATTTAAATAAATAGGTCTTCACAACTTTATAATAAGCCTAATAAAATAGGTCTTATAAAATAAACGCTCCTTCGCTTGCTCAGGAAATATTCCTCAAGCTATTGCTTTGAGCTTCCAAGTTGTGTGTTTTACAATAACATGGGTTCCCTATTTATACAAAAATAGGGCCCTAAAATAATGTGATAAAATATTATCTAAGGCTATTTTTAAACCTTAGCCCGTAGCATTTTGGATATGCTTATCCCATATTAGAGCGGATTGCATGTTTAATGGGTTAAAATCCCAATTTGAGCGGCTAAGGAGAAGTGGATGGTTTGCATGTTGATGTGGGTGTAATATCCCACATTTGGCGCCACTTATATTTGGGTAAGGTTTTAACAAACCTTACCCACTCCATTCTTCACGTGGAACATTCCACGCATGGGCCTAGCCCCCTACCACCGCTTCATTTCCTCCTCCACGTGGAAGCTTCCATGTATGGCATTTCACAACCGCCACCTCCTATCCATGTGGTAATAATAATAGGGGTTGACGGTTATGTGTGGTCGGTTAGATTATGTGGTTATACTAATGTTTGAACATTAATATGTATATGTGTGGCATTTGGAAATAAGTATGGAAAAGAATTACAAAGTAAAATGTAACTCGGTCCATGTATGACTCAGCTAATTAGCTCGATGTCAACCCTTGATAGGAAAATCAATCATATTCGATTTGTGGTGGCAAGCCACATGGTGGCTTGTGGACCCACCACGTCGGCGATAATACCATAGTCCACATGGCGGTCGGGCTCCCCTCGTAACAAAAGTTGAGCCTCTTGTTCTAACGAGCAATCTTTTACACCTATCGAAGACCAAAGATCAAAAATCAACAAATGACTCCCCTTCACCTTTTTGCCACGTGTCACAGTGCCTTTGGTCCACAATTGACCAGTTGACCAGAGTTGACTTTATCATTGACTAAACTTTGACCAGACATATCTAGAGCTCCCGATTTCTATTTATCGCATTTCACATAGTCATTGGAAATCTCTCGACATGATATTCTACACTGACACCATTTAGGGATGTTTAGGGAACTTTTGAAAATGATCCCCTGATCACTCTCCCCAAAGGAAGGCACTCTTGTGTCTAAGTAACTCTTCTATAGGCACGCGATCTTGGCGTATCCCTTGATGAACTTCCTGTAGTAACCCATGTGTCCAAGGAATCCGTGCACTGTGCTTTGACTAGTAGGCTCCCCTAATCCCATAATTACTGTAACCTTGGCAGGATCTACTAACAAGCCTTCTTTACATATGATATGTCCCAACAAGGTTCCAAATGGGGTAGCAAAGACACACTTCTTAATGTTGAGGGATATCCTCAATTACCAACACCTTTCAAACATCAACCTTAGGTTATCACAATGGTCCTTCACTAACCCATATATTGTCCAATCATCTAGGTAAAATTGAAGAAATTCATGGATGCGATCTGAAAATCTTGTAGCAAAATGTGCGAGAACATAGTAGGCGCATTCTTCAATCCAAAAGGCATGATCAGTATAGGAAAAACTTCCCCACTCAATGGAAAAATTCATCTTCCTCTGGTCCTCCTTTGATGATCCTTACCTGGTGATAGCCCGAGAATCCATCTATGAAAGAGTAGACCTCACATCCTGCCACTCCCTCTAATATTTCTTCAATAAATGGGGTTGGGAAAGGATCAATGACACATCGCATTCAAGTCCCCGTAATCAATAGAGATCCTTATCTTCCCATCCTTCTTGATATTAATCACCATTAGACTTATACATTCGACTCTTCCACACGGTGTTAATGATACCTGATGCTATCATTTTGTCTATTTCCTCCTTGACCTTTATGCAAAAATTGGGATTCATCCGATGGTCTCTTCTTGATTGGGTGCGCACCTTCCTTTAGCTTTATCCTCATCTCCCCCAAGGAATGGTGGATGCCTTTAAGCTCATGGTACCCACGTGGGAACAAATCTTGGAATTCACGTAACAGATCAATGATTTTAGAGACTTCTTTCTCCAACCAATAGTCTCCAATGATAGCCTCCTTGGGTTCTACTTCTGAGCCGATGTTAACCTTTTTCATCTTTAAAGGTTCATGGTAGGCACACACCCATTCATCAACACTATCTATGACTTCGCACATCCTTACAAAATGGTTAACATCCAAGCTTTCCACCTCTTCCCCATCAATAACATACACCATCTTCCCTTTTTCTTTTTCCATACACGCGCGCTCAAGTTGTATCTCTTTATTTCTTCTTCCTCAAATCACGCCTCCAGGTCAGGTTCACCTAGCAATTCTTGTATTTTTCCTCCATCATAGCACTATCTCCTGTTGTAAGGCACTTGACAACCTGCAACGCCTTATGTACTGATGGCTTTGTACTCCGATACTTGAATGTTTGAATGAGATCAGCTGCCAATTCTTGCCAATTACCAGTTTGATGACACATCTCTAAGTGGATATACCATGCGCACACACAACCTTGCAAGGTGGAGTACAACTTGTGAACCCATAATGAAGGTGGTAATGCTTCTACGCTTCCCATCCAGGTTATCTCACATGCTTGGATATGGAAGGAAGCGGTCTCTTTACCATGGTAGTATTTTATAGCCATGGGCATGTTGCTCCTGTAAAACCTTACAAAGAAGGCAATTCTCACCTCGCGCCATTCCAAGAGGTTCTCCCAATGTGTTTCCCACTAGTGCACAACAGTTTTGAGTAGGTTGTAATTGAGCATTTCTCTTCTTTCCTTTTCATTTCTCTAATGGGCCTCCATTTCTCACAAGAAATCTTCCAAATTAGCCCCTCCCGAGTAACTTGGTATTTTTCTTCCTCCTAGGCGCCAGACTGCACATACCTTTGTTACCTTGGTCACCAATCCTCTTAAATGTCATTCGATCAACTCATAGGTCCCATGTGCCTAATTATTGCACGCTATACTAGTAGTGTCACTTATGGACTGAGCATCCTCAAACTAGATAACTCCCTCTATGGGATGAATTATCTCAAGATCCCTAATTGAGTGCACATATATTCTATCAAGGACTTCTTCCCAAAGGGTTCGGTATAAGGTGTTGATTTCCCATCATCCAGGGGTATAATGACCTGTTCCTCCTTATTTTAAAAGTTGATCTATCCCTTATTGAACCGCGAGTCGAAGCATTATTTTTTGGTAGCACCGGGGGCACTAAAGCAATCTTTGGAAAGTTGTCTGCCTCGGCAAGCACCAAGACTTGAAGTCCCCAGTAAACTTTGCCCCTTGAATTGTGATAGCCACATCTTTTAAGACATTGATGGGCATTTCCTTCATCTTGTTCACCATATATAGCACATTCGAAGATGGTTTGTCTGAGTCTTCCCATTTGATGCCATGCATCTAAGGTGAGAACATTGACCTCTACTCCTGTGTCAATGAGGATATTACTAAGGAGCCACCCATCAACGATTGCATTTAAGGTGATCTCCTTATCATAGTCAAGGTTATGAGGGGGAAGGTTTGCATGCAAGACTTTCCTCTCGTGCTTTGTTCCAGCACGTGGTACCTTCTCCCACAACCATTCTCCTAGCAAGGGAATAATATTCTCTTGCCTTAGCATCTTACATACTTCCTTAACTTCATCCAGGTCATCCTTTGGGGCCTTAACATTCCTTCTTTTCTCCTCCTTCCTAGACTGCTCCTTTAGACATTGGATTTCTCCTTGTAAACTCCGAATGACATCCATGGTTTCTTGATATACCTCCTTCTGATGAGTAGGGTCTAGGTACTTCCCATGTACCACTTCTTCTCTTGAAACCAGGGTCCTCTACTTTGGTATTTCCTTGGCGTGTGCCGCTTCTACTCGTGTTGTTACCAAAATAGGCTCCAAGCCTAACTCACGCATTACCCATGGCATCCATTGTGTGTCAGCCTTCTTTATGCTTACCATTGTAGTGCCCTTGTCTTTCCGATGTTGTTGACTCATGTGCTCAAACAACTCAGGGCACTCCTCATATTTGTGCTTCTTCCCGCACCATGTTTTTACCGCAATAGCTCTGGGAACTCGTGCTTGTAGTGGTCTGTAGATCCAAAATTAAAACAATTTCCTCGAGGGAACTCACTTATTTCTACTCTGCAGTTACCATGACCCCAAAATCCTCCATGAAACCCCCTTCCATGCACGCCTCCATTTGTGCGCTCTTCATAAGGGTGGTCATCACCCTTAGAACTACTTGCAAGGCTAGTTTGGCACACACCAAGATTAATAGCATCATGAATCTGATTAATCAGCCTACAGTATTTGGTTTCATGCGATGTGGATGTACAGATCTTGCAATAGCAAGATACATTTTTATGGATTGTGCGTTGTAGTAGAGGACACCTACTTGCATCATGGTCCCTGTGATAGATTTCACAGTCCACCGCTATAGCGTGTACTGACTTCCAAGGGCAGCTATCCTTTGCATGCCCCTCTACTTCACAGTCTATACACCACATACCACTGCGAGTTTCATGGGTTGAGTTCACGTGACAACTTCTCCAGTTGTTTATCCATAACAACAATTTAAGCTTCCAGAAATGGGCTAACACCAGTATTAATGCTTCCAAGCTTCAACTGACCGGCGTGCGGAGTAGCCTTCTAAGTACCTCACGTGGGTCTGTGAAAGTCTTATGAGATAATTCTCTTCTAAATGGTGTTATTAACCCTCCAACAAACCATTGAGCATGTTGTGAAGGGTGAATATCATATGACAACTTTGACATGAGATTTTTAAACCACGCATCATACTCCCGCACACTCTACCATTCCCTGTTGAATCTCCTTTAGGGCGTTGATGCTCTTCTGTTCAAACTCAGGGATGTGGAATTCTGCTAGGAAGGCATTTTTCAATGTGGTGTAATCTACCACCGTCTGATGGGGGTCATACTTCCTATACCAATTATGTGTGCATCCTTACAACATTATTGCAAATTGTCGGTCTTCGTGCCCAGGGTTGTGATCCCCTTCATGTGCCATAACAACTCACACTTATGAACATGCTCTGTAACATCCTCTATGCCCTGGTAGTCTGGCAAGTGTAAATACATTTCAAAGATTACTTGAGGAGGTGGCTGAGGCCCCTATCCTCCTGGTCCAGATCCTTGGTTTCCTTCGGTGTTTCCTCCGGTGTTTCTCTCCGATGATCCACTAGATCCACCATGTGTCTGTGCCTCCCAATCTAGCAATTCCACCTCCAGACCCTCATATGGCCAATAATGGGCTGAAGCGGTCACGCCTAGGGTCCCCAATGTCCCACCGAATTGTGCACCAATGGTCTACGAGATTATTCTACTGCCAAATATATGCCCCGCGCCACTCCCCAATGCATTGCCCAAACCTTGTGTATTTGCACCTTGTCCAAAAATCCCTCCAAACACTAGAATATAGTGTGCAGCCATAGAATTCCCAAATGAGAAATTGTATCTCCTAGGCATAGATCGATCACCTCAATGATACCAACCGGCTTAACAATGCTTATCCCTTGATATGGAAAACCAAGCACCAAGGTTTGGTCACTAGGTGGGTTCAGATACGTGCCAATGACTCTTCTTTCTCTATGCGACGAACTCTCATCAAAAGCCAAAGGGGTCTCTCTCCCATGCTTGCCAAGATGGGGTAGCACAAATTTCTCAGGTTCCATGTCCTCTACGTGAACCTCAACTCCTTCTCATAGTGTCGCCTCCCAGATCCATCACACTTGCAACCTCGCGTTGTCTAGCAATCTCCCTTTCACGTGATTCACTATACTTGAGTCGTCTCTCCTCCCTTTCTTTCTCAATCATAATGTCTGCCATCTTCCTCCACCCTAGCTTCCTCACCCAACACTCAGAAAGGTTTAGCCACCATCGGAAATGCCTCTAAACTCAAGGTAATGATCAAGATCTTCATCACCAAAGGAATAACATGTAGAAATGATCCTATGGGCTCTATAAAAACTTGAACTCAGTGACTTCTAGACAAGAATATGTAGAAATAGTGTATTCCAGAGTGTAGCTAGCTAGTACTCCTTTCCACCAATGATCCACAACACAATTCCATGTCAGATCTGTATCTTGCAGCCTCTGGTACTCTTATTGGGTCCATGCACATGATCTATAATACTAGCTTGATTTAGACGCATATGCTGAGAGTCATTCATACAACTCTACTACGAAGCAATAGAATAACATTTCATACAACTCATGGTAGAGGTTCTCTTCTACCCACCTATGTGCATCAAACTTAGGCCCAGTGTTGAATCTCTGAGAAAATTCTTCCTTCGTACTCTTGAACCATAATTCAACACTTTCTAGAGTTAGACGTTATATCATCACTCATTGCACAGATCATGATGTTTGTCATTTCCCACTACAACTTCAAAAATAGGTCCCAACAACAAAACCAATATGTAGTAATTTTTACACCCACCAAAGAATAAGGGAATCCCATGCATGTTGGCATATCACCCGAGAGGGCGTTGGGCACTCACCGAGGAACGCATGGGTGTCGAGTCTCTCTTTTATGTGAGTTAAGTGGGAAACATCATCTATGGTATGAACTTTAAAAAGAGTGAGTGGAAATGAAACATACCTTTATCATAGAACTCAGAATGACTTCTAGACAAATGCAATCATCCTAGACCGAATGGTACTTAACAGATTATAGATAGGAACCAAAACATAAAGGAAATGCATAAGGATGTATATTTATTCCATAAACATTCATGAATCAGAACTATAAGCTATAAACATGGACTAGAATCATTAATAATCATATTCAATCAAGTTTGGTAACCTCATTACATTCATTGGATCCATTACAGACTACCACAGTTGTGCAGATCAAGTCATACATCATAGCTGGATTTATACCCCTCAGTTCTTAAGAGAAAATTTACAATCCCAACCCCTTATTACATCATTTTCCTATAGATATCTACCCAACACTATAGAGTTCCTTGCAATATATCTACAAAGTTCCATTCTCTGTCAATCCATATTTGTTTATCCACACACCTTCTCCTTTACAGGTGCTTGTATATATAGGCCTCTTGAATCGCCAACTTGCCTTTCTGTGGCTTCAGATCCATCACCAAGTGTTAAATGTGGTCCTCCATGGGGGCATGCTCCTTCAGGCCCGAGCTCTCCACTCCTTAAAATGATGGTCTTCTAGAAACTTCCATCACAGGGTATATTCCTTCTTAAGTCAACTTGTCACCAAGATGGCACCTTATTCATTCCGCATGTGCAGTCGGGTCTCGCTTTTCTCATGTTCTGCATGATGTGTCAAATATGGTTAAGTCTTGAAACCTTTGTTATGTCTTGTGTGTGTGTCACTTGTTCTATTAAACCCTCCTAGAACCATGTCATGTGTGCTTTCTCCTTGCGCACCCTTCCTTAACTAGGCCTTGCGCGCCCATGCGCCTTCTTGTACTTAGCCAATAAATTAGGGTCCCAACAGTTATTGTTTGTGGGATATGCCCTATGTCTTGTTTGATCACTTCTTGTATGCTTTTGGCCGCTTCAACCCTAATTGTCTTGTGATATTGTGAGTGATGTCCCATGTCCGAAACCTATTTTTTTGCAATCTATCTTGTATGCACATTTTCTTGTTACACTGATCTTTTATGACATGCTTGTTAGCTTTTATACTAACCCATGTGTCTACCCTTCTTGTTTTCATGTGCCTTAGTTTCTACCATGCACATCCCCTCCCCCTGCAGGATACAATTTTAGCTCAACATCATGTCCTCTCTTTGGGCCACACTCTCCTAGCGATGTCACATGCACCCCAAATAGGGGGCATACATTCTATGAATCGGTCATCCCATAAATCATCTCAGAGCTACAACATAGTATAATTTAGCACAAGGTACAGAGTTATATAAATGGCCGAGAATCTAACTTGGGTCCTCGTTCAAAGACAGACCCCAATGCCTAAATACGAAACTAGTGCCTAAGCGCTTCTAACCTCTCATGGGTTTCTATGTCGTGGGGCAAGATACATCTACCTTCTCATATCAACACGGTTTGCATCAATTCATAAAGCATTTTTCACTATACAAGAAAACAGTCCTCCAACAAGTAGAATGCATTCTTTCTCCATTTCAATTCATAAAAATTATGGAACTAATACGATATGACTTAGAACAAACACGAGATCACACCATCTATAGTGGTGTATAATCGGGAAGCATTCATGGAAGGATAGTAACACTAGACCTCTCTCCCCAACACTCTTCTTCCGTGGCGTGAGATCACCCAAAAACTCACACTTGGCATGAGATCGCCCAAAAACTCGTTCTTAGCATGATATCGCCCAAAAACTCATTCTTTGGGTGATATCTCCCAAAAAGCTCACTCTTAGCGTGAGATCACCCAAAAAAATCACTCTACATAGCATTTTTGGACATATTTCTATCCTTTTACACTCATGTTCATCAAGTGCACACTTTCCTTTTACTACTTTTTCACACATTTACATACTTTTACAAAATTTCATAATACATTACTTTGATTACTCTTTCTCTCTTCTTTTACAGGTTTGTCCTTAATATGCAACAAGAATCAGCCCTACATCAAGCACAATAACATGTACAACATGGTACAACACAATATGCTTCACCCCTAGGGTTAATTCCTCTTTCTTAGCTTCCACGCTTCATTTTTATCACTTCACGCTTTCACTTGTCTCCTCGGCACGCTATCGCCATCACATTCTACATGGTTATCAAGTATGCATCTCTTATCTACTTTATGTTATCAAGTATTCACTCAACAACATAAAGTGGGGAAAATTTAGACACAAAATCACGCACTTGGGTACATTTATAGGTCCTAAAAGCATACTTGCATTCATATGATTCCTAAGTGAGAAAACTAGTAATTGAAAACTATCTTTGGCATCTTTTCTTTGTTTCTTGTCTTCTTTATGGTCTTTTACACCCTTCTACCCAGTCAATACTTTACTTGCTTATCTTTTATAAATTCGAGACACCAATGCCCGGCCAGGATGTCGGTGCTCGATGCCCTCGTCCCCTCGGGCGCCCTAAACTCTTTCCACCTTACTCACTTTTTTGGCATTCTTTTATATTTTAGGCATCTTATTTTCTTATGGGTTAGCCTTCTAGTTTTCAATTACAAAATTCAACTAAAGGAATCATATAAATATAAAGTTATGTGACCAAAATAAATGACTAAGCTCTAAGCATAAATTATCATCACCTAAGCTTGCATCTAAAGGCATCTAAGAGCATCAAAGGAATCCATCTAGCATCCATTCAAGGGATGAGAGACTACATTTTCAAAATAAATTACATAGGAAGGGGAAGTTCATTATTATATCCACACATCTATTTACATTGTTACATCTCAAGCTACGCCCGCTATCACGTTCACTTGCACAAGGGTATCATAGGGCAATATTCTTTCATACACCCACAAGAACTACATGGAGTTTGAGATGTAGTGTAGTGCTCGGTCGTAAGTTCACTTAGTCAGGTGACCGTTGGGGTCATTCTAAATTCCCATATTGCATCTTTCTTTTTCGTATTTGATGTGGTATTATCGATTTTATAGGTGAATATTTGTTTTACAAGTTATATGTGCACTCAATGGTCATATTGTGACATATATGCAACCAACAATGACTACCAGCGACACTTATGCGATATAAGAAAAATCAAAATCGACCACCTGCTGATCACAGAGCAACCAATAGAGACTCTAGCGCTAGGTGCCCCGATCCAATCCAGTGCCCTATTCCGACTATATCGAAAGTCGTAGAATTTTATCTAAGCATCGACGGCATTGATTCCTTCATATTCATTAGTTTTTTTCAGTCGAGTTGGTTTCAAGATCAAGCGCAAATCAGCTAAGTCCTTCTCTCTCTTGCACTTAGAGTTTCGTATTTCATTAGCTTATTATTTGTGTCAAATTTGTATTTTAGCATTTATCTATCATAAGTGACTCTGAAATTAGATTTTAACAACATAATTTTATTTTTGTTAAATCAAAGACAATGAAGTAAACTAGGAATAATGATGAGCTCCAAAACAACTTTTTTAACCGGCTTGCAATACAATAACTAAAATCCATTTTTTCTCCTTTGCACAATTAATCTAACAATATACTAGTTGAGATACTTGCAAGTTCAAACAAGTTCCATAATGGCATTATAATAACTAATTTTAAAATTACAATCCATAGATTGATAGCTGGTAAAACAAGCTCAACTCAAACAATATTTTCTTCATTTAACAATGGAAATTAGAGGGTTCTCTATTTTCACAATAGAAAAAAATTCTCATTATGACAACTTGATTCAATATAGTTCCAAACCATAATAACACTAAACAACTATTTCCTTCATTTGGAATTATAATATTACAATTGATTTAATTGTTGATCTTTAAGGGGTAGTAACCAATGGTAGGTTATCCTAATCAATTAATTTCCAAATATAATTGTAGAAATATCAAGAATAATAATTGAACGGGGCCAAATAATGATATACAATGTAACAAAGTAGTGGCAATAAGAGGGAGAAGAAGACTTAGCTGATATTCTGAATTTTGTGTTAATATGGGCTGACTGGACATGAAAAGGCTAGAAATGATCGATAGATCTTCGCTACTAAAAATGTGTCCCGAAAAACTTCCTAAACCAAAGTGTATGGTGCAGCCCAAAGTGTACCCCTATTATGACCATTTTGTATGCCTTTATCCCTCTCGTACTTTCATCTCCTAAAACTCTTTGGGTGCATTAATTGCTTCCTAATCTTCTCATATATGTAATTTGGACCTTCAACACTGTGAAAGGCTTGTTGTGTAGTTGATTAAAATTTCAAAACCCTAGATGGTGAATAAGTCCTAGAAATAAACATTATTTGGGTTGTGGGAATCCTGTGCCTTTGCTAAAGTTGCCACTACTCGAAGAGGGCTCAAACCGCACATCATTCTTGACTAACATGTGATATATAGAATGTATGCAACCATATTGATAATCATGACCTTGCAACAATGTGATTGTACTTGACATTTTCCCTAGCTTGACTTGAGAGGATGTGTCTTTTGTGCTTGCAGATCTAAGTGGATGATTGCCCTATAATGAGTATGTAGAGTATATGAAGCTTAAGGGAGTCTTGGAGTAACTTTTCTTATGATTTCTCTTAGTGTGTGCTCATTAGAATGCTAGGTGTCAAGTAGATAGAATGCCCTTCCTAATGAGAGATGAATAACTTGCTTATATATGTGTTCTAGATTTGGAAAACTCGGATAAAGTCAACTAGAAGTGTACTAAAGGAATTCAAATTAAGAAAAGTATCGTTAGAGGAAAAGGGACCAAAGTGGTTAGGTCTGCCCATAGTGTGTGGGCGTTATGGCTCTTTCTAGATGTTATGGTCCCAAATGCATGTACGAGTAATCTAAACATTGTAAATGTAATTGTAATATTTGAGGGTGTAACCTAAGTTGATGGATTAATATGACCATTACGTAAAGAAATAGGTTATGTGCAAGCAAAAATGAGTCGGCTATAGCTAGGGATAAGATAATTAGTCAAATTGGGCAAGTTTGGGCTAATGCAAGAGTGTTATACAATTTGTGTTGTTGATTTAATGTAAATTGAATTCAATCTATATTTCAGAGTAACTACTATAATGAATGGTATATAATGATAATGTACATTAAATGGACAAGCAAAAAGAAAGAAATAATATGAAACCCTGAGAAAATGAGAGAGATAGATGACTTAGTTGATTTCTGAGTGATTTGGAAGCGATCTGGGCAAGTGAATAGTTAAAACAGGCTAGAAAAAACATCATCAAGGCTCACTGGAGGTTATGAGACCCATAAATGTGTAAGAAAGAAGTTCCCATGGGAGGATAGGAGCACTTGGGTGCTTAATGAATGGATCGGGGTGATAGTGTCCACCCAGATGCTCGGGTTCCAATATTTTTTGTGTAGGAGGAGCTTTGTTGTTGATCTTTGTTTGTCACTTTGGATTTGTTCCAATGTCATTGTTTGCACCTGTAACCTACAAAATAGATACCTAGCTGCACATGTCCATAAACCACATCAAACCTAATAAAAAAGATGTAAAATGTGGAGTCAAATTGACCCCAACGATCACCCGAAGAGTGATCTTACGACCGAGCGTTGCACTACATCTCAAACTCCATGTAGTTATGTGTGAATGTGTGTGTAATGATGCCCTAGGATGCCCTTGTGTAAGTTGCACAATGATAGTGGGCTAGATCTAGAATATAGAAAATGTATAGAATGTGTGGGATGAAATAGAATAAACTTCCCCTCTTATGTTGTGTATGCAGAGTGATGCAACCCTTGTCCCTTGAGTGAATGTGCTAGATGGATGATTTGTAATGATCTTGTTCCTTTGGATGCAAGCTTAGGTGATAGTAGATAATGTTAGTGCTTGGCCCCTTATTTGAGAGCTATAAATATGTATATATATGATTCCCTTGTTTGAATTTTGTAATTGACAACTAGAAGGCCAAACCAAAAGTGTAAAAGATGCCCAAGTAACAAAGACCTAAAAGAGTGAGAAAAGGATAGAGAGGGTCAGGAGCATCCGGGAGGGATAGGAGTGCACGGGTGCTAGTGTTTGAGGACATACAAGATAAATTAGTCAAATACCAACAAGATTGTAGGGTGTGTAAGGTCAATACCGAGTATAAGAGACAAAGAAAAAGGCCCAAAAACATTGTCAATTACTAGTTTTATTGCTTAGGAATCATGAATATATTAGTATGTTGTAGGACCTAGAAATGTACCCAAGTGCATAAATGGTGCAACAACAACATGTATATATCCAATTTTGGCTTGAATAAGCTTGATAGGGTGTCTTCGGATGTTTAGTAGGTGTTTTATTCCACTTGGACTTGTGAACTTGTAATAAGAGCACATGAAGAGTTTTCCCTCCAAAATGGCTCGTTTAAATATTTGAATAGTCTTGAGTCGTGTTAGTAGGTTAGTAATTTAGGTGTTAGTCTAGGCTTGATATTAATGAAATGGGGTGGACATGTAATGAACTCTCTCTTGACCCTACCTAAATGTAAACTCACTATGGTAATCCTATACTAGATTGAGTTAGGTGGATGAAAACCTAACTACCTCTTAACTCATCAAAATCTTGTGTATTCAAATGAATTAGGGATTGTTTAGGGAAGTAGAGGTTGTAAAAGAAGAATACCATCTCTGAAATACATTTTGTAGGCTTTTGAAGCTTTGTAAAGTCTTGATATTGTCAAATAAAAGATTTTTCATATGAAAATTGTGCATAGCTATTTGATTATAGTATGGTAAATCATTATTGTGGGATTATATATGAATCTTGAGTGGAATGAGTGTGTAATTGTCTATATAGGTCTTGAAGGTTGGCATGAACTCAAGGAGACCATGAAGGAACTATAATATTGACGGACGACCATAAAAGATAATCTAATGTATAAAGGGAGAAATTATGTTTGAAAGGTAAGAAATTAACTATTGCATTCAATATTTGTGCATGAATAAATGTGGCTATCTTAGAAGGTTTTAATAACTATAAGGGAGTGGTTAAGTGTATGAAATGATAGATTTCCGAGTTAGTGGTTGTGAATTTATGTTTAAACAAGAAACATTAAATATACAATCTATAGGGGACAAAGTTGTCACCTTTAATCTTTGATCATGTATAGGAGCTTTATAAAGTGTAAAGGAAGATGAATGAGTTGATACAAGTCTCGAGGAACCTTTAGAGTTTTTAAGAGAAGTTTGTAACCTTAAACAAGTGGAGTCTAGCAATTAAAACCTTCTACGATGGAGTTACCCTGTTCCAAGAGGATTATAACAATTATCAAGAGGTATTGATAAACATAAGCCTTTGTAACCTAGCATAAATGGTTGTTAGGAATATTTAGGAAAGTTGGGAACATAATAAGGTGAAGAGACAATAAGTTTAAAGATTTCTAGATCCAAACAAAAAAACTTAGAGGTTGACTATGCATATACAGCTTTTAAGGGTTGAAGAGAATGACGTGAGTTTGATATCCTATTCAATTTTGAGTTTGAGATTTGAATAATCTGAGATAAATGGAGGGAAGACTAATGTGAACTAGTGACATATAAGGTAAGGAATCGGCTGACAGCCTTAGTGAAAAAGGGAGTACAAATGTACCTACACGGTTTCCAAACTAAAATTGTAATAGTCAAGAAATAGGAGTATTACAATATGAATTAAGCAAGTAGGTGGTTGCTAGAGGAATCTTGATGAGATAGATAAGAGGATAGATCAAGAGGGTGGTTGAATAGGAGTGATATGGATCATTGAGGAATAATGAGAAGTTTGAGTGAAGCGAGATATGTATGTATAGTCAAGTTGGTAAAGCTGTGAGAGACTAGTGCATTAGCTTAAAACATAGTATCTAAGAGGAAATTCCATTTGGAAGTTGATGAAAAATAATGTAAAACGTTGCTAGACAAAGTTTAGAACCTAAATAAGGAATACACATATTTGGAAAAGTCGTGATCCATAGTTTAAAATTGATTGCTCTGTCACTGATCTAGAGAAGATTACTTGAGAGATAGGCAACGTTAAGAAAGAAAAAAAGGAAAGTGTAAAGAGTAGAAATGGACTAGGTGACTTGGGGAAGTAACTAGAGTGACATCAATGAGGTAAAATGTTAAGTGACTAATGAAGCCAAGTCTCGGATCAAGAAAAAGAAGTGAAACAAAGTAGGGTAAAGGCGTAGGTCAAATATAAACAAGACTCTCAAAACTCAAAGGGTGAAATTGGTATGTAAGGTGAAGGAAAGGTATAAGAACCTTGTAAATGGCATGATCAAGATGATAAGGAGTGAAACCAAGTTTGAAATATCCAGAAAAGAGAGGAAATAGACTAATTATGGTGTGAAGATTAGTGCAAGCAAGAACAAGTCAAAGAAGCCTAGAAACATGAACTCATAGTACGAAAGTTGAATGTGGAGTGTAAGGGCATAAGGGATAGTTTGAACAAGTGTGAAATAAGTGGGTTGAAGTGATTAGAAGGTGGAGAAACAATGAAACGGTCAAAACCCTATGTTTAAGCCTAAAACCCTAGATAGGCCTAATAAATAAGCCAAAAGGAGAAAAAAATGAGTTGGGGGTTATAGAAAAGGATTTAGTTGATAAAAATTGGTAGAAATCATGGCCTCCTAAATGGGTATTAAAATATGCAAATATATTTTCTAGGTTATTGGTAGATTGTTCTAAACATGGAAGCTTGTAGGGCTATTAGGGCTAATGAGACCCAATAAAGAATGCTAAAATGTGAATAAAAGTTGATGAGTAAGGAGTTGTGTTTTGAAACTTCATATGATCATAATTAGGGAAAATGGGTATCTAAAAATTTTACTAGTCAAATTTGGAAGTGAGTATCTAGAGTTTTTGTCGAAAAACTGATTTTGGAGGGTTAGTAGGCAAAATTGAGGTCTAAAAGGAAAAGTATGAACAATGGTGTTGTGAAACTTGTTGGATGGGTTGATCATGATTATATGATGTTTTAAACATGTGTAAAGTGAATTTGGCCTTGTTATATTGATTTCATGCATTTTTAATGGTTTTGAGCAAGTTTCGGTTACTTGAGCAAAGTGATGATTCTTGGATGAAAGAAATTGTAAAAGTTGAAATTGTGGCTTCTAATGCATTTGTGAGTATTGTACAAGGAATGTATGCAAGGATTTGCATCATTTGGTATCAAAGCATACAAAATCAAGCATTTGAAGTTATCAATTTGAAGGTAAAATTGCTTTTGCTAAGAAGCATTTGTAAATAGGTGTTTTGGTGAATTTGTGTGAGTTGATTGTGATATTTTGAGTTGTAGATGAGTTAATGAAGTTTTTGAAGCTAAAAATTTTCCTTCTTGAGTTTTTGAAATGATAGTGATAGGTTACTCCTTGAAAAAGTGAAGAAAGTAAAGAATAGATAGTGAAGAAAAGAGAAAGTCAAAAGACTAGGTGTGAAAAAAACCTACGTGAAGCTTCAAAACAAGGTGAAAGAGAGTTGTTTAAAGAAAAATGGATGAAGAAAGAGTGAAGCTAGTGAAGAAGTTGCTTGAGGTTATAAGCAATAAGAGGAAATAGAAATATATGAGAGAGAAAGAGAGAGAGTTTGAGGAAAATAGAAGAGTGTGGATGGAGCAAGAGATTAGAGGATTGAGGAAAGATATGGAGCAATTAGAAATGATGATGATGAGAGCAAAGGCAATGTACGAGACGAGGCATGTAAATAGTGATAAGAAAATTGGTGAAGTGGCCCCTAAGGTCACTCATAGAGAGAGGAAATAAAATCAAGCGAGAAAGAGGATAAGAGAGGAAGAAATCAAGTTAACAAGGATGAGAAAGAAGGAAAGCAAGCAAGAAGAGGGAAAATCGGAGAAATGGTGGAGGATGAGTTCATTTGTGAAGAAGAAATTGAGAGAGAGTATGGACAATATAATTTTCAGTTTGAGTATATGAGAAAAGAACATTTGGAGGCTAAGTTATTAGCACTTGAATGTGCTTTGCATGGTGAAGAAATGAAGTACGATAAAGAGAGAGTTGTGAAGATGGAAGAAAATACTGAAAAGGAAGGAGAAAATGAAGAAAAGGCGGGTGAAGGGACTTAAAAGTCTCACTATTTTTCAACTAAGGTTTTGTGTTCATTTGTTTTTGCAAATATTCTTGAAGAAGAAGCAGAAAGTATTGAAAATGCAGCTCATATAAGAGCTTTCAAGTGAAGAGAATGAGGCATGAAATCCTCATTTTGAAGATGAAGTAATGAAGAAGAAGGTGAAGATGGAGAATGAAGACCAAAAAAATCTTAATAGTGATGAAGAAGAGGAAAACGCAGTAGTGAGCGAAGGATTTTACAAGTGGAACACAATTGGAAGAGAAGAAAGAAGAAGAGGCCTTTTTGTACATAGTTTAATTCTCTCCATGTGGGGAGTATGATGCAAGAGCATCATGTATATATCCAATTTTGGCTTGAATAAGCTTGATAAGGTGTCTTAGGATGTTTAGTAGGTGTTTTAGTCCACTTGGACTCATGAAGTTGTAATAAGAGCACATGAGGAGTTTTCCCTCCAAAATGGCTCATTTGAATATTTGAATAGTCTCGAGTCATGTTAGTAGGTTAGTCATTTAGGTGTTAGTCTAGGTTTGATATTAATGAAATGGGGTGGACATGTAATGAACTCTCTCGACCCTACCTAGATGTAACTCACTATGGTAATCCTATACTAGTGTGAATTAGGTGGATGAAAACCTAATTACCTCTTAATTTATCAAAATCTTGTGTATTCGAATGAATTAGGGGTTGTTGAGCGAAGTAGAGGTTGGAAAATAAGAAGACCATCTCGAAACAAAGCATGTAGGCTCTTGAAGCTTTAGGAATGACATGAGTTTGATATATTATTCCTTGGTTGTGTTTGAGATTTGAAGAATCTGATATAAATGGATGGAAGGCTATGTGAACGGTGGCGTATAAGGCAAGGAATCGAGGGTTTTAGTGAAAAGAGGAGTATAAATGTACTTGCATAGCTTCTAGACTAAAATTGTAACAATCAAGAACTAGGGAGTATTATAGTACAAATTAAGCAATTAGGCGGTTTCTAGAGGAAGCTTGATGAGATAGATAAGAGGATGGATCAAGTGGGTGGTTGAATAGGAGTGATAGGGATCATTGAGGAAGAACGAGAAGTTGGAGTGAACGAGAAATGTATATATAGTCAAGTTGGTAAAACTGTGATGACTAGTGCATTAACTTGAAACAGAAGAGTATCTAGGAGGAAATTCCATTTGGAAGTTGATGAGAAATAATGTAAAAATTTTCTAGAAGGAGTTTAGAACCGAACAAGGAGTACAAAGATTTGGAAAAGTCACGATCCATAGTTTAAATTTATTTGATATGTCACGTCTCAGAGAAGAGTACTTGAGAGATAGGAAAAGTTAAGAGAGAAAACTAAGAAAGTTTAAAGAGTAGAGATGGACAAGGTGACATGGGAAAGTAAGGAGAGTGACATCAATGAGGTAAAATGTTAAGTGGCTAATGACGCCTAGTATCGATCAAGCAAAAGTCGTGAAACAAAGTAGGGTAAAGACTCGATGTCTAATATAAATAAGATTCTCAAAACTCAAAGGGTGAAATTGGCATGTAAGGTGAAGGAAAGGTATAAGAACCTTTTAAATTGCATGATCAATATGATAAGGAGTGTAACCTAGTTTGAAAGAGCTAGGAAAGAGAGGAAACATATATTGAGTATGGTGTGAAGATTAGTGCAAGTAAGAACAAGCCAAAAGCCTAGAAACATGAACTCATAATATGCAAGTTGAATGTGGAGTGTAAGGGCATGAGGGATAGTTTGAGAAAGTGTGAAATAAGTGGGTTAAAGTGATTAGAAGGTGGAGGAATAGTGAAATTTTCAAAACCCTAGGTTTTAGCCTAAAACCCTAGATAGGCACAGTAAACAAGCCAAAGGCAACAAAATTGAGTTGAGGGGATAGAAAGGGAGTCGGTTGATAAAAATTGGTAGAAAGTATGGCCTCCAAAATGGGTATTCAAATATAAAATTAGATTTTTTGGGTTATTGGTAGATTGTTCTAAACATGGAAGCTTGTAGAGCTAATAAGGCTAATGATACCTAGTCAAGAATGCTAAAATGTGAATAAAAGTTGATTTGTAAGGAGTTGAGTTTTGAAACGCACATGCACCTAATTAGGGAATATGGGTATCTAAAAGCTTACAAGTCAAATTTGGAAGTGAGTATCTGGAGTTTTTGTCGAGAAAAATTGATTTTGGAGGTCTAGTGGGAAAAATTGAGTGCGAAAGGAAAAGTATGAAAAATGGTGTTGCGAAACTTTTTGGATGTTTTGATCATGATTATATGATGTTTGTGAACATGTGTAAAGTGAATTTGGCCTTAGTATATTGATTTCATGCATTTTAATGGTTTTGAGCAAGTTTTGGTTACTTGAACAAAGTGATGACTCTTGAATGAAAGAGACTGTAAAAGTTGAAATTGTGGTTTCTAATGCATTTGTGAGTGTGCATGAAAATGTATGTAGGGCTCTACATCAATATATTTTTGTATACATTTTCCCCACTTTATATTGTTGAGTGAATACTTGATAACATAAAGTAGATAGAAGATGTGTACCTTATGATCATGTAGAGAAGAGTGTTGTCGATAACATGCCGAGTGGACAAGTGAAGCGTGAAGTGATGCAATATGAAACATGGAGACTAGGAAATGGAAGTAGACCCTAGGGGTGAAGTGTATGCGTAGTAGCGTGCTCCGAAGCTTGTGTGAGCAACTTCTTGTTACGTATTAAGGACAAACCTACAAAAGAAGAGTGAGAGAGTAGTCAAAGTTTTGTATATGAAAATCGAGTAATATGTGTATAAATATGTAAAGAGTGTGTAAAGAAAAGTGTGCACCTAATATGTAAGAGAGTATGAGATTAAAAAATTGTCTGTTTGGTTGGAGTTGTTGATTTTGAATGTTGATGGTGAAGTTTTTGGGCAATCTCACGCTAAGAGCGAATTTTTTGGGTGATCTCATGCCGAGAGCTAGTTTTTTGGGTGATCTCACACCAAAGGCAAGTTTTTGGGCGATATGATGCCAAGAGAAGAGCGTTGGGGAGAGAGGTCTATCCTTTCTCTCCTTCCATGATGATTTTCGAATAAGCACCATTGTAGATGGTACATCCCCGCTTTGTTTCGATTGTAGACTGAATTTTGTAGCTGGAGACAAGTGCCTGCTACTAGAGAACTGATTTGAAACTTTGTAAATTGTGTTAAATTGATAAATTGACTTATTTTTCCCAGGACACTAGTGCCTAGGGGGACACAAGCACTCACTGCTACTATTTAGAACTGGACGTTAGTATCTACTATGTATTTTGGGCCCAAGTTTGATTCTCGAGCCAATCTATAAGCGTGTGTGCTTTTGTTGATTTTGTGTTGTGGTGTGCTATATTAGAGCTATGAGCTACTATAGGGATGATTTTTTCACCCAATAGATGCATGTGACGGTTGTAGGAGAATGTGGTCCAAAGGAGAGGACCGAAAGCTGATATACATATCTAAAAGTGGATACTTGCATAGGGGTAAGGGATGTGAATGATGGAAACCAAGGCACGTGTAAACAATATGGGCTAGTAAACAAGTGTTATTTGTAGCAATAGCTAGCATGCAATGAAAGACAATGTAACAAGCTAGGAAGACACGGTGGACCTCAAAAAGTAGGTATCATACATCGGACATCACTCACAATGTCAAAAGACAATCAAGGCCGAAGCGGCCAAAAACATGCAATGATAAAGAAAGATATAAGGCATAGCCTACAAATAATGGTAAATAATAACAAGCAAAGAGTGACAGATAGCCATGGTTTTATGTAATCATGCAAGGAAAATGTTACACATGAAGCACCCGTTATCATGTTAGAAAGATAAGTAGTATGTCAAAGCATGTATATATCAGTGAAAAGTAGTAGAAGCAAGTAATGAATAATGTAACAATAGAACCTATAATATGTGGAGTGTGAGAGTAGTAAAGGTAGATGCCCCTAGGAGCCTCGGTGGGATTGGTAAAGAGTTGTGTCAAGCATCATGCATCGTGTATGAATCGTGTAAAGGTCCTACATTCACCTTAAGATACCAAGTGAATGCACATGTGTATATAGAAAAATATAATGACATACTAAGAATCCAAGCTAGCATAGTAAGCAAAGTGCAACATGTAAGTAGTATAGGCTAACAAGAGTAAATGCAACCAAGATATGCAAATGCGGTGCAAGTGTAATGGTGTGTTGTGATGTGTAAGATGTGAAGATGAGGAGGGGCCATGTTGCCCCCAATAAATGTGCATGAGATGAGGTTCATTTATAAATGCTCCCTCAACAATCAAGAATGAACCATAGAACAAAAGTGCATCATCGGGAAATGAGTGTATTACGTGAGAGTAGATGCTAGAAAATATGTATCATGAAGAACTAAGCATGAAGCATAGATAATGTGAGGTTCATCTAATAATTGGACCCTCAACAGTCAAGTGTGAACCATATCACAAGAGTGCATCATCAGGTAATTAAGAGAAAGTATGCGAACCAACAACATGGTGATGCTCAAAAAGATATTCATGAAGCGTAGAGGGAAAGAGAGTAGTATATGTTGTGAAATATGTATTGTGTAGTATTGAGATTGAAGTGCAATGAGAGTAGAGGATGTGAGGTTCATTAATGAAGTGTGCCCTCAATGATCAATTTTGAATCGTAGCACAAGAGTGCGTCATCGAAAAATGACAGTAAAATGTGTGTACCAAAGGTATATGAGTGTTGAGAAAGATTAGACATGAAGCGTGGAACGTGAAGTGTAGTAGTAGAGACAATTGATAGTGATGTACGGGGGGAAGTGTGATTCCCCCTAAGTGTGTGAGTGATGGAGATCTATGGTGGTGTTTGAAATGTGTCATAAGAAAATATATGGTTGCCATAATGGTAGGTAGGAGTAAGGGTATGACCAGTATCAAATTGTGGGTCTAACAGAGAAAATGTAAGTAGGTGACTGATCGCAGCTTGTTTTGGGTGAATTGGTTATTTTTCTTTGGATGTTGGTTGCTTATTCGGGATTGGTAACACTTGTAGAGGACTTAATAGGAGGAGGTAAAGGGGTAAGAATTTTTAAAGGTGGTATGACATTGGGTTGGATAGGAAGCTCTTCACTTACCAGAGAAGGAACCTTAGTAATTATGGCATGATGCTCGTTAGACATATAGGATCAAATTTGGGAGCCAAATGGTATTTAACAATTGGAGATGAGCATGTAGCAGAATGTTGTGTAGCAAATGAAATAAAACCCTGATGCTCAAGGTGCCCAATTTTTTGTTTTAAAACATAGCAATCATTGTTCATGATGTCCACTAATTTTGTGATAATTGTAAAATGGGAGACCTTTGTATTTGGCAAGCTGATAAGGAGGCTAGTAATGTTAAGCAAATAGGAATAATATCATGTTTCTTAACATTTAGATCAAACTTGAGAGGTGTTGGTAATGGTAAGACTTGGGCTTCACTTATATGAGCACATGTAGTAGACATAAGATTAGGATGAGGTGTAGAAGAAGAACTAGCATGGGCTTAAGAAGAAACCTTGAGATGTTGGATTTCAGTTGTGAGGGATGTAATTGTGGTTTCCATAGCTTGAAATTTATCTTGAAATAAATAGTGTAAAGCTTGAATTGACTTGAAGATGGGTTGATTGGTTGTGGTATCACGAAGGCTAGGGTTGTCGGAGAGACGATCGAAAATGGCACTTACTTGTGCAGGTGGCGTATTACGAGAGAGGTACATAATTTCTAGGGATTTTTAGAGAACATCTTTGCAAGGTGGGTGAATTTGAAGTAAGTCATGCAAGGAGATTTGAGGAATTTTAGGATCCATGAAAGAAGATCCAATATAATAGGAAAAATAAGGATCCAAGTGTTTGGTCACGAGTGGGGTTCCCAAATAATTTAATATAAATTGAATTAAATCTATATTTCAGAGTAACTACTGTAATGAATGATATACAATGATAATATATAGTAAATGGACAAGCAACAAGTAAGAAATAATATGAAACCCTAATCAAATGAGAGAAATAGATAACTTAGTTGATTTCGAGTGATATGGGCGGTGAATAGTTGAAACATATTGGAAACAACGTTGTCAAGGCTCATTGAAGATTACGAGACCTAGAAATGTGAAGGATAGAAGTTCCCACAAGAGGATAGGAGCACTTAGGCACTAGTGACTTGATCGGGCGCTAGTGTCCACCCGGATGCTCGAGGTTCGATCCTTTATGTGTAGGAGGAGATTCACCATTGATCATTGTTTGTCACTCTGGATTTTTTCCAATGTCATTTTCACACTTGTAACCTAAAAAAAAGATACCTAGTTACACATGTCCACAAACTACATCAAACCGATTTAAAAGATGCAAAATGTGGAGTCGGATTGATCCCGAAGTTCACTTGAAGAGTGATTTTACGATCAAGTGTTGCACTACATTTCAGACTTTATGTAGTTCTGTGTGAATGTGTGTAATGATGCCCTAGGATGCCCTTGTGCAAGTTGCACAATGATAGTGGGTTAGATCTAGAATATAGCAAATGTATAAAATGTGTGGGATGGAATAGAATAAACTTCCCCTCCTATGTTATGTATGCAGTGAGATGACCCTTGTCCCCGAGTGAATGTGCTAGATGGATGTTTTTAATGCTCTTGTGCCTTTGGATGCAAACTTAGGTGATAATAGATAATGCTAGTGTTTGGCCCCTATTTGAGAGCTATAACTATGTATATATATGATTCCCTTGTTTGAATTTCGTAATTGACAACTGGAAGGCCTGACCCAAAAGTGTAAAAGATGCCCAAGAAGTAAAAGAGACCCAAAAGAGTGAGAAAAGGATAGAGAGGGTCAGGAGCACCGGGAGGGACAAGAGTGTCTAAGCGCTAGTGTCCGAGGCCATAAAAGATAAATCAATCAAATACCGACAGGGTTGTAGGGTGTGTAAGGTCAATAAAAGTATAAGAGACAAAGAAAAAGGCCCAAAAGACATTGTCAATTACTAGTTTTCTTGCTTAGGAATCATGTAATGCCGGTTAAAACAACCCACTTGAGAACTATGAACAACCTAGGTTCGATTAGAAAAATTAAGGAATAATATTTTTTTATTAGTTTAAGAGTTAATGACCAAGTCTCAAAGACAATCAAGTTCAATTGATAATTTTTCTATTAGAAAGATTACTCGATTCCACAATATAAAGCAACAAGTGCAATAAGTCCACACCTAGCTCAAATCTCCTAAGGATTTCTTTTGCTTAGTTACACTAACATTTAACTAATTATCCCTTGATTAACATTTAAGGGTTAAGAGACCCAAAACAATCAAATACCCTAGGTATTTAATTTCACAAGGTCAAGACTAGAGTAGGGTTTAACTGCGCAGCGAGAAGGGAATACATAATTAGAACAATAGAGAAGGGTCTCACTTACCCACTCCCGAACTTGATTGAGAGAGATTACAACACGGTTACTAGGTAACTACTATCGATATGAGTGTTTCTGGAACACAATCCATTTACCAAAACACAATTTTTTCTATTTTTAACTTATAACAAGTTCACAAGGTTTCAATTTATGGTTACATGTTTTACTAAGGTTCAGGGAACAAATTTCCCTCAAGTCGGGTCTCTAATAGGGTCATAACTTCAACTAGATTTTTTACACATTTTGAATCATCAAAAATTTCCTAAATTAGGCTCATTGGATAGGAAATTTCCTCACCTTTCCAACCATATAAGGAAGTCCTCCTAACTCCTTATAGAACTCTAGTTATGAAAGGGCGGAGTTCACTAGGGTAAAATTTCCCCTAAGGGACACGTGGCAAGAGGAGCGGGGAAACCCTCGGGGCGGATTGGCGGGTCGCAGACGCGTTTTGAGAAATTTCCCCAAAAACTCAAAGGGACAAAAAGCTAAGGAAAACCATGCCTCCACCTCGGCCCTGGAAGGATATGTGTCACCCCCGATGCTTGTGGGGGTGTGGGGTTACGGAGGAGAAGAGAAAATTTTCAAAAGCATAAAACAAATTCGAAGTTCCCGGTTTCCTCCCGCGTGCCCGCTAAGCCACGTGTCAGCACATGATTGGCTACGGGGACGCGGGGATGTGGAGAAAAAGGTGAAATTCCTCCAAAGGGCAAAATGTAAAGTTTCCAATTTTATTCCGCACGCCCACCCCGCCACGTGTCATCACTTGATTAGTTGGGCGGCGGAGTGGCGGAGAAAATTGGGAAAATTTTCCGAGATCAAATTTTCGAAAGTTAGAGTTTTTTTTTTAAAGTTTGCCCCTCTAGATGCCACGTGGCATCATCTGATTGGATAAGAGGGTGGTGGGGCCGCAGAACTTTTAGAAATTTTTCTAAAGTGCTAAATTTAAATTTTTCTAAGGTTGAATTCATTCATTTTGGTTTTGGATGGTCCATTTGAAGTAAAACTTCAAATGGCCATAACTTTGATAGGGAACTCCATTTTAGGCAAACAAGGACTTTCCGGAAAGCTCTCGGAGTCCTCTTTACATAGGAGTTGTCAATTTTTTTTTGGTGAAGTTTTCAAGGTCAATTTTGGATAAAAAAATCTACGAGGGTTTTATTTTCAAACTCGATGCGTGATTTTCCAACTTGGGAGATTTGTTCAATTTTGATTTCTTTTCTTCTCAACATGTAAATTGAACATGGAGAACTATTCTAGGGTGAGTTTAGGATTGTTTTCAAGGTTCAAATTATTGTTTGCTTTTCCATTTTCATTTTTAGATCTTTTGACAGAAAAGCGATGATATGTTTGCACTTTTGATTTAATGAAGATCTTAATAGCCATTTTCATTGTTGAGTTTTCAAGAGGTTCCTTAAGTCTTATTACACCTAAATTTCATTGTTCCATTTCCCAATTTATGTCATAAAACTAAATTGTACATTAGTTACATTATTTTTAAAAGCCGAGTTATAAATTAAAAGAGAGTTCTTTCTTCCACGAGTTTACGGTTTAATGTGCAACATTCAAGTGTGGAAAACATATCAGTTTCGTTCCTCGGACATCTAGTTGATTCAACACACCCTTACATTCAATATGCAAAGTGAGTTTCAATTCTAAAACTCATTTCAAAGTATCCAAATTTCTGTCATTTCCTTTATACGGGATTCTCTTTTCCAACACTAAATTCATAAGATATAACAACCATTAAATTTCTAATACAATAATGCAATACATTTAATGACAACACTTTTTATTTATTCTCTTTCGTAATGTAGTCTCATTCTTTCACGTGATTTTCAAAATAGAATATAAGTAATATTTCTTTTCATTGCCCAAATGAGATTCAATCTTTCATTTCTAATGCAAAGTATCTTTTCATTACGACCATGTAAGTCAGGAATAGCTACTGATCCTTTTATTGAATTCTAACAAGGACATATTTACAATTGAACTCCTTTCCAATTTGTATTAGATTTCCAACTTTCAAAATACAAGTATAAAACTCCTTTCACATTTTTTTCCAAGGTAAAACAGAGAGATAGGATTCTTCTCTACATTCCTCAATGCAAATACAATCACTTCACATTACTGATATATATATACACTCATCCACTCAAAGTGGGAAGGGTTACATTAAAATTGCTCAAAGGAATGATTGTCAAACTGTGATTTTTTTCTCCAAACAACACAACATGCTGATTTCTTCATTCTTGCAACTTGAATCACAACAAGGAAGGGGGAAAGGCAACGCTCTCCACCCAACCAAGATATCCAATGGGAAAGGAGAAGCCATCTTTCCCCATTGGCCCCAACCATATTGGAATGGAACATGATAAAACAACTCATGGCAACAAAGGCTTCTATCACATACAAGCATATATCACATTCACAAGGAAACATGAAACAATAAGATGTATTTCTCAACTACACAAACAATTTCAATTTAAAACAAAGGATTCTTCTCCAAGCAAAGCAAGCCAAACAAGAGCAAGATCTATGGAGGTCTCCTTATGCCTCCCAAGTTGAATTTGGGCATCCACCAAAAGCAAACCACCAAAATCATATAAATCCCATAAACCTTATCCCTTCTAACCCCTCCTTATGCCCCCCAAATTTATCCCTTATGCCCCCAAAAGTAGGAAATGCAAGCTATTTCCTTTCCTAAGTGGATCCCAAACCAACACTCCCTCCATAAGAACAAGTGCCCTAGGCAATCCCTTATCCCTCCTCCGATAAAAGCTCATAGTCTTCTCTCTTACACCATGCCCTAAGCATTCTACCCATCCATCTAAAATGCAAGCACACAACCATTCCATAATGCATGCAAGTAAAGAGGAAAAACAACTAAAAAGAATGAGGGCCTACCTCTCCATAATGAAGACTTGTTTTCCAAAAGCAAAGCAGTTCTTGTTGATGATCAAATCAGTCCCAAAACAACAATAGAAAAGTATGCAATTCAATCCAAGTTCCTTCCACAAAGCAAGCTCCCAATGCAAGAAGAAGTTCGACCCAAGAGAGCAAAATAGAAAAGTTTCCACCACCTCAAAATGAGGAAGAAATAGAATTTTATAGGGGAGAATGGAAGAGGATGATGTGGCTTCAAGTGGGATGCCACATCATTTTTCCTCATCCCAAAATGCAATCACCTCAAAAACATTTAAATCACCATAAATGTCAATGACGACCCACTTACATACTTCATTTTTGCCCATACTAAAAAAAAAAGAAAAGCATTAAAATTTGTAAGACAAGTGCAATCAAATCTTGCACAAAATCATGTCACAATGCAATAAAATAAATTGATTTTGACTCCAAATTAATAAACATGGTTGGTGGAAGATTTTGAGAGGTGTGGGACAAGTTTAATTTGTCCTCCAAGCCCAAATTCGAATTTCAATAGAGATGGAGTGTTTGACCTTCCAAAATCTTCTACAACCTCTTACAAATTTCTTACACACCTATCACTTCACTTACACAACCCATACTTGGTAACTTACACACTCTTTTCATTTCTCTTACACATGCATTAATAACTATGACATTCATTTATTACAATCTTTAGACACAAACATTTATTTATTTATCACATGGTTACACATTATATAAATCAAGTCAAATTATTAATTAAGACAATAACATTAAATTCTACATTCCACATCCCAATTAATTTAATTAAATTTTAACTATATGACTCTCACATTATACTATCACATTAGAATAATTAAAATAAAGAGCACATTACAAATAAAATACATACAACAATAATTAAAAAGGGAAAACATAATAAAACACATATATGCCCCAAGGTCACAATAATGGAACTCCCCCATGGGAAATCCTAACACAACACAACACACAATCAAACACAGTTGCCATGGTGACCTTGTTGATTTCACACTGAATTCCAATATGGTTAGTCTTGGTCCCTCGACATTGTTGTGATTTTTTTACCCTGCAAAATGTAAATACCTCCTTCGCCTCGTGGCCATATTAGAATATCAAAATGAATATATAATGAATTCACAATTCATCTAAGTATGCGAATCACAACAACATCAAGGCAATTTAACAAAATCACTCGCAATATATATATCAACAACATCAAGGTAACAACTATATCATTTGCAATTTCATTCAACAATTATATAATCATCAATTAATTTCCCTTTCTAGGTTTATTCAAAATCTCCAAAAGCACATATTCGAATATCTTCCATTTTTCATCCATGTCAATAGCATATTATCATCCACAAGTGAGTGTCTCTAATAATCACCAAGCAATAATAAGCTGAATCCAAATCAATACTAATCCATAGTCAGCATCTAACCATTACACTAAACCAAAACATAGTAGTGTCCATAATACTCCACGATCTAGAATATACACATCATACTTTGCATCAAAACATAATAATGTCCAAAATATAATCGGTAGTGTAAAAATCGAGTATCGAACAAAGTGTCAAAGGAAAGTGGGCACTACAAATTATGTATATATTATTATTCTCTAGGACCTAGAAATGTACCCAGGTGCATAGCTTTTGTGTCTATAGTTGTAAGACATGAATTACCAAAATTAGTGTCTACAACAATAAACCTAAAATTTAAGTATGCGAAGCCTCTCATAAAGTTGGAACAACATGACAAAGTTTCTTTTGAATGCAAATCACAAAACAAGAAGACAAGCTCCCAAAACCACTTTTGATTTAACAATTGACAACAAGAACAAGGCTCCCAAAATATCCCATCTCCTCCAAGTTCTATTTCCATCAAAGAAGCCTCCAAAGTCACAAGAGAAGGCTTGATTTACCACCCAACCAATTGACATCATTACATGTCACAATCCAACAAATAGAGAGCATGTTAGCCTCCCTCTAATCCCATGAGAGAGAGGAGAATGCAAGCCTCCATGTGAGCACAAGAATGGGGAAATACCAAAACCAAACATCCAACCAAACAACCAAAAAGAGTTTGTTTATCGACACAAAACAACACTTCAAGGAGTCCCATACTTTTTTCTAATGGGTATGAAAGGGAGATAAAATCCACTTTTATCCATATCCAAATGAGTAGCCAAAATTTTCCACAAGTTACTAAAGATCCCAAGTTTCCTCCATAGCTCCATATCCCTCCAAAAATCCTTATACCTCCTTTCCTCCTCCTTGCCAAGACTTTTCAAACCTTGGATGTTTCCTTAGCAAGGAAGAGAGATGGTTCCCAAACCATATGGGAAGAAATCTCCCACTTCAAACCATATAAAGGGAGTAAAAATAAGAAATCCCAACAAGGCTTGTCCATCAATCCTTTTGGGAATAGAGAGAATTCTTTCCTCTTCTCCCACAAGTCCAAAATCCATTCCCAAAGGGAATGGATGGAGAAAAATAAACTAAGAGACAAGAACTCAATGCAAACACCAAAAATCTCCATAAAAGCAAATAATCTCTCTTTCAAATGCAATAACCAAAATGTAAGAGTGTGAGGCCTACCTCGCAATGCAAAAAGCAATTCCAAGCTTCCAAAATCCAACTCAAGCTTTCCTAAAATGCCCAAAATCCAATCTCTCCAAATCAAAACAAGCTCTCCTTCAATCAAGCTCCTTCCCTCAAAAAATTATCCAAAACTAAAACTAGCTGAAACAACCCAAAAAACCTCCAAATTTGAGGGTAAAATAGGAAAAGAGTATCTAAATTCCAAACTAATATGAATGTGACATGTGTCACTCCTCCACCTAAGACTACAAGTCACCCAAATACTTCCAAAATACTCTTATAAGCCAATAAATGAAAATAATTCTAAAGGCAAATAAATCTAAGACTCCACATGGAGCAACTTGCACTCAAAATCCAAAGCAGCACATGGTCCAAAAATAATAAATTTGGGTGGTTGGAAAAGGGTCAAAATGGGGCAAATAGGCATTATGAGCCTTGAAAAGAGCTCACCCACCCATAGGTATGGTACTTGGGGCTCTTTTCAAGGAAAATATAGCCTCTAACTTGCCATACACTCCTCCAAAAGTCACTTCTTTCCCAAATTCGAGTTTTGGGGAAGAGGTGGCCTTTAAGAGGGGTGGTGGATCCACCTAATCCATGATTAGGTGATCCTAAACCCAATTAATAATAAATTAACCAAACTAAGTCAACCCATGCAAGTGGGAAGTGACTAGCTAAAAATAAACAACCATTAACTAGTAAATAAACAAGGGTTAAATTAAATAAACAAGTGTAAGATAGAAACAAGATAATAAAGACTAAATAAATCAACTAAACATATACCAAGGGGTTAAACCAAATAACCATAAGTGAAATAAAAGTAAGATAAAAATGACTATTTAAGACAATAATCACATACCAAGGGTGTATTTTCCCTTTTCCAAAATTAATCAATGAAACAAACATCACAAAAGGGACCAAAAATCAAGCAAGGGTAAATTCGACCTATAAGGCCTATTGTGCCACATGAAGGTGCATCTCCTAAAATCCACATTCTCATGTAGTATGAACTTGTTGCTTGCATGCTCAATTTCAAACATCATACCCGCTCGATACAAAATACTAAATAAAACAATAATACACATGTCAAATAATCTAAGTCAAACATACACTAACTAATCCAATTAGTTACAAAATCATCCATCCATCATATGAGAGATTAGAAACTATGATAATCATCCATGACATATTCTAGTATAAAATACATGCTAATCTCAAAACCAACAAAATCCATAAACATCGTATCCAAGTCACCTAATAATGATAATAAACGCAAGTTAGCCCCATGTGTCAATTACAACATCATGCCAAAACAAGTTAGCATATAAAAGCTAATGTGACAACAAAATAATATATATCCTAATCAAAACCATATTAGAAACGCGTTCAATGCCTCAATACGAATAAATACAATGAGTCAACATAATCAAAATAGGGAGAGCATCCGGTGGGCACTACACCTCATCCATATTTGTAGGTGACAAGTTGGTGGGAGGAATGGTGTAACTAATCATCTCACAATAGGGGTTCTTTGTTGCCTCTCTTGAATGAAACAAGAGCTTTGTGGATCCGAATATTAAAGTATGTATTCAACTTCCGTGGTAAATCTTACCATGTATAAAAGCTTTAATGTTTTTTAATTGTTAGATGTGTAGCTCAAATGTTAAGAACAACATGAGATATAAAGTGTTTTTGTAATGTAAACACTATGTTTTGTGTGTATCTTCAAGGAAATTACTTTTTAATATAACCCTCTTACAAAATATTTTATAAATTTTCCTACTCATAATGGGAGATGGCTTTTCTTAAATTCATTTTCAATACAATAACATGGTAAGGACAAGTTGTTATGTTGATGTCAAATTGTATGCTAAAACACGTTTTTACCATTTCTCTCTTTAGCATAATGTGTTGTTTAAAGAATAAAATTTATGTGGACAAATTGTTGAACCACATTTTAGGTTAATCATCCATCCTTGTAAAAGGCCAACACGGTTAAAAGTTTTTGTAAAGATTCAAGTCTTCTTACTCTAAAGTTCACATGACCTTACAAAGATACATCTCCAAAGTTAGAGCACGTCATGATATAAAATGAAAGCATTACACAAGGATTTTCCCCTTATACTTGAATGCACATGCTATGTAATTTGTTCTAGCTTCAAATAAGCAAAATTAAAGAAAGATATGTGGCGTTGACATTATATGTAGGATTTGTTTGTGTTAGGCGCCTCAAAATTGATCTCTCATTGTATTTTAGATCGTTATATTTAGGATACCTATGGTAATTATATATTGGACTTATCACATCAACCAACAATTTTAATTTTATGTTGGATCAATCACATTGACCTACCACTTTATATTTATTATATGTTAGATCCATCCAATCAACCAAGGTATTTATTTTTTCAATGAATATTTCATTTTTCATGTCCAAAATATATAATATAAAAACACAACTAAACTAATATTACAAAGTAATCACTAGTCCTAACAACACACTAATACCATATCAATTATCTAATTGTATACCAATAATTAATAAACACACAAATACATTAATACCAAAATTAATTAATCACGTGTTACAACAATATTAACTATATGTTAATTAAATGAAATATTTGACCATATTTATTCCAATAATACTATTTGATATTAAAAAAATTGGCATCCTCGTACTATTTACTTTAAACGCATCTATTAAATTCAATTAAATCTAATAATATTTCTTATTCAAAACAAATACATTTTATCTAAAAATACTTTACATTTAAAATTAAAACATTCACATTCCCATGACATACTTCACACTTATATGACATCTACGAGTATAACATCCATTAAGGCGATAAAACATGTTTAATTTTACGTACATTATCTTTGACGTGAATTAGTCACGATGTGCACTTATTAATATAAGTTGAGTTGTCATTTGACAAATTTTTTAAATTTAAAATATAGATTAAAATGTCATTTTACTTCATAACATTTAACAACTTAATGTTGTATGTCACATCATTAAATGATTATTATATTTAATTTACGTGAATACTCTCTAATAAGACTTAAACAAATTTTCCACTTGTTAACTAATACGAAGAAGACAAATACATTTTAAAGTTTTTTGGATTAAAAACATAGTCGAACTATAAGACATAAGATATTCAAGATACAAAAATGATACTAGCTTATGATTGGTTGAAAATATGAAGTAATGGTTTTCACCATTATGATTGATTGTTTCGGTTAAGGGAGTGGAGGTAGGTGGGTTGGGCCCAACGGTGAGTGTATGTTTTTGTGGTTCCTCTCATCTCCGGTTTCAAGAGAAGCTCGTGGCATTCAAGGTTTCATCTTCAAGGAGCTAGTATCATGCGAGGTCTTATGGAAGGCTCGGGGTACACATGTGTATATCTTTAGAGAGCCAATTTCATGGGGTTGTCTTAGGCCACTCTATGGCATCGTTTCACCCTTTATTGGTTTATGTCGGTCCTTGTCGCCTATGTTTTTTTGTTTGAAAGTTGCTAACATTTGGTGGACCTTAGGCTACATGTTATGGGGTTGGAATATTCCTTCCTTGGTTGGTTTTTTGTTATAGGTTTGGCTTATTGTGTACAACATTTTGGTGTTGGTGTATGGGTGTTTCATCACAGTCTTAACTATTATTGTTATGTCATTGGGCTAACCATTGCGGCTAGTTTGTTGAATAGTTTATCCATCTTATTTCGTTTGGTGTTGATTTTGACAGGGTTCATTGAATATATAAGGGCTTGTTGTAAAAGGGAGGGTCCCGTTTAAAACTTCCAATATACCCCTAATAAAAAAATTTATCAAATTAAATTATCAAATTAAACTTACTTTCAACCTTCCGCCGAACTAATAAACTCGCAAATACACTAATCTCATAAGAATCAAATAATCAATCAATTGCAAGTTCAATAAAAGCAAGGCCATGAAATGACAAATACGGGAGAAGTAGTTGCAGATTTTTTTCACTGTTAGTTATTGAAATTCGGAACAAACCAGCTGCACAATTTTTTTGTCTCGTGGAAGAAACTTTTGCGAATTAAGAACTGGTGAAATCATGGAAGCCGACGGCCGTTTCCTTGCTTCTGAATTGGATAGGGTAGCTGACAAGGGGGTGGATTCATGCTTTCGGCGCGGTCTGTCTCATCTTTGCAACCCTGAATTGTGTCTAGTAAACGGAAGTTTGAGGATTTGGAAGGTGTGTTAGAGTCTTTTGGTTTGATATTGGCAAGACCAAGGTGGGAAATTGGTCAAGATAGTTGGCAAGAGAGGAGACAGACAATGGCTCTGGGTGATCAGTTTGGCAATTGTGAAAGCGACAGTCGGACAATGGTGGATGTGTAATTAATTGTGTTGTGGAGGAGTCCACTTCTAATAAGTCTGTACCACAGGAAATATGTGAGGCAGAGTTTGCAACCCACTCTGATAGCCTTCATGTAGGAAATGAAGTTATGATGATGGATGCTAGTTTTTCTGAAGTGGAATCCCTTAGAACAGTAACTTTGGATGCTCGTAAAATTTCAATGAAGGACACCCAAAGATGACACTAAGGAGTTGGAAACCAATGAAGGACAGGGAGAATTTCTCTACTGTTCTCGGAGCAATCAATCCATTGACCATACTTTTGGTTATCCAACATCCCCTAACTCCACATTGATTGATAAGGTAGAGGAATCGCTACAAACAGAATCAGATGTCCCGGAGAATGTTTTCCGACTGCCTGATACTGAAGAGCATAAAGAGCAATGTGTGGAAACAGGTGAGTTTGATTATGATGGAAACTATGTTGATATGCTTGGAAAGGAGAAAGAGAATGATGAAGATTTGGAAAACTCATTGAGCAAATGCTTAACCGAGACCCTAGAAGTTTCTAATGTCAGCCATACAGCAGGTCCCTATATGCTAGAACTGCAAGCTGCTCTAGTTCCCAAGATTGTTCTGTTTTAAATGAATCCATAAACAGTGGTGCGTCGGTCAAGGAAATGGATAGTGGTGATGGACCCTCTGAGTCAGGGTTAGGACCATTTTAGATGGACGCACTATTGTCCTTCATGCTAGCTTGAATGACACAGTTGATTCTATTCACAGGTTGATCCAAATGAGGACTGGGTTACCCTCATATGAACAGCGCCTCATCTACTGTGGAAAGCAACTGCAGCAAGATCAGACTTTGGCAGACTAGAATGTTACCAATGATGCAATGCTTCATTTGGTTGGTCAGTACGACACTTCCACTTTCATGGCAGCTTGTCAATGATTTGGAGGGAACTATTCGGTTCCTGTGCTCAAAAAATGATAGACCAAATGTACTGCAGGATAGGTTTGGTGAGCGGGTAAAAGACTTTCTGAAGATGGCTTGCAGGGGCCTCCCAGGCTTTCCCCTCCAGAGAGCAATTCCAATTTGGGAAATCGCATTCACTTGTATTGTGCTCCTCTTCTTTTGGATTTTTGAAAGATACGCTCAGCCGCTAGTAATGCTCCCAATCACAGTTTATACACGGTCTGCCGTAGCTCTCTAGCATCTCTGGTGCTGCCCATGGAAGTGCTTATTTTAATGAAGCAAGGGCATCAACTATTGTACAAGAATTTTCTCCGGTTGTGAATGAGCTGTCAATTAGGCTGTCATCAAATTTGCGCTGGACAACAAAGGCCTGTTCTCATAAAGATAGTGTAGTAAATAATTTGCTGCATCTCAAAGAAGGGCAGGATTTTACGGCTTTTGTGATACCTCTCTGTAAAGCCATGGAATCTTGCAAAGGAAAATGAAGCCCATATGCTTTTCATGCGAGACAATACACTTTTCTCAACAGCAGAATACTCCTCATTTTGGAATCGGATCTGATGCTCGGAAATATGATATCAAGAAAATACAGTACCCCAGGGCTTGAACTCCCAGCATGGATAGTGAAATATGTGGCTTGGGATGTTTCAGTTGAACTTTAATGCAATAAATCAAAACAGAGAGAGTTAAAATGCTGAGCATGCCCTCAAAACAGATTCGAAAAGTGACTTCCTGTGTGTGGTCGTAGTATGAGATGCGGAAAGCTTGGAAGGTGATCCTTTTGAAGTAAAGCGGGTCAACTCTGCTTCGATTGCTGCGGATGGAAACCTCCGCAGTCGAACTGTCACTCAATCTCCACTTATTAATGTGCGGATATTGAACCTCCACTTCGATTCTGCAATCGAAGCCATTTTCCACAGAGGCACTGATGTTGAAGACATTGGATCGAGATCGGACGTCCCTGCATCCGATGAGATACAATTTTCCCACAGTCGGGCTGTACAGACCTTCGGCAAATATTGTCCAAACAGGAAAATATATCCCTTCCAACTCGATCTGGACTGCAATAATATTATTAAACCCGCCTAGGTTCCCCCTGCAATCGACCGTGAGAAACTTATCCATGGCTACAATTTTCAATCCCATCGAGCTGCGAATCAAACCTTGTTTTGTTGAAGTGTGGAGAACGCGGGCTGAATCCAGAGACAGAAGTCGACAGAAATCAACAGTTGACCCATTTACCGACTCAATATTCTGAATCGAGAAGCTCGGCCCTGTTCTGCAAGAGATCTGGCCAGGTTGATTCTGGTGTAGTGGTACGAGGATATGTTCAAATAATCGGAATATGGAAACTCGCGAGGGTTTGTTTCCTTACCTCGTGGCCACAGCTGAAAAGAGAGGGGATAAAACGATTCCGACGAGGGATCAAATTTGAAGTCGTCAATGCCCTTCAAACGTTTTTTAGCTTTTCATGTAAATTGCTTGATAAGTTAATTTTTAGAATTTGTTAAATTGATTTTAATAAATAAAATATTAAATAATAATTAGACCAACAAACTTCATGCTTGCTAGCTTTTTATTTTCTATATTAAAAAATCTTCACTCATTTCAAACAAATCATTCACAAAATCACTAGGAAAAATGATAAATATCTAGAATATAAGTAATTACCTTGCTCTTTCTATTTTCAAAATAGTGATATTTTGTTTTAGCTTTTGCTAGCTTGTAAATCATGTTTGGAATTCCCTCTTTCTATTTTCAAAATAGCGATATTTTGTTTTAGCTTTTGCTAGCTTGTAAATCATGTTTGGAATTCCCTTATTTATTTTGTAAACTAGTCATTTAAATTATTTATCTTGATTATTTAATTTAAATAAATTTCAAAATTATTATTAGATGTTATATATTTAATAATTTTGATATTTTTCATATTTATTTTATTTAAATTAATCGATATATATTGAAAGGAAATTAACCTTTTCATTTTTTCTATGAAGGGTAATGTGTTGTTTAATCTGTCATTTACGAAGGGTAAAGCTTAACCTAGCCTGTCAAATTAAAATATGGGGAGCCCTTCAAATTTAATCATTGATTCGACCAAAGCATGAATGCTTGAAATGGAACCAATCGCGTAATTTCTTTGAGTAATGGAGAGGTTGAGAGGGATATACATACACATATGACATTTGACATCAGTATCATGGTTTCTATCCCGATCAAACGACATCCCACCATACACATCTAATCGCTAGTCGAATCATATTTTCCTTCGCCACTAACTCCCGTCCATCCAAACCTCTTCTCCTCTCTCGCCAAGTCAAGGCTCTCCTCTACAACAAGCTGAAAAACAACCCTACTTGTTGACCCCATAGAAGATGATGGAAGTTTTAAATAGAATGGCGATCATTAATGTAAAACATACAAGCCAATTGCTTAAGTTATTTATGGAATTTATTTATGTCTTTTCATAACATTTGTAATGTTTGAACTATAGAGAATAAAATATTTGCTACATGTCACCAATTTATTGGTTGGAAGGAAAAATACCTATTTAAATTAATCATAAAATCTCAAATATGGTTATAAAAAAAAATTGGCCAATAAGAAAAAAGGAATAAGTTTTTCTAAAAAAGAAATAAATATTTATTTTTCAAAAAACTTAGCTTAAAGAAAAGAAATGACAAGTGGAGTAATGTTATTGGTTTTTAAGGTTAAATGTTTTTGCAAATTGATTCCTATATAGTCCGCCTTCAACAAAGTATAATAAATGGTTGCATACACACAACAAACAAAGCATTGTGGATTATGCTATTTGCTCACAAAGCATTATGTCAAAGGTTTTAGAGGTAGAGATAGGAAGTTGTCCAATTGAAATGAAATCAGATCACAATCTCGTTCTTATGAAGATTAATATGAAAAACTATGATCAACAAAGGACTAATCTTCAACCAAGTAAAGAAGCAGGGTTCAAAGCATAATTCTTTTGACTCGAGAGAATCAAGACACTTTTAAAGCTATGATTACAAAATAGATTCAGGAAATTCAAGATTTTGACAGTTTCAGAGGGAACAAGAGATTTATGAGCAACGAGAATTTGATGGTTATAATTCACAGGGCGCTCTTGGAGTGCAAGCGTTCTAAAGCCAAAAGAAGTACCAAAAATAGTTTCTCAGCTAATCCGTGGTTTGATGATGACTGCAAGGCCGCAAGAAAATGGTGAATATTTCTAGAAGGGACAAAACATATATAAAAGTGTACAAAAATCTAGTGAGAGATAAAAAGGAAGAATTCATGAAGATAAGGAGGAAGGAGCTGATTTCTATGGGGAAGAACAATCCGAGGGGTTTTGGAGAGAACTTCAGCAGACTAGAGCAAATATAGAGAACAGTATCACAGACATCCAGTGTTTAGAATATGCAAAAATGTTGTGTCAAAACAAAGATCCTCTACCTCCTCCAGTAATTGAAAATAAGAAAAAACTCTTTTCTACAAATGACATCAAAGAAGGAATTGAATAGTTGGCAGCATGCAAAGCACAAGACATTGATGGGCTACAAGCGGAATTTTTAAAATGGAGTATGGATGACATTGTGCCATACATAAAGGAGATTTTCAATAGAGTTATTCAATATGGTTTTCCAGAAAATTGGATTACCAACATTGTCATCCCTCTTCACAAAAGTGGTGATGTCAACAATCCATCAAACTACCGCACTGTTATGATTAATCCCATTTTGAAAACCTCTTTGTAGTATGGTGGAGCGTAGAATTAGTATTTGGGTTGAGAAGGAAGGTAAGAGGGCGAAAGGATAGGCTTGTTTCAGACCAAAACATTCTACTATTGATCATTGCATCACTCTTAGACACATGATTGAAAAGGTTTGGGATAAGCAAGGGGAAGAGGTCTATTGTTGTTTTGTTGACTTCAAACTAGCATTTGATATCTGTACGAGGGCAAACTTTAGACCAGAATGGAAGAATTGGGTATACCAGAAAAATATAGGGCAACGGTTCATAGGCTTTATGAGCAAGTTCAAGCCAAAATAAGAATGAAGGATGGCTTATCCGAGTGCTTTGGGAGTGACATCGGGGTCAAGCAAGGATGTCCGTTATCTCCCACTCTATTTGGGCTATACATAGACAAATTAGAGGAGTGGATTGACACAATGGGGGAAGTGGAGTTCACCTAGCTTCTTATGTGGTAAAATTGTTGCTTTATGCTGATGATCTTATTTTAATGGCTAAAACAACGCAGGGATTGCAAGATCACTTGAGAGCTCTGGAATTATTCTGTAAAGAGGTGGGGATGTAGGTGAACACAAGTAAAACCAAAATCATGATTTTTACTTTAAGAAGAAAGCCAAAGCAAATGAATTTTGAGTTTGAAGGTGGTCCCTTGCAAGTGGTAAATGATTACAAGTATTTGGGTCTTGACTTTCACAGTAATCTCAGTTGGGAGGCCTGTAGAGCTAGGAGGATACAAGGGGGATGGAAGGCTCTATATTTGCTCCAAAATAGATGCAGATCAACAGAATTGTGGGATTGGAAAACTAAATTAACTCTTTTTGGACTGCTTGTTATTCCGGTGGTCTTATATGGTTGTGAAGTTTGGGGCAACAACACATCGATGGTGAAATGGAGACAAATAGAAAGGTTACAAAAACATTTTATCACAAGTAGCTTCAAAATAAAATCCATGGTTCCTTACGAGATCATTCTTGCTGAAGTTGGGGCCTTCCCGATGGAGGCGACGACTTTGATTCGACTTTTGGGGTACTTGAAGAAAGTTGAAAGTTGTGGAAGAAAAGTTGAATAGAAGGAAGTGCACTTGGATGAAGCAAAATGAAAAGTGGATGAAGAAATGAGGAATTAGCATGCAAGATTGTCCTAACACTAATGGGGATATCAAAAAGTATGTAAGAGAGAAAGTCAAAACTGCCATGTGGACGAAACAATTGGGAAGAAAAAGAGAATACTATGTCAAGAACTTTAATCCCACATGTGATCATGAGCAAAAACACTATCTGGAGGCGGAAATAAAGTGGAAAGCTAAGATGTTAATTGCCCAATTGAAAACTAGTTCACATCATCTTAGATGTGAAACAAGGAGATGGACAACGCTGAAAGAAGAATGGTCTGAAAGAGTTTCTTTGATTTTGCAAGTCAGGTTTTGTGGAAATGGAATGGCACTTTCTAATGGAGTGTGTAGCGTATGAGGACATTTGGAGTAGCTATACTGACTGTCTAAAAACAGAGGTTCTTACAACCTTGTTTGAGGAGGATAAGATTGCAAAAACAACAAATTACTTGACTGAAATCCATAATAGAAGGCTCAAGATTAGCAAAGAAATTGAGAAAGAGCAAAAGTAACAATTTTGAGTTGGTTTCTTTGGTGTTTTGTTTGACTGGCTTGCTTTTGCCTTTTCGGGTCCCATAGGCTGTTTGGCCTCGTGGACGTCATTAAAATCCTTCAATTCAATTCAATTCACAATGCTTGTTCCTAATAATTAAATTAAGAATAAAACCTATTTCACTATCACACTAATTACAAATATAATCGACCGATATTTTTCTTCGTGCATCTTTACGTTTACGTCCATATATAAGTAAACGATCTTTGTCTGATAGTTGATCCAATCTGAGTAATTCCATCAATCCAGACAACTAGAGTTCTTAACCTCTGCACTATTTTGATGGTCATGTATTAATTCCTGTTGCCCCCTGTATGGCGGGAACAATTTGATTGTAGTTTTTTCACTACATACGTTGCGGAACCTATCCTATCGAGGGTTTGACGAATTCCAAGGGTTAGAAAGGCTCGACTCTTTTATTTCGAATTTTTTGGGGTATATTCGGTGATTAATTTGCGGCTCTGGCGAGGTAAGATTTCAGTAGCTATTGTAGAATTTGAACTTCAGTTTTTTTTTCGCCATTTTATTAATATATTAGCACTTCGGCAATTTTTTTTTTTCTTATGGATATGCACCCACACTCTTATTTGTTTGGTGATGGTTTTGATGCCATGCTAAAAAGATTATTTAAGAGCACTGCAAACTGTGATTTATTTCATGTTAAAACTGGGTTCAGTAATGGCATTCCTCTTGATTTTTTTTTGTTTTTTTGAAATTTATAGGGCTCCCCATCCAAAGACAAAACAATTACAGATAAAATTTGTGCAACACCTCAAAACTGGATTGTGAATCCGTAAGCATATAAGGTAATCATGTGACTGTTTAAAACATAGTAGCAACTTTCATATAGAGAGTATTAAACGGTGGACACAAAATATGGAAAAAAAACGGTCCATAGAAAAAATACGATAAATACGGAAAAAAATACGGTAATTTGTATATATAAAAAATATGATAATTTTAATAATTAAACACACAACTATACAACAAATTAAAAATTATTACACTTTCACTCTCTAACTGCCTTTAATTAATATGGTACGGGCTATTATAAAAATAGAAAATTCCAAACAGATGCCCTCGATTCTAGGTAATTCCGCAATTTTTGGCTTTTACGGTTTGGTAAATAGATTTGATAAATTTATAATTATTCACAGCTGAGTTTTTAGCTTTTTCTGAATTTTTAACAATCAAAGCCCGAAAGTTTCGGAGTTCCATATGGTGGACTGGGCAGAACGCAAAAATACGGTAAATTTTTAAAAAACGGCCGTATTTGGTAACTATGGTTTAAAAGACTAACCAATAGCCTAACAAACGTGGGGTTCTTAAAACAGAATTTAATAACATTACAACCCCTTTAAGCAAACATATAGATAATAAAGAGACATATTGATAACAAGGGTCACAGGGTTTCGTGACGAGTCCTTTCCCATGTAAAGGTATTATATTTTGTAGCATATTTTTTTAAATTTATTTGTACTGTTGAGCTGTAAACTATGAACTGGATAGGACACAAACATGGGTCTCAGCCCTGGGCATGGGCATGCTGCTGTTTGTGCATTGGATGTTATATTTATTGGGGATCCACTTGGTGTGACTCGAACTTGGGACCTAATTTTTCCTTGCCTCAACAAAGTTGGACTACACCCTGGGGTTAGTTTTTAAAGCATAATTATGTAAAAGCATTATGCTTATTATTGGTTGTTTTTCAATGAACACTTAGAAAGCCATTGCTTTTGTGGAACTAATGATGCCAAAATAGCATTAATTACCTGAAATGATTACAAAGGTGTTTTGACGACAAATCGTTGATGATATTACTTGAGTATGGGGGACTCACATGGAAATTTGAAATTGACATTGAAATCATAATTTATGAAATGATGAGTTCATAAAGAGTTGACAATAATGACGATATAAGAAAGGCTAAATTTACTGACATGAGATGAAGCTTAGTTGTGATAATTGATAAATCAAAATTAAAACTAGCAACAGCCTCCATAAGTGCTTGTAGAAGGCCAATAGGCACAATTTTATTGCTGCAAAATTAGAACACAAAAAATCTCAATCTAATTAAAACTTATCTTCAGAACAATAATACCAAACAAAAAGTCAAAGAGACTGGTCAAGAGAAAAGCTGACAAATAAGAAACATTTCATAATTATTACATGAATTGCAGAGTGTGCCTAATCATGAAGGAAAAATATCTATAAAAATATATAATTAAACTCCAGCCAGAAAATAAAGCTTCAAAAAGAGCTCTATTAATACAACCCCAAACTTATTTATTTGGGATGACCTTATAGACTGTTTCTCTACTGACTTATTAAAGTATCTACTATGAATGGTAAAGATTATTTTTTTGGTTCACAGTCGCACTGAGCCTAACACCTTTTGAAGTATGAAACCTCATTGTAGAATCCCTTAAACGTATTTGTTTCCATTTAACTTATTTATTATTTAAATTTTGTACTCTTGGGTCTTCACCTAATTACCAAGTTCAAGAGTGACACAAATCAAGTTGTTGGTCGACGTACACCCAAAGTTAGTGCAAATACCTTCGTCTCCTTCCACCACAGCCCCTATGATTTTCCAGAATGAAAAAAGTCCTTGGAATGCACCTAAGAAAGCTGTAATAGAGGATATACGCTTTTAGGGTTCTTGATGAACCACCTCACTATCGAGCAGATATGTATGAACATTACAATTCCCGATCATCAGTGCTTGAGTAGAAATGCAAACATTGTAAAAAGTTGATTTATAAATTGTGTGCATGTCTCTATAACACGAAGCTGTCATATTTAGTTCATAAAATTAATTTAGGAGTATCAAATTTTCATTTGGTAAAAAAAACTACTTCAAAATAAGAAAGTAAACATTATAATAGAGGCGACCTAATGCTTCGTAAAGATGATAATAAAAGTATTAAGCCTATTGCAACCAAAGAGAGGGAAATGTTTGAGACAATTATTGTTATTTGGAAGAGTATGGCGTGGCCTTGATGTTCGAGCCAAGATGTAATGTTTATTTATGTTAGAATAACCTTTGAGAAAGCCAATACAAAACATACATGTATTCTTGGAAATAGTTGTGTATGCTGAGAAACTACATTATTGCCTAGGGTCTATCCCTTTAGATTTTTATGGACGGTGGGAGCTTTAAATATTTAGCTTATATGTATGATGAAGTAAAACAATACTTATTAATATTCCAAGGTACATATCCTTGTTGCTTGAAACAGATGTTGCATGAATATGGATGTGGATACGATTTGAGATATGTATATAGCTAGTTTCTAATGCCCTTGATATAGAGACAAACGGATATCGCACACATATAATATTTACAATATTATAATAATCCAGATTACAAATTAAAAATCTATATATTTTTTAGATAGTTAAACGCTTTTGACTAGAGCTATGAATGAGGGGTTGGTCAGGTCCCCACCCTACAAAGTAAGAGAAGAAGGCTAAGAAAGCTACAAACAAAAACCAGTAGCTAGTATATAGTATCGTAAACATCAAGGCCAAAATGTAACATGAATAACTAGGCCTTAAAAAAAAGCAACCGAGAACACAAAAAAATAGGGAAGAGAGGGCACAAAAGCCCTAGGTCTCCACTTCTTGTTTGACAGAGTAGAAGCCACAATTTTATGCCCACAAAATTGATCCGCCGAACCAAGCATAACAACCTTCTTGAGAAAAGCGAAGGATGATCCAACAAAGGTCTTCAATCTGCGCCACACGATCCGAAGGGGGCGAGACAGAGCATGCGAGCGCTACTGAGGTTTAAAGATGGCACTCTAGAGACAGATGCCTCGTGGGAGTGACAAATGCAATGGACGGATTCGACAAATTGGAAAAGAGTCCAGTTTTTCTGTTCTAGGGCATCACAGATCCTTCGGTCAACCCACAATGGTGACGGGGAGGGGCCAACAAAAGAAAAAAGAGAGGGAAGGCACACTTTCGCCAAAGCTTCAACCAACCCCACACGATGACGGGGAAAATGAAATGTGTCGCGATCTGCCATAACCACTTCCTTATCTTTGCTCAGAGCAAAAATTAAACACAAAGACCCTGCGATCTCGGAGTTGACACGAGCCCTACTAGAGCTCAAGATAATCAACACGCAAGACTTTTTCTATTGCATTTTGAACAGGGGAAGAGCCAATGTGGAAGACATGGCGCAAATGGGTAGAAGACACATGGGAAAAGAATGCCATTTCGGATTTCTCGTTGCCGAGAGGGATGGAAGGGAAAAAGAGAGACGCCATGAAGGGAACAGGAAGGACAACATGGAGAATAAGGTGGACACGAATGAAGGCAGCCGAAGGCACAACCCAATTAAGTAGTCCCTCGACTCGTGTGAGGGAGGTCTTCACAATCAAGACGAATGACGTCATCAAGATTTTCCCATGCATCAGTTAATCTAGAATAATAGCCTCGATGTTTGATAAACCCCATAGTTGGCAAGGATGTCCGCGGCATGATTAATTTCACGAAATACATGGTGAATGGACCATTCTTCAAAGTAAGAGAGCCAATGAATAATTTGAGAAATATAATAGTTAAGTGACCATGCCAAAGCTTTGCCCTTACAAACAACTAGAACGATGATTTGAGAATCACCTTCAATACACAACTTAGAACAACCATTATTCAAGGCAAGTTTAATACCCTGCAGAAGAGCTTGATCTTCTCGTTGCATTCATCGGATCCAGAGGGAAGTCGGAAAGAACTTGCCTTGATCGGGAAGCCCCTCTCATCACGAAGAATACGCCCCGCCCTTGAAAGACCGGGGTTCCCTTTGGAAGAGCCGTAATTAAAAATCTATATTAATAATAATTATCAATTTTAAATTATAAATGAATTTATACATTAGATTAAAATTACACACAAATCACATACTCACATCCCATGGGAAGGTAGGTATTCAATGGATTTAAAAATTGCAGTTTGTGTAGATCAATGGAATATAGACGGAATGAAAGAAAAGAAGCACAACAGACCAAAAGAAACAAATCAAAAGAATTGCAGGTTGATTAGAGCCAATGTGAAAGTTTGAAGTAAAAGAGTGAATCAACACTCACACCGCAATGTCCTCAATTGGTGCTGCAAAAATGCATTATAGAAGATCATTTGCAGTTTTTAAGTATCTTTGTAAGGATAGGGTATGTAAGGTATCATGGACTGCACATCAACTCTCTCACAAGTACCGTCACTAACCAGCCCACCTTACTCTCGGTGATATCCCGAAAGATATCACTTAAGGGAGGTTAGTGCACCAATGGTGCCTTTGAAGAGAAAAAGTCAGTAAGAGTGAAACAAAAGTTGTATGAAAGCTTGATTCTTCGCCGCCTCAACTATTTTTTGTCCCCTGGAGTATCCCTTGTACACCCTTCATCAAGGCATGGAAATGAAAGTTAATCTCGTATGGTTTGCAAACGTTGTCCTTTCTAGCTTTGTGTGGTCCTTGTGAAGTAGAAAATCACAAGCCGCATTGGACTGAATGTTATCAGCGTTTAGGCTTTAGGCCATGTCAAACATGTTCCCCTACCAAGAGGTTGACTAGTGTCAATTTGGAAGTTTTAAATCGATCCTTTCGGTTCGTTGATGTTTGAATCTTCCAAGTCCTTAGTGACTGTCCATACTTTATCAATCCAAACCCTCATGCATGTATTTTTAATTTCCTTGTCTAAGAATTTCGAGATGAATTACTCCGCCGCTTCGGCAATCACTTTCCTTTTCTTGCCTCGATCCCGCCTCCTTTGTTTTCAACATCTTCTTCTTTCGAGGAGCCATTATGTAATTATAGAATGAGAGAGTAGGGTGCTTTATGAATGGTCCTTAATGTAATGCCTTGATTAATCCAAATGCCACATTTATGATTAAGCCCACTTTGAGTTGATCAATCGAAATCTCACATGCTACGAGTCCTAATGGGATGTCATATCAACCTTGCATTTCTTGTTGTTATCTTGTTATAGATAATGTGATTAAGCATGCATGGGTCGATAGGTGACACCTTTACTTACACAATTACCCTTTATATCCTTTGATTTTCCAACTAGGTTGATGGCAGAGTGAAATGTTAGATAAGGTCTTATGTCCCGATATACCAACTATCCTTATTTAGAGAAGGATATTGCATCACTCACCACCAATGTCCTCAAATCTATCAAGAATTTATTGGTCCAATATTGATTTGGGGCACGAGAAGAGTACAAGAGGTGCACCTCTAAATTGGCGCTTTATCGTCACTTGTTTGCCATCTCGTTTTATGTGGATAAACTTTACTTCATCCAAGTGGGCTACGGGCCATTGGATATTGTCTTGGATTGTGCTCGGATGCCAAGACTCGTAATGTCCCCTTTTCTACGCCAAAGGCCTAAGGGTCAAGTCGAGTCCAAGCCGTGGTCAGACCCAAGGGGCTGTGGATGCTGGGAGCTAATGGGAAGGGGCCACGTGGTTCCAATATTCTAATTTTGCGTTGAGGGTCGCTTTTGGACCATGGCGACTTAAAGGGGAAAAGCAACTTAAAGTTATTTTTATTTTATTGACCCCTCCATGGAATGAAACACGTCTAGGTCTTTTGGGGCTCTTTTGCCTTGGAAGGTATATAAGGAGCTGGGAGAGAAAGGAGAGGGAACCTTTTGTCATATACATTTTTAGCCTCCTTCACGTGTAGCTGTTGTTGTTGCGCATCTACAGCTTGTGGAGTCAAATCCCACAGGACCCTAGCTTCGGTGGTGAGAGACTTGTCCCTAGCTAGCAGGCATTCTTCGGTAGTGAGAGATCTACCCTAGTCTGTCATTTCGGAGCCATTTTCAGGGTTGTGTGGCAGAGACATTATCAAAGGTTTTAGAGAAAGAATTTCGGGTTTTGGGGGCATTTGGGGAAGATAATAAGAGGGCTCCAGATTAGATTCACGGCAACCTTTTGGGCTAGGTGTGGCAGCACGTGGAAGGAGCCTCCATCATTTTTTGACCCCTTTCCCAAGCATGGCGACTTACAGCCTGTACGTGGAGGGTTTTCTAGTTTTGGGGGCATTTGGGGAAGATAATTAGAGGGGCTCTAGATCAGATTCACGGTAGCCTTTTGGGCTGGGCGTGGTAGCACGTTGAAGGCGCCTCCATCATTTTTTGACCCCTTTCCCAAGCGTGGTGACTTACAACCTGTACGTGGAGGGTTTTCCAGCTGTCTAGGCTCGCTGTGATTTCCTGGCAGCATTTTAATCTCTGTAATATGCCAAAAACAGTTTCCGTATGTCATTTATAATAATATCAAGCCCTCTTTATATTTTCAAGTAATTTGGGTGGTTAATTTGGGAAATATTAAGTTTCTTTAGTTCGCTGTCCTTACTGTATAAATCTGGTAAAATCAGTATTTGATGTGGCTGCAAATTTTCTATATTTTGTGCAATTTTTAAGTGGTATCCCATAAGGGATATTTCAGTGGTATCAGAGCTGTTGTTCCTCCAGCCTGTGTGGGTTAAATATGGTAGTTTGGAAAGATCTCAATGTGGGTTTTATGAAGGAAATGTTCACCAACATGGTGAAACAACAGAAGCTACTAACCTTTATTTGAGCCAGCTCACTCGAATGTGAATTAAAGCATATTTAGGGACAATAAGGAACATGGTGAGAACAGTGATAGAGGGGCCAATAGAGGTGATTGATGAGGATTCTTGTTGGAGGAAATACCAATCTTTGAGTAAGGGTTTCAGAGATAATATGTCATTTCTAAATTATTGCATGATGAAGATTGGTAGCAAGCCCAAGTGAGATCATCATATACCAGTACCTGAATTACAAAAGAACTCATTTGTAGAAGAAGCTTCTAGACAAAAGGGTATGATTTCCATTGAGCAAAATAATTGCATTAGTGAAACTTTGCTTGTTAGAGAAATTATTCCAGCTCAGGAGAAGAAACTTGTTTATGCAAGCAAGGAGGATGTAATGGAAACTCTTAAAAAGTGTGAGGAAGGGAATAGCAGAGCTAGAGCTGCTAGGTTGATAGCGACTCAAGCAAGACAACACATACAAGAGTTCAAGGAAACGATGGGGGCAATTGATGCAAGGAAGTCTACACCCACGAAAGAAGACTCTATGGAGCAGCTGGCACATGAGGAGGAGCCTCACATGGACACTTGTGTAAAATTGCAGCCTGCTGTAATTTCCAAACCAACAACTGTTGATCAACTTTCAAATACTTTCAATAGGCACTCAAGCAACAATGTTGGGGGCAACTCAACATATGTCTATCTTGAACACACGGAGGACATTGTTGGCCTTGAAAGGTATGAAGAGCACACTAAGGTGTCTTATTTATTGTTGCCTATTCCAATTTATTTCCATCATGAGATGCATGGTATGGTAGATGATGAAGTCTTCATCATGGAGTTTGTTGGACCATTGCTCCAACTATGTGTATATGAGCATCTTGTGGATGATATATGGTGGCAAGTTTTAGCTCACTTAATGATACAAGGGCTCATGGGCATTATAAGCTATGGGATCCTGGTAATATGTGGCCATTATCCAAAACTATCAATTCTGTTTTTGAAAACTTTGTGACTGATTTCATAAGCAAAAGAAGGAATTCCAATGTGTCTTTTGGGATTACAAGTGTTGGCAAGCATGATTTCTTCATTGGAGACTCCGGTGCAAGAAGGGAGAGTACCTCTCAAGGTACTAGAGTTGGTTCTATGATTGCTAAGAAGGGTAAGAGAATATTCTTTAATCATCTTCAGCCTGTTGGACTGTGTATAACAACAGTCATAATGAGAGGAGAAAATAGCAATATGGGACAACAGGGTCAAAGAGGTGAGAGTGGACATTCAGGGCAGCGGCCTCCCCATTCTTCTGCCAGGCCTTTGGGGCTTCACGAACCTTCTTTCTTGAAGGATCCGGAAGTTTCACAGGTACAACAACAGTAGATATTTTGGATGAGGAGTCTTGTTGGGAGAGGAACCAGACCTTGAGCGAGGGCTTTCGTAACAACATGCCATTCCAGAATATTGCAAAATGAAGATTGGTAGTAGACCCAAGAGAGATCATCAGAAACAGGTACCAGAGTTACAGAGGAGATTGGGACAGATCTCCATTCCACACTTCGATGGTTCTAAGAAGTGTACTTTGCACCGTCTTGGGTTCAGAAGTTGAAGACATACTCGACTTGAATCTATGCGCGAGGAAGATGCAATTAAGTCTGCAAGCTTGCATCTTGAGGGGAGACGCTCATGATTGGTGGCATCATGGGTTGATTACACGGGGACACACACATAGTACTACTCATGCGAGTTCGCGTGAGAGGTGGTGAGTAGATTTGATAGGAGGGACCCTGACAGGTATTTCAGGGAGTTGACTCATTTGAGACAAACCGGTCCCCTGGATTAGTATATCGCAGATTTTCAGAGATTATCAATCATGGTACCTGATGTCACGGAGATGAGGTTGATTTCTTGTTCTCGGCGAGGTTTAACAGGTGCTTTCGCTAGGTTTGTGAAAGCATTTGAACCTTCTTCTTTGCTCGCGGCTGTTAGGAGAGCTCGGGACTTGGAGTTATCCACTCCAAATTTGAGGGTTCCACCTCGCGTACAACAAAGGAACCTCCATCTGGATCGGGGACGAACTTCACAGATAGAGCCTCCACCGAGGCGGGTAAGAGGTGGCTAAGAAGCCAATCACTTCCTGAGAGGACAGAGATGAGTCGAGGTGAAAGAAACTATGTTTTGATTGCCACACACCTTGGATTCCAGGACATGATTGCAGAGGTAGAGGGAAGGCCCAATTCATTGAGGTCTTCGAGGAGAGCAAGGGTGACAGAGGTGAGGAGTTAGAGACTCGCGAGATGGATGATGGAGATGGGGTTGCGTTGGATAGTGCTGATGCGGAGGGAGGAGGAGACTTTTCCTCGGGAGATTATAGCCACATTGTCTAGTACTCTGATGTATAAGGCATTTAGGATTAGAGGAGTTATGCAGGGTCAGCAAGTTGGGGCACTCATTGAGAGTGGGGCAACCCACAACTGTATTGATGCCTCATTGGTTGAGAGGCGAGGATTACAGATGAGGATTTTGAGGGCCTCAACGGGGTTATAGCCAATGGAGAGTCTATGAGGGGCACACGGCGGGTTCCCCAAGTGAGCATCATGATGGGTAACTATACAGTTACCGATGATCTCCACATCGTTGGTATGGGAGTGACCAACATAGTGTTGGGAGTGCAGTGGCTTCACTCTCTTGGTGAGTCTCGGACTAACTTTCAGATGATGGAGCTGAAGTTTAAATCCGAGGGCAAGAATGTGATTTTGAGGGGATTATCTACAGGAGCACCTAGGGTGGTTACAACTAAGGGGATGGAGAGGACGATCGGCATGGTGAGGAGTTTTATTATTGTGGATCGATGTGGAATATGATGGATGTGGGTGTGGCCAGCAATGTTGCACATGAGATTGTTACTAAGATTGGGATTATAGGTTCAGATCATCCGAGCTTATCATTATGTTGGTTATCTGAAGTTTCGATAGACTGGAGACCTCATTTGTTTGTTGAGTACCCTAAGAACCACACTTGTGAGATTTTGGATGGTCACATACAAGATGACAGCTACAGATTGGAGGATGAGATGATCTTCTATCAGGGAAGATTGAGCCTTGTGTCAGATTCATGGTTGAGGATGGAGATATTGCGACATGTGCATTGTCCTTCCGTGACTGGGCATTTGAGCTGCGATGAGACCTACAGGTTCATGTCAGAGAGGTTCATATGGCACAGGTTGAGGGAGGATATCCCCAACTTTATATAGGCATATACGGTTTGTCACTGTGACAAGTCAAAGCCTACGGGTTCATCATTTTTTGAATCGACATTGGATAACACTCCTATGTATTTTACTGCTTCTATGCCCGGTGAGCACTTCACCCACGTGTTAGTCAGTGGAGAGACGAAATTGACTCATGGTTATTTAGTAGGTTCACATTCAGCGTAGGAGGTGGACTATGTGGAGCCAATATTGCCGGTTGATTGTCTACTGGAGTCTTGGGACTTTTCCTCCACGGGACACATTGAGATACATTATGAGGAGCCTTGCTCTCACACGAGTGTAGGTCATGTGGGAGAGTTAGCACCATTTGTGCGTATACAAGTTGTTTCACAGGTGGATTCAGGGGATTCTACGGGATCCAGAGTGAACTTTCATACCAGGAGTCGATTGGAGAGGCAGTGAGTGATCACATGATGATAGCCTTGCATTGGCAGGGATTGGACAGATTGGCAATTTCGGTGTGGGTACCAGGGGAGAGTCGGTGTGGGCATCATACTACTTTAGGAGCAACATTGTTCTCTACATGGCATGGAGAGCATGATCACTACATGGGGTGTCTTGGTTACTTCGCATCACACCGATCATCAGTTGACTGTAGGGTGAGGTGGAGAAACTTACGGTGTGGTATTCAGCCTCTGCAACATGACAGGATAATGCTTGGGGTCAAGCATTTCTCGGGAAGGGAGGATTGTAATGTCCCCTTTTCTACGCCAAAGGCCTAAGGGTCAAGTCGAGTCTAAGCCGTGGTAGTGGACGAGGGCCGTGGGCCGAGAGCTAATGGGAAGGGGCCACGTGGTTCCAATACTAATTTTGCGTTGAGGGTCGCTTTTGGACCATGGCGACTTTAAGGGGAAAAGCAACTTAAAACGAATGAAATGTCTAGGTCTTTTGGGGCTCTTTTGCCTTGGAAGGTATATAAGGAGTTGGGAGAGAAAGGAGAGGGAACTTTTGTCATATGCATTTTTAGCCTCCTTCACGTGCGGTCTTTGCTATCGCGCATCTGACTTGTGGAGTCAAATCCCATAGGGACCCTAGCTTCGGTGGTGAGAGACCCGTCCCTAGCTAGTAGGGCATTCTTCGGTAGTGAGAGATCTACCCTAGTCTGTCATTTCGGAGCCATTTTTGGTCTGTGTGGTAGAGACATTATCAGAGGTTTCAGAGAAAGGATTTCGCGGGTTTTGGGGGCATTTGGGGAAGATAATCGAGAGGGCTCTAGATCAGATTCACGGCAGCCTTTTGGGCTAGGTGTGGCAGCACGTTGAAGGCGCCTCCATCATTTTCCGACCCCTTTCCCAAGCGTGGTGACTTACACCTGTACGTGGAGGGTTTTCCAGTTTTGGGGGCATTTGGGGAAGATAATCAGAGGGGCCTCCAGATCAGATTCACGGCAGCCTTTTGGGCTGAGCGTGGTAACACATCAAAGCGCCTCCATCATTTTTCGACCCCTTTCCCAAGCGTGGCGACTTATAGCCTGTATGTGGAGGGTTTTCCAGTTGTCTAGGCTCACTGTGATTTCCTGGCAGCATTTTAATCTCTGTAATATGCCAAAAACAGTTTCCGTATGTCATTTATAATAATATCAAGCCCTCTTTATATTTTCAAGTAATTTGGGTGGTTAATTTGGGAAATATTAAGTTTCTTTAGTTCGCTGTCCTTACTGTATAAATATGATAAAATCAGTATTTGATGTGGCTGCAAATTTTCTATATTTTGTGCAATTTTTAAGAAATATCCCATAAGGGATATTTTGAGACTCAACATTGCCACTAGTCATTTTTTTGATCCAATTTTGTGAGTCTCCTTCAACAAAGTGAGATGTTTCCATCTCCTCATTATTGTTGGTTTCAAACCTTTTAGCAAGGCTAGCCCTTACGCTTGATTATTTTTACAATGCTTGCGTTGATTGCAAATGTCAAGATTGGTTGACTTGCTTCATCTCGAAATGCACATCCACCCCGGTTGGGCTTAGATTGCCTTTTCTAGGGTCGTCGAAGCTTAATTTGAGAAAGCTTTTTGGTGGCGAGACCATAAGACTACCATTCTACCGTCTTTCCCATATCCTACCCTATTATCGGGAGTTTGTGCTTCCCAATGTAATTGTTTTACAATTTAAATTAAAATTCCAATAGAAATATTAATTTGAAAATTGTTGCGAGAGAAATTTTGGCATGATGACACGTTGCTATTTGAAAACCATGGAGATTCCGATCAAATCAGCTAGCGAAGCCCAACGTGGAAATTTTGCCATTTTTCAAACAGAGATTTTATTGAATCACTCGAACACTTTCTTGCACTCTGTCGGTGTTATGCATTGACACCCGCTCATCTAAATCTTGTTGGTTGGAAAAAAATTTCAGATTTTGTTTGTCTACACAACAATGAATACAAAGCAAAAGTCACACCTATTAAAAATAAAAACAAAATAAATTCGGACCATCCAGAATAAGAATCGTAAATAAATTCGATTACATTCATTGTTGTCATCTACATCAATATGATAAATACATTTTGCGAGAGAAAAACGAGCTTAAACATCATGAAGATAAATGGACAAACTCCCAAATTCTCCCATCCTAGTTGTGAAACATGAACTCTATAGAGAATATGCTCTTTGGCACATATAAAGGTGGCGCACCGTAATGTCCCCAAATGGACATATTCTTACCCAGATGGATTTCCCGCAATTCCCACTAGGGCCAAATCTGATTAATCCAAAAAGCCAAAAATCTCAATTACTATCAAATTGAAATTCAGAATGAAATTATGTAATATCCCCTTTTGGGATATTATTTAAATCTGCAATTTAATTAACCCAAATCGACCTTAGAAGGATTAGATCCTTTTAGTTCGACCTCAAATAACCCAATGTCAAGTGTTAATACAACCCAAAATGGGGTTGGAGTAAGCCAAAGTAGTGGGTTAGATGGGAGAACCAATTAGAAAACTAATCTTTTCCAGATCTGATTTTATAACAATAGTTAATTAATTAAAATTGCACCTAGAACAACTGAAACTTCAAAAATTAATATCTCACTCAATACTTAGTGTTTTTCCATGAAATAAAATGCAAAATAAACTAGAAATTTAGGCTTTCCAATGCACTATGAATCTGAATTTTCTGATCAATAAAACCCCATCAAAACAGCCCCAGAAATCTGATATCAAGTCGCTAGGGTTAGAGAAAATTAAATAAATAATTTCCAGCACTTCTCTAGCCTCCAAACACACCAAAATAATTGCCCCTTGCTCTGAAATAATTAATAACACACAACAGATTTTAGATCTAGCTCATATGGCATCAAAATATGATAAAACAAGCTCCAATCCAAGTCGCTATGGCAAAAATAATTGCAGCAGTAACAGCAGTAACAAAAGCACCACAAACCCTTCAATAACATGCAGATTTAAACCCCAAATAAATGTGCCAATCCTCTAAACCAAGTCGCCAATGCTTAGAATGGAAGAACAATGCATAAATTCACTCAATAATGATTGCAAGAAGGCTCACACTCTCCAAAATAAGGTGGTGTTGAAGAAACACCTTTGTTATGAGATCTCATGGGCATACATCCCTCTTCAAGCATGAAGATATTTTAATAAAAACTTCAACATGCCCCCAAGGGGTTGCCATCATCTTCTTATATAGCTTTTGCATTTCAAACTCCAAGTTTCCCTCCTTTTTGGCGCAAATCTCTATGTGGGAGAGATACTTTTAAAATACCTTTATTCCTGAAAAGTCACACTCCAATTAAAACATTAATTTCCCCTTTTTAATATTTTAAATAAAACATAAGAGGAGAATTAATTATTTAATTTAAAAATAAAAGGAGTAATGACATTTTCCCAATTTTAATCCTTTAATCCATGGGAAGGGTGGATTAAAGGTCTCCAATATTTTAATTTAATTAATGCCCCAAAAGGGGACATTACAAATTATGCCACAAACCTGAATATTTCCCAAAAACCTTAGTTCACCGCTCCTAGACCAACAATTTAGCAAAAATAGTTTTTTCCACCTCAATTTACCTCTAAAAATTATGAAAATTTATTTGCAAGTAGATAATGAATAATCAAAATAGGATCTCCAATTAGATTCAAAAAATATTAATTCTGGAATTTATTAAGGCAAAAACACAACAGAACTTGTAAATTCAATAACTTGCAAAATACTCCAAATTTTGGGCAAATGATAGCTCAAACTGAAGTTTGAAAAATAAGCTTTCAATGAACCCAAAATCAAAATTTTTCAATGGGGAAGACATCCAAAACGGATATGCAATTCTGGAATAATGTAGATAAACCCTAGCTATAAGTGAAAGTTGGAAATACAATTTTGCCCCACTTAGGAAAGGCCCAAAAACACCTCAAAACTGATTGAACATTTTAGATTTGATCTATCCTTGAATTTAGCTTGAAATCAATGCCCTAGCAATGCAAAAATTGGAAATGGAAGTTTCAACAACACTCCCAACAAACATGCAATATTCAGCCCTTGTAGGTCTTCAAACCACTCACGAACCAGCAGCAATAAGTCTTCAACAATTGTTGGAAAACTACTGGAAAACACAACTAACTCTTTGAATCTTGATCCTCAATGGAAACCCTTGAATGGAGAATCCTCACAACATAGAAGAAGAGTTTTTGTTCTCCTTCTAGATCTCAAGAGGGTTTTCATCCTCAAGAGATAATCTCAAGGGTTTTCGTCCTTAGAAATTATTTTGCAAAGCTCTCAAGCTTAGACAAAATCAGAATTTGTATAAAAATAAAGAGATATCTCTCCAAGCCAAGTCGACTTGCTTTTATAGGAAAACTTGGCTTAGTAGCCACCCACAAGCACCAATCACATGCTTTTCCCTGCATTTAATTCTTTTTGGCCTTGTCACATCCCCAACATGGGTCACATTTTTCCCTAGGGGAAATAAAAAATAAAGTGACCTCCTTTTTTTTTCTAATTTCACTTTATCTTTCTCTTTTATTTTTATTAAGTCATTAATAAATTAATATAAGTGCTTTTTATAAAGTTTCTTTTTATGCACTTTATAATAATTTATTAAGACTATAGTTTCCCCTTTTTATCACCCCTTAGCCGTCGGGAAACAAAATTGGGCTAAGGGTCTTTGATTGGATTATCTTAGGAAGTGGGACATTTTAGTCCTCCCTTCCCCAATTGCTTGCCCTCAAGCAATTTCAAACTCATCTGCCCAAGTGCCCCGTGGAAGTGAGAGAACATGATGTAGTGCTCCCAAAGCCTTGATCCGGTGCCGGTCAAATGATGAAGCCTTTGGGAGAATATGCCAACCTTACTTGCTTCCATTCAAGTAATCCGGTATAAGCGAAATTAGTAATGCAAAAGTGCTCCAATTGTTAAACCTTCACTAGTGTATGGTGAATCATTAGCTAGACAAGTTTATCTAAGCTCCAAGGCTGTCCACTCAAGAATGCCATCATAGAACAACAATCCCTTTTCACCTTCCCTACTTATCTTCAATCTTGCACATGTTGCAAACATATTAGAAGAAACAAGAGCTCTTATTAGCCCTTTTTTAAGCCCAATGATCAGCTGATATGTAGTCACCCATTTGATGAGTGTGTCAAGCTTCTGCTGTACTATCCTAATATCACAGTATCCCTATAATTCCCCTTTAAAAATCAGATTGGGAGATGTCCCTTCAAACTAAAATTTAGTGCTCTTTATGATATCATTCAACTGAAAATAATAAGAGTGGATCATAAGATTAATGAATATAGAATGAGGGCAGATCTGAAGTGACTGAAATTGAAGGATTAAAACTTCAAAAAGTGCCCACTTGCATTCAACAAGAAGAGTTGCCTCAACAAATGCCAAACACCTTACCAAATTCATATTTCCAGCAGATAATAAAGCAATAAAGAGGCTGGAAAAAAGATAATCAGTTGATAAACAAATTAAATCAGAACCCTCTCTGAATTCAATTATGATTTCTCCTTCTCAATCAGGTGTTGAACTGCAAAAATGCAACCTCCTTTGCATACCTTGAAAGAAATCTCGATTTTTTTATCAACATGGTGGAGGAAAACAAATTTCCCAAAAGATGGCAGCCGATATGTCCAATGAATGTTTCCAACTTCAAGTAATTCAATTGTACCAAAACCTTCAAGTACTTCATACCTCTTAATGAAAATAAAGAAATGAGTTACCTCCTTTGTGCAAGGCATGTCTTTCCATGGACATAGGTCAATGATTCCTTCTATGTTGGAAATATATATGGCTGTCCTCTCATCACACTTTATTCTTTTCCCCACATTTTCTCCAAGTCTTCCATAGAGTCATGAATTAGCAACAATTGAAAGAGAAAATGTAATGATATTATTGCATCCATGTGAGGTTTGTAATGCTTTTCATACCATGAAAAAACTTGTGCATGATTCCCCATTATTTCCACTCCACCATAAACGTAAGAGAAGGGGAAATCAAAATTAGAACTCATGCATCCATAGAATTTATCATATTGAAACCAAGGAACCTCATACCTTTTGTTGTACCAATTGACTTCCGTCATGAGAGAAGCCAACACCTCTGAAATATCATAATTGGGGCTGCTCAACATACCTTTGTAACTCAGAATTTCTGATATAGGATCAGCACCTTCATTCTCCTTATTTTCTTCAACCCGAGCATCATCTTCCACCTTAAAATCATGCAACCATTGTGTCCCAAGAACAACCTCATTTCTAGTAAACTCAATCACACAAAATATATCACATACCTCATGTTTTTTCAATGGACTGGGCTGTTGTACTATTTTCTTCGTGCAAGGCATGATGATGCCATTGACAAGAGTCACCCTTGAAATCAACTTCTCTTCATTATCAACAGATTGCACCTTGTTTCTTTGAAGACTTTGAGGACCAAGTGCCCCCACTAACCCTTCCAAAGGTTCCCTTATGTTGTTGATATAAAAATCAGTCATGGACTCTATTAATAAATCTTTTCTCCTCTCTTTATGACTGCTGTTATGCACAATCCAACAATCTGAAATTGATCAAAATTTGTTCTCTTACCCTTTATGGCTGTCATAGGGAGTTTAGCCATCAAAAAACCAACATTAGTACCTTGAGAGGTACTCTCCTTCTTGCACCGGAGTCTCCAACGAAGAATCCATGCTTGCCCATACTTGTATCCCAAAAGACAATTCTGAATTCCTTCTTTCCCTTATGAAATCAGTCACAAAGTTTTCAAAATCAGAATTGGTAACTTTGGACAAATGCAACATATTACCTGGATCCCATACCTTATAATGCCCATGAAGGTCTTCATCACTCTATTTTCATGATGATTTGACTTTGATGTACCAAATCCTTAGCATTCTTATCCACAACAGGCTGAATACCATCATGATAAAATTGCTGTAATGATATAGGATGAAGATGAAGAAATAAATCCTTGCTACTCCTAACCTCCTTATAAAGAAGATCATCAAAAGGTTTACCTTCTATTGCTGATTTAGAAACTTCCAAAACATCATCATCCCTATTGTGACTCATGATTTCAGACACAACACAAGAATCAACACTCTTCACAATTTCATGCCCATCAATACTATAGCTTGGTAAATCCATCCCATATGACAATGACTCATTGTTATGTACCTTTGGAACTGAAACATCTTTTTCAACTTTGCATCCAACAATCAATGTTTGTTCCTCACTAATACAATTATTTTGCTCATTAGAGTCATACCTTTTTTCTTGAAGCCTCTTCTTCTTCACTTTGCATGGTGGAATACTCTATGGGCTGATTTCTCTCCAATTTTTGCATGGTAATTTTCTCTTGTTGATATCTTCTATTTTTCCTTGTGCCTTTGCTATCTTTCAACTCACAAAAATCTTTGAAGGTCAACATAGCTCTTACCTTGGAATTGAGTGTTGCATACTCTTTTCCCCATATCTCCATGTCATCATCCTCAATTGGTTGTTCCTCCTTTTGGAGAAACTTGGCTCTGCAAAACTGATGTGGAGGCTTGGCGGATGTTCTAGTTGATCTAGTAGAGCTTCCTTCACCCTTGTTGCCTTGATTTCCTTGAGAGCTTGTTATGGCAGTACTCATCCCCTGTATAGATCTGCTCAAATCAGCAAAGGCTCCTATAACGGAGTCTCTTAGATCTCTTTGAGCATCCACCCAACAAGTTTGCAACTCTCTGTGGCCTCTAGTGATCACTTCATTCAGATAGCTTATCTTATCTGTAGTAGGAGCTCTCTGATAATGCTCTTCCATGGTCTTCTTCTTTGTCTTCAGATCTGATTTTTTTTCTCTTCACAGGCTGGGAGAATACACTGCTTTGATACCACTGTAATGTCCCCAAATGGACATATTCTTACCCTAGATGGATTTCCTGCAATTCCACTAGGGCCAAATCTAATTAATCCAAAAAGCCAAAAATCTCAATTACTATCAAACTGAAATTCAGAATGAAATTAGGCCACAAATTGAATATTTTCAGAAAACCCTAGTTCGTTGCCCTAGGCCAACGATTTAAAAATAACTTTTTCCACCTCAAAATACCTCCAAAAATTATGAAAATTTATTTGCAAGTAGATAATAAATAATCAGAATATGATCTCAATCAGATTCGAAAAATATTAATTCTAGAATTTATTAGGGCAAAAACACAGCAGAACTTGTAAATTCAATAACTTGCAAAATACTCCAAATTTCTAGGCAAATGATAGCTCAAATTGAAGCTTGAAAAATAATCTTTCAATGAACCCAAAATCAGAATTTTTCAATGGCGGGAAGACATCCAAAATGGATATGCAATTTTAAACAATGTAGATAAACCCTAGCTGTAAGTGAAAGTTGGAAATACAATTTTGTCCCACTTAGGAAAGGCCCAAAAACACCTCAAAACTGATCAAACACTTTAGATTTGATCTCTCCTTGAATTTAGCTTGAAATCGATGCCCTAGCAATACAAAAATTGGAAATGGAAGTTTCAACAACACTCCCAACAAACATGCAATATTCAACCCTTGTAGGTCTTCAAAACACTCACGAACCTGACAACAATAAGTTTTCAACAACTGTTGGAAAACTACTAGAAAACACAGCATAACTCCTTGAATCTTGATCCTCAATGGAAACCCCTGAATGGAGAATCCTCACAACATAGAAGAAGATTTTTCGTTCTCCTTCTAGATCTCAAGAGGGTTTTCGTCCTCAAGAGATAATCTCTAAGGGTTTTTGTCCTTTAGAAAATATTTTGCAAAGCTCTCAAGCTCAGACAAAAATCAAAATTTATATAAAAATAAAGAGATATCTCTCCAAGCCAAGTCGACTTGCTTTTATAGGAAAACTTGGCTTAGTAGCCACCCACAAGCACCAATCACATGCTTTTCCAAAAATGCTTATTAGCTGAATCAAGAACCATATGAAGGAAGAATGTGGCTGTCCTAGCTAACATACCTTGGAACTTGAGTAGGGAATAATCATTTTGTAACCATCCAAACATGTGCATGTTGTCCAATAAGATAGAAATATGATAGCGGTATAGGCGAAATCAAAAAACTCAAAATATGGTAACCACTCTCACACCTTAGGATGCCAAAGTCACGACTTCTCTGATACCACTGTTATGTCCCCAAATGTACGTTTTTCAACCCCAAACGGATTTAAGACAAATCTCAATCCAAAAGACAAATTATAGGAAATATGCAATAAAGTTTTAATGCAGATCTGAATTTTAAACAACAATGACAACTTGCATAGGAGATGAAAATCCACCAAATAAGGAGCAAAACCACTGAATCTTTCAATCAAGCAAATGAGCAAATTTTATAAAGATAAAATCATGAGAGAAATACCAGATTGGGTATCAATAACATGCTGAAATCATTTATTATAAATCTGCAGACAACTGTCATTAGACACAATTGAAAAGTACAATATCCTTAAGCCAAAAATTATGCAAGTTGGCTGATTTGACCTCTACAAATTAGACATATGAACAACAATGTAAATCAGCTCCAAAACAGTTCCAAAACCCCACGAACCAGCTCCCTAAATAGGTCGCTCCACCAAGAACACTGCTGGAAATAAATAAGAGATACAACTAATCTTCTTCTTCAAACCCTTGTACAAATCTGCAACTTTCAACCCTCAATATTGTTGGAAAACTACTAGAAAATACCACTAACTCCTTGATCCGCAATGGAAACCCCTGAATGGAGAATCCTCACAACTTAGAAGAAGAGTTTTCATTCTTCTTCTAGATCTCTAGAGGGTTTTCGTCCTCAAGAGATAATCTCTAAGGGTTTTCGTCCTTAGAAATTATTTTGCAAAGCTCTCAAGCTCAGACAAAATTCAGAATTTGTATAAAATAAAAGAGATATCTCTCCAAGCCAAGTCGACTTGCTTTTATAGGAAAACTTGGCTTAGTAGCCACCCACAACCACCAATCAAATGCCTTTCCCACATTTAATTCTTTCTTGGCATTTATTTAATCCCCAACATGGGTCGCATTTTTCCCCTAGGGGAAATAAAAACATAAAGTGACCTTTTCCTTTTTTTTTTTTCTAATTTCACTTTATCTTTTCTTTTATTTTTATCAAGTCAATAATAAATTAATATAAGTGTTTTTTATAAAGTTTCTTTTTATGCACTTTATAATAATTTATTAAGACTATAGTTTCCCTTTTTATCACCCCTTAGCCGTCGGGAAACAAAATTGGGCTAAGGGTCTTCGACATGTTATTTTGGAGAAAGGGACATTTCAGTCCTCCCTTCCCCAAATTGTTTTCCCTCAAGAAATTCAAACTCATTTGCCCAAGTGCCATGTGCAATAGAGAGAACATGATGTAGTGCTCCCAAAGTCTTGATCCGGTGCCGGTCAAATGATGAAGCCTTTGGGAGAATATGTCAGCCTTGCTTTCATCAAGTCAATGCAAGTATGAGTGTAATCAGCCATGAAGAATGTGCTCCAAACTGTCATACCTTCCCCAGTGTATGAGGAATCCGTAGCTAGAGAAGCTTGTCTATTCTCCAAGGCTGCCCACTTAAGAATACCATCATGTAGTATATAGGATAGCAGTCCCTCTTTACCTTCCCTGCTTATCTTCAACCCTGCACATGAAACAAACATATTAGAAAAAACAAGATCTCTCATTAGTCCTTCTTCAAGCCCGATGATCCGCTGATATGTGTTCACCCATTTGAGGAGTGTGCCAAGCTTCTGTTATACTATCCTGATATCATGGTATCCCTATAATCCCTCCTTAGAAATCAGATTGGGAAATGTCTCATCAAACTGAAAATTAGTTCCCTTAATGACATCATTCAACTGAAAATGATAAGAATGGATCATAAGACTAATGAATATAGAATGAGGGCAGATCTGAAGTGACTGAAATTGAAGGATTAAACCTTAAAAAGTGCCCAATTGCATTCTACAAGAAGAGTTGCCTCAACAACTGCCACACACTTTACCAAATTCATATTTCCAGCAGATAATAAAGCAATAAAGAGGCTGGAAAAAAGATAATCAGCTGATAAACAAATAAAATCAGAACCTTCTCCGAATTCAATTGTGATTTCTCCTTTCCAATCAGCTGGTGAACTGCAAAAATGCAACCTCTTCTACATACCATGAAAGTTGATTTCTTTGTTTTCCTCAAAAAAATTCAGTTTATGAATGTGAGGAATGAATGCAAGTTTCCCAAAAGATAACAGCCAATGTGTCCAATGAATGATTCCAACTTCAAGTAACCCAAGTGTACACAAACATTCAAGTACTTCACACCTCTGAATGAAAATAAAGAAATGAGTTAGCTTCTTTGTGCAAGACATGTCTTTCCATGGACATAAGTTACCGCTCCCTTCTACGTTGGGAATATACATGGCTGTTCCCTCATCATACTTTATTCTCTTTCCCCATATTTTTATTCCATCTTAAATATAAGAGAAGGGGAAATCAAAATTAGAGCTCATGCATCTATCAATTTTATCACATTGAACCCAATGAACCTCATACTTTTGTTATGCCAATTGATTTCCGTCATGAGAGAATACAACACATCTGAAATATCATACTTGGGGCTGCCCTTCATACCTTTGTAACTCAGAATTTCTGATATAGGATCAACACCTTCGATCTCCTTAGATTCTTCAACCCGAGCATCATTTTCCACCTTAAAATCAAGCACCCATTGTGCTCCACAAACAACCCCAACCACAAAAATTATGCCACGTACTTCATGTTCTTTCAATGGAATGGGTTGCTGTACTACTTACTTTGCCAACACATGCTTATTAGCTGAACCAAGAATATTATGAAGGAAGAATGTGGTTATCCTGTCTAACATCTCTTGCAACTTGATTAGAGGATAGTCATCTTCACTCATCCAAACATGTGCATGTTGTCCAAGATGATAGGAATATGGCAACAACATAGGGTAACCCAACAAACTAGAAAAATGGTAACCACTCTCATACCTTGGGATTTTATTATGAATTTATTACTTATTTATTATGAATTTAAGGAGTACTCATGGCTTTGGCATCCTAAGGTATGAGAGTGGTTACCATACTTCTGAGTTTTTTGATTTCTCCTATACCGCTGCCATATTTCTATTCTATTGGACAACATGCACATGTTTGGATGGTTGCAAATGATTATTCCCTACTCAAGGTCCAAGGTATGTTAGCTAGGACAACCACATTCTTCCTTCATATTATTCTTGATTCAGCAAATAAGCATGTGTTGGAAAACCATGTGATTGGTGCTTGTGGGTGGCTACTAAACCAAATGGACATATTTCAACCCTATATGGATTTGAGGCAAATCCCACTCCAACAATGCAAGTTATGGAGATATATAAAAATTATTATATGCAGATTTGAATATTGTCCCAGAAAATGTGACTTGGTATGGGGATGAAAACTCACCAAATATGAAATAAAACAACTGAATCTTTTAATCAAACAAATCAACAAATTTATAAGGATGAAATCATGAGAAAAATACCAGATTGAGCATCAATAATAGGCTGGAATTATTTATTATAAATCTGTAGACAACTGTCCTCAGACACAACTGAAAAGTACAATATCCTTGAGCCAAAAATTATGCAAGTTGGCTGATTTGATCTCTAAAAATCAGACTTATGAACAGCAATCCAAATCAGCTCTAAAACAGCTCTAAAATTCTTCAAACCAGCTCTCTATGTAGGTCACTCCACCAAGAATACTGCTGGAAATGAAGGGAATCACAGTGACAATATTCTCCTTCAAAACCCTTGTATAGATCTGCAACTTTCAGCTCTCAACACTGCTGGAAAATTACTGGAAAACACAGATAACTCCTTGAATCTTGATCCTCAATGGAAACCCCTGGATGGAGAATCCTCACAACATAGAAGAAGAGTTTTCGTTCTCCTTCTAGATCCCAAAAGGGTTTTTGTCCTTAGAAATTATTTTGCAAAGCTCTCAAGCTCAGACAAAAATCAGAATTTGTATAAAATGAAAGAGATATCTCTCCAAGCCAAGTCGACTTGCATTTATAGGAAAATTTGGCTTAATAGCCACCCGCAAGCACCAGTCACATGTTTTTCCCCGCATTTAATTCTTTTTAGGCCTTGTCACATCCCCAACATGGGTCTCATTTTTCCCCAAGGGGGAATAAAAATAAAGCGACCTCTTTTCTTTTCCTGTTTTTCGAATTTCACCTTATCTTCTCTTTTTATTTTATTAAGTCATTAATAAATTAATATAAGTGTTTTTATAAAGTTTCTTTTTATGCACTTTATAATAATTTATTAAGACTATAGTTCCCCTTTTTATTACTCTATAGCCGTCAGAAACAAAATTGAGCTAAAGGTCTTTGACTAGATTATCTTAAGAAGTGGGACATTTCACATACTCAAATTACAACACACCACTCTGAAGCTTTGGTATGCCAAAAGTAATGCTGTTCTGTGTGAATTGTGCACAACCCCTTTCATCATAATCCCTCAAATACACACTTACTTCATGTTTGCCAGTTGATATGGAAAAGTATGATAAAGCTGAGGGCACCCAACAGGGCAAAGAGCTTGGCACAAACTGCAGGAGCGACCACTAAATCTCCTTCCCTTTCCCCTTCCATATTTATTTTTGAGTTCCCTTGCTTTGGTATCCTACTCTATCTGACCCTAGTTGGCACAATTGCCCTTAAACTCCAAATAAACACAACTAAAACCCTTGCTAACCGTTCCTTCTGCAGTAATAAGGCAAGTGATGCCCCACACACATCCTTTTTCCAGTGATTAATGCCAAAAACTAAAATTTCAAAAGACCTTACCTTGCCACATTGCAGGTATGATACTCAATGTGTGTCTGTGCATGAAATGGGCCAAAAATAGAGGAATATTTACCTTGGTACTAAGTTTGTTGGCTAATATGCAGATCCAATTTCTGTGCTTACAGTTATAACACTTTCGATACTCACAATTGTGTGTGACAAGAACACTAATTGTATTTTGTTTGCAGTGCAGTTTGTGTATGCAAGGTTGGATCTTCTCTTTGTGACCATCTTGTGTACAACTAGATGCTAAAGTGGCATGCCTTCAGCGACATGTTGATTCTCATTTTTAGGTAAGGATTAAATTGAAGGGCTCTCATTTAGGTAAGTGGAAGTGAAGTTAACCATCTCAAAGAATGAGTACAAAAATAACAACTTCACTATTAAATACCGATGTAAAAACTAGCCTCAATGCAGAGTCCTTTGCTATTGCTATGGAAGAACAAAAAAAGGGGCATATGGGATAATTTCCAAAATGAGCCAAGCACCTGACTTATACAAAATAGAACTACAATTCTGAAGTAGCTAATATAACTATAACCAGGAGAATTAATTTATATATATTAAAAACAGTATAAACTGGAGAAATTTCTGAAACTGGATCGAGACACACAAGGACGGCACTGTAGTGGGAATGGCCACAACGTCCAATTCCATATGGAGGGCTGAGGTTCAATTCATTCTGCCTCCATAGTGCAGGTGGCCTTTAGAACTGCAATGATGAAGTTTTTTTGTTTTGAGCAGGGCTGAAACGCAAAGGTCAGAGGCTTCATTCCGCTTGCATTACTCATTTCTGAAGTTCCTGACTTCTGGGTGCTTCATTGCAAGCAAAAATTTCCTCCTTCAAATTGTGGACATTCAATCTGAATGTTCTCTGCCACAGTTTGAACATTGTGGCAGGTTCTGAGGTCTTTAAAATCAGATGAGAAATTCATCTATAGCTCCCAAATTGGCCTTTTTGACCAATCCATTTAGCTGATGGCCAGCTGCCATCAAATCCAAAATCCACTTCAGGATGATATGGTCTTTGACTCTGTTCCTTAAACCCTTTTGAAACTTTTCCTCAAACTCTTTTAAAACTCTTCCTCAAGTGCTACAGCCATTCATTTTGTATCAACCAAGGGAGGAGCAATAGCACATCCCAATTATTTTTAATCTTAATCGAATGAGCATCATAAATGTTGAACTTGCATTGGATTTTATTTTCTGTCAACAGAGGAATCTTACAATTCTTGCTTTAAAGGTGCCATAAGAACCGACAAAGAATGGAAAAGGGGCACTTATCCCTTTCCTCCATTTAGAGATACTGCCTGTAGCATTAGCTATAGTAAGAGCCAGAAACCAGGAATTTTACCCACAGCCCGGGAGTAGAAGGGAAAAGCACAAACTCAGAGAAGAGGAAGCACACAATGATATTAAACAGTGGTAAAGCAGTGTTCAAAATGTTCAAAATTCCTTTCTCTAAAATCCAATAAACCAACTTTCTATAATGATGCTGCCTAGACAGAGGCTTGCCTCCAAATCTGTGCAGACAATCCTTTTGGATGCATGTACCATGATTATAAAGGCAACAGGTAAAAGTGATTTTTAAGGTCTTGGCCTAGCCAGAGCTCCAACCTGGCATATGAGACTTGTCTTGTGGGAACAAGGGGACCTATTCCCTGTATCTTATACATTTTCAAATTTTGTGTCCCTTGGGATTTGATCCCATGATAAAGCTCTGGATTAAACAATGCCTTGCCAATCGACCTCCACCAAGAGTATGGTATGGGTCACTCATTGTATCTTTCCAATCACAGACTTAAATAAATATAGATATCATGATGATGTTGTCTCAATCTTCTAATTGAATGGGGCATTGAAGAAATTTCCACGTTAAAAGTATATTTAATCGCCATTTTTCTTAGTCCCCCAAAGTTATCTGGGTTATCACTAATTACCATGGTGAATATCACTTAGAGATGCACCAAGATTTTCTAGGAGAATGTAGGATCCTCCTGGTTAGAAAATTGGAAAAATGTGTCAGATTTAAAAAAATAAAATTTATGAGTTATAGACAGATAATCACCAACCAAGGAAGGGGCTTGATTCCTCATCGATGCCTAGTCTTATGTTTCAAACCAACTCGATTAAGTAAAAGTCATAAAATACTACATCAATGTAATCATCACTATTAATTTCAATAACCATCATAGTACAGTATCCATTACTGCTATTCAAATCCATTATGAAATATGACAATAATTGTCCATATGATCTACAACATTACAATGCTTATTTATTTCCATTTACATAGCAAATTATTATCTATCCTATTAATACAAAATCATCATTATCCATATTGCCATAAGTTCTCTATTCTCGTTTTCCAAATACAAGAAGATAAAGATACATTATTTTCACTTGTTTATACAGTTATTATAATTTCATCATATGCATCTACTAATACAAGAAATATATGATATCATCCAATGATTACATTCATCGGTGCAACCTGGTAGGAATATCATTAACCAAAATAAGAAGGTACTCACCGATGTACTGCACATGTGCAAAAGATTCACGAGAAAGAAAGCGATGAACTGAAGAGGAAGCGGAAGAGCATCATTGGAGGGCTTTTCCTTTAACCACAGAGTCTTTCCGATCCCCTGCACAACTCTCATCCACTAAGAGTGGCCCTACCCTTCCATGAATGCACTAGATGCAGAGAACTGACAGGGCAATAGATAACTAGGTTTATATACAAGTCATCTAAGCAACATGCAACTATTCTGTGCCAATGCAGTACATGACAATAAATGGAACTGGGATGATGTAACATTCCTGATATATGCTATTATATATGCATATGGCCATATGACTTGGGGAAAATAATAGGTGTACCCCTAAATGCATCCCAGCTCAAGTATTAGGGCATGCTTGATAAACTGCTGACATTGGGTAGACCATGGTGCACCCCGCAGAAAGTCCTAACCCTTACATATAGAGTTTTTGTGATACTAAACTAGAATTCTTCCATTCCATCTTTTTAGTTTTTGCATCCCAATGTTTATTTACACTTCTCTCTAAAAGTAATTCCAAATCTCACCAATACAGTTCACGAGAAACATGAAGATAGATCTTCCAAGGCACAAGCCGAGAGTGAAAGACTCAAGAAAATAACTCAAGGTGTACCCTACTCATAATATGAGTTATTGATCACTCATGTCAATCATTACAGAGTATATTCCAATGAAGCAATTATTTTACAATAGAGTTTTATCATATAGAAAAGATTCCCAAACCTACACATATCTACTATGTTGGCAATATAAACAGAAACCTTAATGGTAAATGTTGAGGTTCCCCTTAAAGGATAGTTTTCCCACAACCACATTGTGCATTTAAAATCCCTAATCCAAGCATGTAAAAGTCCTAATTGGACCCAAACCCCAAATTATTAAACCTGGAGTTCATTCAAAAATCTAAAACCGTTGTCATCACAATGATTATTCATGTCGAATGAAAGTGCAATATCTGAAACCAATATTAAAGTTTAATAGGGCTCATCATCCCAAAATTTGATAAAACTATTTGGTCAAATTTCTCAATATTACGAGTTTCACACACAAATGAGGGTTCATAACCTGATATGAATGTATCAATATCCAATGTAGTTTATCTTCCAAATTTATAAATATCCCAAAGATCTAATAATCATAAGTCAAAACCACGTATAGTCTTAGGGTTATCCTAGATCAATTTTTTTGCCTAGCGGAGGTTCGAGAAAAGCAAAAAGGCAAAAGAGATACACAAATGATAACACAACTTATCGGTGTCCCATACCACTTATGGGAAGTGTTATCATGAGGTGCTATCATAAGGATCAACAATATAGCCAACACTAGGTCTAATAGGTTGCACGATCAAACCCATATCAAACTAAACACAATATCTGTATCTCAAACTATTTGTCAAATAATAATTCATTTACTTATATTTGCACAAAATTTAGAATGCCTATGTGTAATAGGTTTTCAAGTAGGTTTAATAATAACAAAAACCTAACTTCATTCCCCAATGGGTTCAATAAACATAAAAAGGGTTTATGAAGGACACTTGATAGATTGCTAGTTACTTTTTAATAGCAACATTGTTAGAAATGAGGTCAAGTTCAAATGTACATTTAGGGTTTCCCTATGGTTGTGTTCCACAGGTTACACCTGTTAAAAGGATGATACTACAAGTAACACAATCCCCAAGACAAAGATAGTGATATTAGACCCTGCAAAACACTACCATGTTGCCAATAAGAATTGCATAGCCGCCCATCTTAACAACATGAAAGACATCTCCGGATAACAATAAGAGAAGTGTCTCATAGTAATAAAAATCCTAGTGTTGTAGTGTTTGAAAACATCCAACAATGACATCTACACGTAATCCATAGTGTAGGTCTCACATGATGTTATATCTCTAAGTTGCAAGCTCTATTGAGAACCGAGTTTTCTATGTATTCAAATAAGGTGTTACCAAATCCCTAACATTTGGGTTTATGATCTTTCCCACTTTCTTCTCGCACCATCTTCAAACCATTTCCAGCGTGTTTTACGTTTTTGCAACTTAAATATGTTCATTTGGTAAATAATTATTAAAGCTCAAAAGGATACGTACCTATTAGGATGTCAACCTAAAGGCTATATTTTTAATAATGTATTCACTTTTTAAAAGAATGCATCTACTTTATTATTAAATTCACTGGGTTATAAATTATGTTTCTCTTCATCTACTAAACAAAACTAAGACTTCTTATATGCGTTTCAAAGCTAGAGAAGGGAGGAACAAAACCTAGAAACCTCCAAAGCTAAACCTCTACCCAATGAGAGAAACATGAGCATCCAATTTCGGATTTTGATTTGCCAGGAAAAATACAGCTCTATTGTGGGCTTAGAAAATTAATCAATACTCAACAAAACTATGGCTTCTTATGTGTGTTGAAGCTATAGGAGAGGTACGAAACCCAATTTAAATTGTATTTCAGTACCAAGTAGCAAAGGCATTTAATTTAAGACTTTAAATAGCTAAAAATATATTTCCAAAAACTGTAATTGTTCCTTTGCATTTACTAGGCCGGGCGTGTCCAGGGACATTACACAATCCATGATTATGGACTACATTTTGAGGCTTAAATTTTAATGCAATAGACCAGCAGGCAACATCATATAGTAATTTTCTGTGGGTATTTGATAGTGGGTAATTTAAAATAAAAGATCCAGGTCCATTCCCAGAACTTCAATATATGCGAACAAAGTTATTGCAATTGATTATGTTCCAAGTAAATAATTTTTTTCTCATAAAATTATGTCAATCTCTTTCTTTTCTAACCAGACTGTTAAAATGTGAGGAATTAAAAGTTTAGAGGCTGTCAACTAGTCTTGGAATAGTTTTATTATTTTAAAACATTCCAGCAATATGTTAAAAACTTAAGATCCCATTTCAGTTTACAAACGATGCAGCAACTTATGTAAGAGATAAACCAACATTTCTGACATCCATAAGACAATCCCTTTGCAAACAAAAATTTCTGTTCTAGTGCCCAAACATAAATAATTCATTTCAACTACATTTTTGAATACTATTATTCTGCCACGAAAGAGCACTGAACCTGAATTATGTGTCATGGCTGGTATCTTGTCTTTCCATGACACATATACATTTTCCTATGCAAATATGAGCACCTTGTTCTTTTTGAAAATTGCCTCTCATAGTATTATCTCCATTTTTGCAACCTAAAACTATTCCTTCCTAAAAACATCCCCAGTCATTGCATTGATTAAGATCTTTTAAGCTCTGCTCTCACTGTCTCCAAACAAAATCCATCCAAATATTTACCCCCTGTTCTCCTTGCAGTAAACTAACAATGAGTTTTATAGCTCTTACACATTTTGTGCAACATTCAATGCCACCTTATATCGGTAAGCATGTCTCTCTGCATTTAATCCCTGGCATCAAAAGTCTTGGAGGACCAGGTAGAAGGTGGTTGTTGGTGCAAGGGAGTGATAGGGAGAAGAACTATTTGGCATAGTAGTTGGGCTTCAAGGCTTTCATGAAGAAAATACGGTATAAAAGGGAATGTTGTTCCACATGGAAAGGATAGTAGGCGGTTTATATTCAAGAGGTTTTAATACCTTCATTAACATTATACCAACCCATTTTTGCTAGTGTCTTGGATGCTTGGACAATATCTCGAGACTTATACCAAGCCCTTTGGTGTAAACAAATATCTTTTAACATGAGAGTGCATATAAACTTATACACATCTTTTATATTTCTTTTAATCTTTTTATTCTATTTTCTTTCAAATAATCTTTTAAACTACTTTACGTTTACAATTTTTCATTCAAATAGCCCAATATAAACTTCTTGTATTATATTTAAAGAATCCAGACTGTGGAATTACATTAATAAGTACAATTCTTTGCTTCATGGTTCAAGTAAAAACTCTCTTTTTCAATCTTCAATTTCAGAGATGCAAACAAACCCACTATTCTACTTAGCAGTCTTGAGTTGTTAGGAGAAGATCTCAACAACTTAGCTCTTAAGTTTTATGTTTTATCTCCTTCTCTTCGCATGTTCTTATTTGAAATGTACTTTTTTCTTTCATTCCTCTTAATGTGTCACGGTTATGATTGGACATCAATATCAAGGTTACACATTTATTTTAAAATAAATATAAGCGCCGCTTGTCGATACTTACTCAAAAGACCCGAGTCACAACAAGAACTTGAATAACTTGCGCTTATCAAATTTGATTGACGACATGGGTGAACAATTGTATAAGACCTAAAGGGTCGCGTTATTGTTTGACTATAATTGCTCACATAGTTCCATTGGGCCACAAAACCGATGACCTATAACTAACAAATTCAACAATTGTAAATGTGACAACATGCCGACATGGCTTGTTGACCAAATGTGCATACCCAAACATTTGTTCCGATTGCAACATGAACGCAATGCATTCGAGGCATACATCTATTCATCGTAATAAAAGGTACACACACCGTCCTACCTACTCATTACAATTGCTAAGCATCCCCTAGAATCAATGTATCCTCTATATCTATCTAATCTAGAAGATGGAAACCGTAGTATCCTTCTCTCGTTGAACCCGGTTGGCAAACTTAATTCAAGACCGTCAAATTTTGTTATCGGTAGCATTATAGATGTTTTTGTGCGGATTCACCGATTTAATCCCCTTTGAGTCTTATCGTGAACTCGGTTGATGTTTTAGTGTGGACTCACCCCGCAAGCTATTCAACTTGAGTTAAAATGTTACATATTATAGGTATATAAATTTTATACGTAAACAAAATGGAGATAAAAAAGAATAAATAATAATAATAATGATAGTAGCAATTATACATCGTTCAAACTTTAAAACTTACTAATTCGAACTTTATCCATGGAGAACTTGAACCGAACTTTATCTTATAAGTTTTGAACTATATCGAAGGTAATTAAATAAATATTATATATTTATAAAATTATTAAAATTATAGCTAATAATAATAATGAAAGTTAAAACAAAAAAATGGAAGAAGAGTGAGTGAGGTAGGTGAAGTTTTGATTATGAGTGGATTAATGGCGGGTGGTTGGGAGGAGTGGCGTGGAGCATGGTTGGAGTTATGAGGCATGGGGTCTTGGAAACTTGAAGCAAACACGGCGAGATAAGAGTAAAGCCCACGCCATGCCTTTCGCAAACTTCCATTAAATCATAATAGAAAGTGGATTTTGTCAAATGTGTAATCTTGTAGGTGCTTGGTAGACATAAATGCAAAATGTGGTTTCATGCGGCCCCTTATCAAATTGGTGACAAGACTTTCCAACAAGGAGCGTAGGTATGGAATTGGCCATTACATTTCGAGAGTGTGTTGCCTTTCTAACTTTGTGCATTATGTGGAACAAAAGACCGACATCTTAGTTTTTCTTCGGGTGGGAATGCCGGTGAATAAGTTGGGCGAGTAGCTGGCAGTGAGCTTGGTGTGAGCAATGTGAGGAGCTTGTTGGTGTGAAAAATGAACGTGATTTTCATTCGGGCCTTAATTAGACATGTCATGTGCCATTTCACTTATAATTACTTTGGGTGGAAGTTGTTCCTCCAATGACTCGCTGTCGTTGGCGACCCAATGTGCGGTCACCAAGGTAGCCTACAAGGAGCTTGGGTTTGGAGTAGGTTGATACGTTCAAAATTGTGTTGCCTTCTCATGCTCCTAAACTCGTGCATGGTGTAGAACAAAGGATTGACTTCTTGGCTTTGCTTTCGGTAGGGATATTGGTGGATGAGTCGGGCAAGTAGCCGAGCGCCAAAGCATTGATGTTGTATCATCAAATGCAATCGACAGTGCCTGGTCGACTAGTTCATCTAGTTCACCCTTGCTAAGCATACTTTTAGCTATGTTTTGGGAGCTTTGGAATAGGTGTGAGAGGTTGGGATTGTGTGTAGGTCTCGTGGCGTGAGGCTTGCATGGTGCAACAAGGGCGTTAAGTGCCCAACAAGAGGAGTCAAGCTCAACCAATCAAAACATTCCTGTCTGCATTAAAACGTGGAGGTGTTGGACAATTTTGGCATGATGTTGGGAGCTTTGAATGTTTTGATAGATATAAACGCTAGATTCCCTTAACCTGCTAATTCCCTCTAAGTGTGCACCATCTAGGGAGTTGGGTTGGTCATGGGACCACCCTTTACACCGCCATACTTGTTTGGCACTTGCAATGTGGTAAGGTGTTTGATGTAGAAATGTTTGCTAATGCGCATAGTGCTTGGTGATTGGTCATTGGTAGTTCGTGGCAAATGCATGGGAAATAAGAAGTTGAACATTTGTGTTGCAATGGTAAGCACGCCCCCAACTCTGCGCCAAAACTGAGCATCTCGTATATCGCATCGCCATTTAATAGGCGTGGTTTTCTTTCTTCTAGCATAATCCTTGTTGTTTGTTTTCTCTTCATAGTTGCCTTGAAATTAAAATACCGATGGGGCGTGCTATTTACAAAACCGACTTTTTTTTTTTTGTCGATCGCCAAAGGTTAAGTTGATTTCGCCAAAACTTGAATGACAGTCTGTAGAGTTGAATATGATTCCACATTGTGTTTGAGGCTAGTTGAAACTTAGATGACTAGTTTTGGTAATGACAACCTCTAGGTTAATGAGTTAAACACGAGATTTTGTTAAGACTCCACTTAAACGCCCTTGCAAAAGTTAATGAAGGACACTTTAAAACGACGTGCAAAATACCTTTCCGACACCCGTAGAGTAGATGCTAACATTTGACTATGTTCCCTGGTGACATGGAACATCACATTAACCCTTAACCCAACCTTGGATGATCGTTTGATCATTTAACGACACGCGCGTTTCGATCCCAGATTAAATGTTTTGCAACATGGGATAGTTGTCAAAAGTTAGAAATTCATTTTGGTTTTGGCTCATGGTTTGGGGATCCGTGTTGGGAAACAAATATCTACCACCACATACTTGTAGAGTTTCATCATGACAATTAAAATCAACTCTTAGTTTTGAGAACTATTTTGGGAGTTAGTTTTGCAAGTGGGTTTTGTAGGCCGCTGGTCATTCTGCAACAAGAATGAACTGGTGCATTTACAATAATCAGCTCCGAAAGGTAGGCATAAATTGAACCTTGGTTGCCAAATTTGAGTTCCGTCAACTTCGAGGGTTTTTCTACATAGAGGGAACGGATGGGAATTGATACAATGTGTGTTAGAGTCTTGGACATTGGTTTTCGAACTCATTTTCGTAGCCACTCTAACTAAATTGGTCACTTTGTGAATTTGCAACACTAACCGGAAAACTATCGTGGGACCCCCTTAAAGCTTAATAATTGTTGAGAGACCTTAGGACACCTTCATATGATTGTATGGAACCTCTATTAGTCACTTGCTTTAAGAATTTTGCTTTTGGGAAATATTGTGTTTTCTCTCTTCTCTCTCTCTTTAAAGATTGAAAATGCAATTAAACTAAAAATGTATTTCTTACCCTCTCTAACTGCATGCAAAAAGTTTTGATATCGTTGTGAATGGAAAATATGCATACGTGGAACGTGTTAGATTGTAGGAGATTACCATGCCAACTTCTTGGGCTGACCATGCTTTTGGTTGTAGGTACCTTGGACAAAAGGACTTATTAGTGTTATTTTGTGGTTTTGTAGTAGTATGTAATATTTGAATGTAATGTATTGAAAAGGATAAATCTTCGTTATTGTTATAATCGAAAATGTAATTATTGTTTTTCTGTAAATAGCATGAAAATGTTATTGTATTAGGATGTTAGGAAATGGGCACTTTGTCATGGGTGTAATTTTGATTGCGGGTTATAAGTTTGCTAAGGTTGTAGATGTATCAATTAACTGAGATGGAAATGTCATTTTATAGCATGCTCGTGTGTGAAATGATCATTGTGTTAATCGCGTGATTTATTAATTGTTAGAGAACTCGGAAGGAAAGAACTTAATTGAAAAGAAAAGAATGATCTAAGAGTAATTTTTATTGTGTGGAATGCCTTTACGTGCAATCCCTTTGTAGTGTAGAGAACAAATTGTTGTAAGAATGATCCTAGTTGTATTAGTACTTTTAGCATCAACTAGCGTAGAGAAAATAAAAATGCAATGAAGAGTACGCCTTTGTGAATGTTTAACTAAACGGAAAACACAAATAAAATCCCCATGTAGGAATTGCAAAGGGTTAAATCCCATTGGATGATAGTCAAAAAGTCAACACAAGGACCCTAACCTAGTAAGCCTTGTGAAGGATATTTTAGACCACGTGTTAACTGTATGTTTTCTTCCACAATTGGAATCTAATGAAAACTTAGCTATCCAAGTTTGACACGAGTAAGAGGGATGCATGATATTGATCAATCTCGCTAAAGAACCCACAATTTACCTTGAGATATGTATATGGACCCTATCTTCATGTGTATCCCTAGAAACCTAGTAGTAGGTGTTTGTATGTGTGTAAGTATGTATGACATAAATTGTCAAATTGTATAGTTTTACATTTGAAAACATGAGGAATGAAAGTGTCTAAACAACACAATGGTATGGCTGACTTTGGAAAACTAAGTTTAATGGAGATGACTAAACAATGTAGTTGCATGGGTTCATGGGAGCAATTAGAGAATGCAATAATGTGACATTGAAAGGTTATTAAACAAGCACTAGTAAACAATAGAGTGAGGTGGAACCCTCACGTTAATACATCAAAAGGGAAATCCTTATTTTGAACCGAAAGCAACTAATTAAGGCTTGTTATTTAAATAGAAATGAAGGTGTAGTTCTTGTCAATGTAAGTTCTATTATAAGGTAAAATTGTCAAAACTTCACCCTAAGAATGCAACAAACCTGGAAAGACACTAATAATGTAACCCAAGGGTAAATCATAACTTCCTAGGATGAGATGAACATAGACATTGTCAAAAGAGGGAAGTTAGTGATTCGTTACCATCTCTACTAGTGGCTTGAGGTAGGTTGCTTCCTTGGAGCCACCTTCCTTGGAGCCACCATATGATAGCATAGTCGCACAAAATGATTAAATGGAATTTTAACCATATGTTAGATATTGGAATTGAGTGCTAGATGATCTATGTTGGTAGTATGGCCATAGAGTATAGCATGAAAAGAGGAATATGTGGAAGTGACTTATGCTTGTAAGATTGCTCTATCACCTTACATTTGATCTTCTTCAACAGCTTGTTTTATGAGTGATTCTTGGTATTGAGCAGCTTATGTGAAAACTAATCCCTGAGCTATGAAACATATAACAATGGATGTGAGGATTATGGGAAGTATGTAAAGAGATCAATGGGGTTGGTAAACCCTATTGCATGCTTAATCCCACTTAGACTGGCCTTGCAAACTGGTTAAAGAGAACATTAAAACAAAAAGTATTATTACATCCAAAGAACTAAGGAGAACAGAGATGTGAAACTAACTCATGAAAGAACCCAGAAAAGAAAATGAACCTTATTTGAGATGTTGGTATCAGGTGTCTTGGTGACGTTACTATGCTTCCAAAGCCTAACTCCTTATGTAACAAAATGCAATGCATACAAAAGTAAAACTGTAAACCATGTGTTCATTGGATTAATGCAACTGTGACTGTTAGTGTATATGTATGCCAGTGTGGTGTCAAACAATAACAAATAAAATTCGCCAGTGTTACTGTTGCCTTTTGGGGTGTTACATAAACAATACTAAGTAAACAAGTAAATCATCCAACCCAGATGGTCACTAGCCATGCCAAAACAAGTGAAAGGAGATATCTATGTCTAACATGCAGTTAAAATGATCACAAACCAGTCCATATTCTGCATCTTATTCCTTCTCTCCGATGAGACTCTCCCTCACACCAAGGGGTTTATACCTGTGTCACAACCAGACAATCGAGAAGGCAGTTGTTCAAGTCATGGTATCAAATCCACATGATATAAACAGTAAAAGCATGATAATATATGATGACAATTATTCCCCATAATTGCATAACATCAATTTATCCAAATGACAATAAATTCATAATCAACATCCTTGATTGCAGTTGAATAAATCAATATTCTGATTCTATAATGCTGATCACAGGCAAATGCCTTCAGAATCCGGTATTGGAAAAAACAAGATGTGTCAGAGAACCAACACCCTGTCTGCCTCCTGATAGCAATGGTTAAAGGTGATATAGAGGTTTTAGCAAGATTGTAAGCTATCTCAGTGATATTACTCTAAGTCTTCAACAAGAAACTGCACCTTTATTAATGTTTGGGATAACTACCATCGAGTCTAGTTCCACCTCTTGATCTTTAATGCCCTGATAGAGGCTTGGAGATCTTTAACCAGAACCTCTGCCTCCAATACATTTTTTGCGGCCATGTTTCTTCTTGAAGCATACAACCTTGTGTTATAAATTAAGCATCCCATAATCGATTTAATTAGATTATTATTTTTGTGGGATTTTACTCGTGTCTATTCAAGTTGTTTCAAAATGACCTCCATGAGTATTGATTACCGTAATGACATTTTTCCTAATGCACTTTTGGTAATAATCACAAGGCAAGGGGACCCATTTAGCACACAAGCACCATAAACATTTGTTAGTAGGGGAGAGGAACGGTGAATGTAATCCACCACTTTGGGCTTCTCACCCTCTAGCCTCTTTCCTTAGTGAAAATTCTCTTCATGCATTCTTGTTAATCACAAGGCAAGTGACCCACATGGCATGCAAGCACCATATGCATTTGTTAGTAGAGGGGAGAACGATGAATGTAATCTACTGCTTTGGGCTTCATACCTCTAGTCTCTATCCCTATTGACAAAGCTTTTGGAGCATGTAATGCCTTATAAGTCAACCTTGTCTCACAATTCTTACCAATATGGGATTAACCCAATTACAACCCAATCATGTATTTTTATTTCATAAAACTTTACCAAGGCTATCATAAATAACTCGCATCCTGCAGTGCTAGTTTTGAAGGTATATTATGTATTGCAGCTACTAATGCTCACAAATAAAACCACAACCTCACATAATATTTCTGAAGCTATAGTATGTGTCAGCTTCTTATGTTCTTAAACATATGATATGGGATTAACCCAATTAGAACCCAATAATGCTTTTTGTTACATACACTTTTACCAACCTTACCCTCTAGCATACAACTTTACCAAGGCTATCACAAATAACTCTGCATCCCACAGTCCTTTTTTGAAGCTATATTTTGTATTGCATCTGTTGATGTTGACAAATAAAACCATAACCTCACATGATAATTTTGGAGCTATATTATGTGTTGCAGCCACTGATGTTCTTAAACATGTGACATTTTTTTAACATTTTCTTTCAGCTTACTATATCACAATTCCTGCAGGATTGCCTCTCTTTTATACAAGGTGGATCTCTTGATAGAAATTCCTTGGAACAATGTCTCGGTCTCCTCTAAGAGAAGAAATTCTGTAATGCATGCGAATAATAAACTCAGCAGGAAGGAGAGAAGTCGTCGCCCTACCGAAGTTCTCGCAACAGGTTTGTGCACTATGTATATACTCATATCAAACACAATTGCACATCTTGTTTTGTCTCATTGTTGTTCTCAGGACATTGATTGCATTTGAGGATGAAACCATGAATGAATGAAATCAAATTCCTGTTTACAAATGTTTACAGAAACTATTGAAGTATATTGATGTTTTGGGTTGATACAGGGTGAGCTGAAAGTTTAAGTTTATATCCCTTGTGGATGCTTAGACTTTTAATTCAATTTTATGTATTTTATTCCTTGTAATCAACATTTTGTTGTTTTAATCTCTAACAAAGCATGGCTCATGAAGTAGATTTCCATGGGTTGAAAATCCTAATTACTGTAAGATTGGTTAGTGTTAAATGTAATTGTCGTAACATTTGACCTATGCATCATTTCATTGAAAAATGAATGATTGTTAGTAAACGTTATAAAAATATCTTAACAAGGTTATTCAGCAAAATTTTTAAATTTGGGCAAACAGTAAACATTTATCGAAAAATTGCAAAGAAGTTTAGTTGTTATTGCATGTAGATTTTAATGATTGTCAACAACATGCAAGTAGGATGATTCTTGGAAAAACGTTTATTTATTATTGCAACATAAAGTATATAATAGGCACAAAGAGAATGATGACATAGAAGAAAGAGCAGACAGAAGGAGAGTACAGCATTTGTAGCCAAGAATAAAATGAATTGTATTCAATCAATTAATAAACATTGGGGGATATTGAAATTAACTTTATTTTCTCTTTTAATGGTCTGTCTTTGTATTGTATTTTTTGTATTTGATTGTGTGGCAGGCACAAAATCCGTTCGCCCACCCAAAGACGGCATGGAAGTACTTCAACATCTCCAAGACGACAACGGCACAAGAGGCACGGAAACAAGAGTGCTTCGAGGTCTCCAACAAGGAAGTTGAAAATCCCAAGTCCCAAAGTGTTTGAGCACAAACAAGACACCGAGAGGGCTTGCAAGGAAGAAGATAAGAAAAGGTGAAAATCTTGCACTTTGAAAGCATACATTACAATTTCCATCCCATAAATGCTGTGCATGTACTGAGCTTTTTATTTTTTGATGGATTGAAGCCAAGGAGTTTTATGTCTTCTTCTAATTTTCCTCTAAGCAAGCTTGTGTTGCCAAAAATTGATGTAAAGCAGTTATACTATCAAGTGGTTTTATGGTGGGTAGACTCTAGAGAGGTGATTAACGCAATTCTTTCATTGGAACCACAATGACATGTTTTTTGCTTTATATTTGTGAATACTTTATCTTTGAAAATTGAACCTTATTAATTAACTTGCTGGAGAAATGATGAAATCTTTTTTGTGCCCATGAGAAAAGAAGAAAAAGCTGGGCTACTGATGCTATGCCTGCTTCTGAAATTTGATCCTTAGGAAGCGTCAAATGACATATTAAAGGATACACTTTAGAATTGTAAAATAGTATTGAAACAAAAGTCAAAATCGATAAGGAACCCATTAAAAGTACATGTCAGAAGTCTTTTAGAAAGTGGTCAGGATTGAGACAGTTATTAAATGTCAAAACATACACTGAAGCTATCATAAATGTGACAACATGACTCTTCAATCTTCTCAAAAAGTACCAAAGACTTAGATATATGTAAGAACTTAAACATCACATCAAAGAGGTGGTATCCTAAATGAATTAAAACCTCTATCTCAAGCCATAACATTAGCCCTCAAAATGGAAAACAAAAATAAACCCGTGATCAATCCTTTTAGAGACAAATGACCACAAGAAAAAGGACCGCCGAAAAACCTGGAAACAATCAATATACGACAAATGAACTACCCGATGAAAAATATAAGAATCAATATCCAAATCTTGGAAAGCATTTAAAAAAACATGCAACAAGATAACACAACTTAACCACAAAACACAAAACAAAATAATAAAACGTAGTTTGCAAAGATTTAAAAAAATTAAGAAATAAACTGCAGTTAATAGAAAACCATTTGAAAGATTTGACTTTATTCAACTGCTCCTACTTAGAGAAAAGCTAAATGACAAAGAAACCCACATCCTTGTAGATCCCGGTTTGCACATAACTTGATCGTCAATGACTTCACTCCAAAATTTGACACCTCCACGGCTGAATCTGACAGCATTAGTTAGAATGAGCAAATTCAAGTACGCTAAAAATGGATACCTATGTAACCGATGTCAAAATACAAACTATAACCATTAGCGATCATCTAGATTTTGACATAATGAAAATGAGTAGATGTAGCATAATTCTAGGATGTAAACGGAATTTTTAAAATGGTGTCATGATACATGGAAGTAATAACATCCTCACAGTACAAAAGGACAAGAAAATCAAACTATATCAAGAAACAGTTGGTCTGACTGTATCCTAGTATATGGTTATCCAAATGGAGGGATTTGGAGGACAAAAGAATAAAAAAATCCTTTCACACTCTTAGAAGACATTTGTAGGAGTACTGATATATTAACATTACTTGGCCTGTCAATACTGTTTGCATGACACTTGCAGACTCTTGTGGTCACACTTTTGAGCCATTCTGTTACAAGACAGTAAAGTAATAGCCTACAAAAGAAAGATACAAACAATGCTGAACAAGGGTACCCTAGTTTACTGAGAACTACAAGCAGTCTTCATGCTATTAAAGCTTTGAAATTTCACTTTAATGAACAGTGAGTTTGTATACACAGGCCACTAACTGTCATTACACTTTGCTCCTAAAGGAGAACTTTCCAATAGACAATGAACGGTCCCAAATCATCAATGTATATAGACCTAAACTCTCTATGGAACGGGGAAAAGAGAGTGCTGTAGCAGATACTCTATCTCAAGTTTACTCAATCTTGATAGCAAAAGGAAATATGAAGGAAGATGTTGTGAAAGAATAAATAATGGGGAATGTGAAAACATAATCAATTCCCTAACAGAAAACAACTTTTACCAAGATATAGGCTAGAAGAAAACACATTATTACAAAGGCATAGTTGTAACACCCAATTGATCCTCTTTATATGTAAAATTCCATAGCATTAGGCGACATGGGATTATGGGGACATGAGCACCAATTACAAATCAAGGTATGGAGGTACACAGTAAATGCAATTTTATATCAACCCACAGAATCACCAGGAGATCTGGATACAGGCATTGGGTCCCTGCTTTTAATAATTGCGTCTCTTGGTGACTTTGTGTTGTTCTATATGAATTAAGTGATAGCTTGCTTTCAAGCCATGTGGGAAGAGAGAAACTTATGAAGTTGCTGAAAAGCACATACATGAAAAATAAGTACACATGTAAGATGTGATATATGACAAATTAAAACAAAAATCGAGAGAACCTTCGAGAAGAAATATAATTGCCTCCATTGTTAATAGATAGAATATGTCTCTCATCTTAGGACTCCCAAAGAAAATCTGATCAAAACATAGGAGAAGTAGACGGATTAACCAACATGGCTAGATTCGTCCCTTGTGAATTTCTATACAAAACGTTGTACTTAGCATCTATTCACATGAAAATATTGTCTATATACAACATACTATTGATAGAGAGTGCAAATCTACTGAAAATGGAATGGTACGATAGAAACAGAATTAAACTCACGGAACATAGTGATGATTACCTATAATTTCATGGACAAATCCAAAGGGTAAACCAAATCATAGTGGATATACTAAGATCCCATGTGACAAAAAGGCAAAAGACAATACGTGAAAAAGTTACATTTTGTAGAATTTGTCTCCAACAATAGTATAAACTCCAATATTGGCATGCATGGGTACAAGGTCCATATGCAACCCACACATTCTCAAAGTGAAACTACAATCTCACATCAAATGATACAAGAAATGGATCAGTATTGATTAAATGTGAAAGCTCTATCCGAAGCAACATTGCACATTTGAAGTAGTGTATAAAGTTTATCTAAGGGTCAAAGAAGACAGCTCTTTATGAACAAGAAAATGCTAGAACAATTAAAGGGTCATATAATTGATGCAATCAAGGAATTATGTAGGTTCATTTATCAGCTGTGGAAAAAAATGCAACAAGAATAAAATATCAACACACACGGTGAACGTAGATTTATGTGGGTAAAGCCCTTCGGGTAAAAAAATCCCACCAAAAGCACTATCTAGATTTTATTGAAATCTTGAAGAGGAACATACAACTAGTCTTTGTTACAGACTATGAGAACCCAATATATCTTCTTCCCATTTCTCCTTTGCACATCCAAATATCTCTCACGAATGTCCGAATGTAATAATTATATCCTCCAATGTGTAAATATGTTTATATAGTGAGGTAATTAGTTGCGCCTATTGGGGCCATATCGTTTCACCTTTTTAATAAACATAGGTAAGTGTAATATATTAATATACACTTTTAATTTAACTCTTATAGGGTCAACATAAATGAATCCCCTTATTAAGAGTATAAGTGGGGTCAACATAAATGAATCCCCTAAATGTAAGTTTGTTATAACGGGGTCAACATAAATGAATCCCCACAAACATTACATGTTCTAACACTCCCTCTTAATGTTAAGTGGGGATACATGCCAATATAACCTTTTTGTATAAAAGGATTTACAAATCCATAAACCATAGTGAAGATTTAGGCTAGCATGCTTGTGGACAATATGTGATATACATGATAAGAATTATATTAAATGCCATCAATATTAGACGTCTCCAATATAGACATGAGCGATGTGCATTTAATAGGATGTTTTTAGTAATTAGAGGATGTACTACTAATTTACATCCTCAATTCCTCAAGGATAGTCATGGAGCCTTTTATAACACAAGGACTTCCATTAACACAAATGCTTTTCTGGGTTCTGGGTAAATAAAAGTTATGTTTACACAAAATCACTTTGATATGTTTAGAGTGATGCAAACAATGATTTGACAATGCTTTTACAATATAGAAGTATAGAGAAGAAAATATAAAAGGTTGTTAGGAGGTGGCATTGTCATGCACACTCCCCTTAATGGCATCTCTCAAAGCTCTTGCATTGCTTTGAATTTGCAGCACATGAAGACTTTGTGAAGATATCAACAATTTGATCATCTATAGGACATAATTGTAGATCAATATCATCATTGAAGACTTTTTTTTTTGATAAAATGCATATGTATTTCAATGTACTTTGATCTTTGATGATGAATTGGATTTTTGTAGAGCTACACAACTTTGGCTATCACATAGAAGTATAGTACTTCCTTTTTACGCCCATATGGAGTTCTTCCAATGATATTTTAAGTCACATTGCCTCTTTAGTTGCTTCCATAACATTTCTATACTTAGCTTTTGTGGATGAGATAAAATATTGTTGGTTAATTTTTACCACTCCAAGTGATAGAATCGTAAGTGATAGCATTTGTACCAGATTTAAACACATCTAGAAGTATATTTTCTATCTACAATATCACCAACATGGTCAGCATCACAATAACCAAATAATTTAACATTATCGAGAAGGAATATAAAAACCAAAATTGAATGTACTTTTAATACCCGTGAGTATTCTCTTGGCCATTTTCCAAGTGGTCTTGATATGGATCTTGCATGAATCTAGAAGCAACTCCTACAACGTAAGATATATTTGGCCTAGTGATGGTTAAGAAGATAAGTTACAATTTCCAACTAATTTGCCTATATAAAGTAGGTTCAACTTTTTTAGATTACCATTTAGGAATGCATTTTCAATATCCATTTGGTGTATTTCCCTGTCATTTTGGGCTGCAAGAGCAATTGTAATCCTAACTATACTCATTTTTGCTACAAGAGCAAATGTTTCCACATAACCTGATTTTTGAGTGAAACCACGAGCGACTAACTTTGCTTTAAATTTATTAATCTCATCTATAGAGTTATATTTGATTTTATAAAGCCACCTAGATTCAACAATACTTCTTTTAGGAGGAGGGACTAGATCCCAAGTTTGATTCTTGATTAGAGCATCATATTTAGATCTCATAACATCCCTCCATTTCTCATCTTGGTTGGCTTCCTCAAATGTTTGAGGTTCACATTGATACAAGGTCATAAGGGCATGATAAGAATGATGACTTCTAGTCATTTTATTAAGATTACCAAGGTTAGAATCTTGCAAAAGAGATTGAGCCCATCTAGGTCTTTTAGATTGGTTTTGAGTTAGCTCCCCTCAACCTCATCATCTAGACTATCCATAATTGGATTGTTTTCATCTAAGTTATTGTTTTCTCCACTTAGATAAATTTGAGGAGGTTCAAGAGGAGGAAACACAAAATGGTTTTTCAAGGACATGAACATTCCTATTTTCAATGATTTCTCTTTTACATGGATCATAGATTCTTGAACTTTTTAGTTTTTCCTCCATACCCAACAAATATACAAGAGTAAGAGGTTAGATCAAGCTTTTTTCTTTTTTGATTTAGGAATGAAAATAGAAGTAGGGCTACCAAACATTCTAAGATGAGAAAATTTGTTTTCTGATTGGTCCATACTTCTATAGGAGTGATTTAAGTAAGCTTTGGTAGGAACTCTATTTAAGATATGAATAATAGTGTTCATAGCTTTTACCCATAAAATTTAGGAACTTTGGCAAAGTGAATCATGGTTCTAGCCATTTCAAGAATGGTTCGGTTTTTCCTTTTTGCAATTCCATTCTATGTGGAGAATGGGGAGTGGTAAGCTCTCTTTGAATTCCATAAGATATGCAAAAGACATCAAATTCTTTACTAATATATTCACCGCCATTATCAGTTCTTAATCTCTTAATTTTATGATTAGAGATATTTTCAACTAGGGCTTTAAATTCTTTAAATTTAGATAAAACTTCATATTTTTTCTTTATGAAGTATGCCCATCATCCTAAAATAATCATCAATAAATGTTACAACATACAAAAGCACCACTAAGAGAAGCTACCTCAAGTGGTCCTCTTACATCACTATGAATAAGTTCTAAAGGATGAGATGAATTAGAATCATGATGTTTGTGAAAGGGGTTAGAATGTTGTTTACCACATAAGCATCCCTCATAAGTTTCATGATTAGATTTGATTTTAGGTAGTCCTATCACAAGATCATATCTTGACATATTATAAAGACTCGTAAAATTAATATGACCAAGTCTTTCATGCCATAGTTGATTTTCATTTGTAATTTGAGAGGAAAGACATGTCTTTTTGAAAACCATCAAAAATATATAAGCCATTCTTTTAAATGCCTTCAACAATAATGCAATCAAAAAGATCTTTGATAAACCACTTATTTATTCTTAACAACAAAGTTATCTCTAGTAAGTTGAGAACAAGATAAGAGATTTTTTCTAAGTTTAGGAACAAACAAAACATCATTAATGGACCCATTAAATATTTTAGCTTTACCTTGACTTTTTGCTTCAATGAAGGAGTTGTCTCCTAGATAAATTCTTTCATAGCAATTTTTGACATCTGTGAGAATGTCACTCATGTAAGTCATGTGCCTTGAGGCACCACTATCTAGGATCCATTTATTGACTTTGAAGCAATAAGTGTAGTGTAAAGTGTAATTGTTTTCTTAGAATTTTGATTTTGATTTGAATTTTGATCATTATTGTGATTGTTAAACTTTTTACCTCTATTATTCCTAAAGTTTCTATTATTAGAGCTCTTTTTTATTTTGATAACAATCTTTTTCTTATGACTAAATTTTTCACATTTGTTACATTTTCCAGAATATTTGACTTTATATTTAGAAGATTTAGGATTAAACCTTTGAGATCTATTATTAATAGAAAAACATATTTTGGTTTTGAGATGAAGGGGGTAACATTCTTTTCGATAAGCATTCTCAACACTTGGATGAGAAGAGGACAAGATATCAAAACTAGGAATATTAGTTTCATTTTGATATTTAGAATAGAAATAAAATTCCTAAATTTTTCATGAATATTCATTTGAATTATAAAATACAAGTAATTGATCTTGAATCAAATTACAATTACAACCATCCATTTGAGGTTTTATATTTTTGATTAGCAAAAATTATGACCTTTTCATCTTCTTTCATTGGAGTGGTCATTAGTTATAGGATAAGTTTATAATTTTAGATAACCTAGTACCTTCATGCATAGACTCTAGGTGTTTCTAGGCTTCACTAGGAGATTCAAGGTTTCCAATGTGAAGTAGGAAATCATCCTTAACACTCCGCATGATAATGGACATAGCCTCTTGAGTCCTTTGTTGATAAGCATTGGTATTCTCAGAGGTTATCAATTTGCGAGAAGGGACTTTTGTGGTCCCAGCAACAATAGCCATAAATTTAACCTTAATTTTAATTTTCTAAATATTATAATTAGATCCATTTAACATTTGAGATTTATCAATATTAAAATTGCTAGATGATGGTAGGTTTTCAAAGGTAAAAACACAATTTCTTAGAATTGAAAACAATTTTCAAATAGATTTTTGTATGAAATTAAACAAATTAAAAACTATTTTCTAATGCAAGAGTTTTCAAAATGAGTGTTAAAAAGGATCGACCAAACAAGCTAAAGTGGCCGATAGTGTAAGAACTAAAATTAGAAAAATGACAAATTCAAACAAATCGACCATGCAAAGTTATAATGGTCGATGGTGTAAGAAATGTAATTTCCAAATTCAAACAAGATTGGCCATGTAAGGTTACAAAGTGGGCCGATTGATGTAAGAAATAAAAATTCAAATTCAAACAAGATCGGCCATGCAAGGATACGATGACCAATGGTGTAAGAAATTAAATTTTCAAATTCAAATAAGATCAGCCATGCAAGGCTACAATGGTTGATGGTGTAAGAAATAAAATTTTCAAATTCAAAAAGATTGGCCATGCAAGGATACAATGGCCAATGCTGAAAGAAATAAAATTTCAAATTCAATCAAGATCGGCCATGCAAGGCTACAATGGCCGATGGTGTAAGAAATAAAAATTTCAAATTCAAACAAGATCAACCATGCAAGGCTACAATGGCTGATGGTGTAACAATGAAATTAAAAAAATGAAAAATAAAAATTGACCTCTTAATGCATGGTTAAGGCTTCATGGATTTGGTGGGTGTGTTTGAGGCTTTTTTTTTGCCACCTTTGCTTTAAAAGTTGATGTTTTTTTTTTACTTGCTCTTCATTTGGCCGCCATAGGTAGAGGAGCGATTGAGTCGGCCTGCAGGATAGGTTGCTCTTGGTAGGAGAAAGATCTATAGAAGAGTAGGGTTTCTTAGGAGCAAGGATGTACACCAAACAAAAAAGTGGTAACAAATTCTTCTTCTAAAACACAAAGAAGAAATTAGAATAGATTTTTTTATTTTCCCTGTAATATATTAAAATAGTTTTTCACAAGTAGATTATTATCTATATATATATATGTATGTATGTATGTATTAATCTACTTCTTCAAGGAACACAAGAAGTTGATTCAAATTGCTTCTTCCACTGTGCAAATCATAATACAAGTACTTCAATTTCTTCCATAGGGTTAGAGGCATGCAAGGATTTTAAATTTCTTCCACCATTGCAATTTACAAAGTAGAAGCTTCACACCAATTCCAATAACCCGCAAACTCTCGAGAGAACACCACATGGCTTTGATACCATGTCGAACAATTAAAGGATCATATAATTGATGCAATCAAAGAATTGTGCAATGTCATTTATTAAATGTGAATAAAATATTAAATGTAACAAGAATAAAATATCAACATGCATATAGTGATCACATATTTATGTGGGGAAAACCCTTTTGGGTAAAAACCCCACCAAAAGCACTATCCAAATTTTATTGAAATCTTGAAGAGGAAAATACAACCAATTTGTATTACAGACTATGAGAACCCAACGTATCTTCTTCTCACTTCTCCTTTGCACATTCAAACATCTCTCACAAATGTGCAAATATAATAATCATATCCTCTAAGGTGTAAATACTTACAATGTATATAAATTATAAATTTAAAGAAGCATTTGCATACTTATTGAAATTTAATTCTCATACATTGCATACTTATTGAAATTTAATACTCATAGAGTCATACAACTTAAAATCATTCATAGAACATGAAAACAAAATTGAAATTTCCAATACTTTGAGAATTGAGACTTGAGTTTGTATTGATTCATAATGACATAATGTTCAAAACATGATAGTAAATAACATAATACATTCAAGTTCTCAACTTCTAGAGCATATCATCTAGATGATCGTCAAAATCATCTTCATGGATGCCACTTGCAGCTCCACTCCCACTAGCTCCACTTTCGAACCCTTGTGAAGGGCTCCCTGGAAGTTCCTCATCAACGCCAAGAAGTGAAACATTGGCCAAACAAGCAGCAAAAGCTTCAAAGTCCGTGTTTTCAGGTTGGAGGTCCCAAAGCTTGTTAGGACCACTAGTATACTCTTGCGTCCTGTGGGTTAAGAGGCGCAAGTTGGAATGAACGTATACTAGATCTTGACTTCTTCGATGCCAACATGGTGCGTTTGGCTGAGTGGATGAAGCCATAAGTACTCCAGTTGCGCTCTGCAGAAGAATTACTAGCCACCTGTCACAAAAAACAAAGTATTAATATTATTAATTAAAAAAAAGAATGATATCATTTTGAATTTTAATTCGTAATTGGTAATTAAAATATCAAATAACAAGTTACAAACTTTATACCTGTGAGAGCAATTTGATCATAACTGGTCGTAAGAACTTGGCATCATGGCCATGACAAGTCCACCACGTGATTGGATCCATGGTGGGTTTGTCACAAATAGCCTCTATCTCTCCCATGCTACCTTGTCCATTTACAAACATCGACATCTCCTGGCGGACTGCAAGTGATGTAGCTGGATCAGGAAACAACCTCTGAATGTTGACCTCGTCCCATTTGCAACCTCATGGTCATCATATGGTCATTGTCTACTCAGCTCTCCCAACTATTTCATTCTTTGTAATATTTGGGATTTAAAGCATAAGCAAGGAGATGTAATGGGGTGGTCATTTTGTTCCACCTTCTCACGATCACATTTTTAACTTCATTGTAAAAAAATTTTTCCTCAGGGTCCTGCTCTTTGGCCTGTATGATATCATGGATTTTTTCAAGCATGGAGTCAATGCCATCATATATTTCTCCAATGCAAGCATTATCTTTGTCTACAAATCGTATCATACTCAAAATAGGCTCGTGAAACTCAACAAATATTCAACTTTTCCCCACCAATGCTCATCAAGGATCCATGATTTTATTTTTTGGGCTCTTTTTGTGTTAGATTGCCTCCAGACGGTCCAAACATTATCAATCACCATCATGCTCAAAGCACGTCTCACCTTCACAAGTCGTCTCAAGACGAGTGTGTGAGAGGCAAACCTAGTCTCAACAACCTATTAAAAAAGAATGGAAACAATTCAATAACAACACAAATTGAAATTGATTTAAAAATTTAAAATCAAATATTAAATTTAAAATGAATTGTTCCTTTACCTTCAACAACTCCAACTTTGAAAATCTTGAATATGGCTTGAGACATGTGATGGTTGGTGACAAACATCTGAATCTCGTTTGCCTCCGTGTATATTTGCTCAATCCATGCAATTTTCCCAATCTTCTGCATCATTAGATTCAAGGGAGTGTATTGCACATGGTGTCCAAAATATGTGCTCATACCTACCCTCTACTATCAATCCTGTTGCCTTGCAATTTTTGGCGTTGTCCGTGATGACTTGGACAACCCTCTGCGGACCCACTGACTCAATAGCCTCAATGAGAATATTTGCAATGAATTGGGCATCTTTTACTTCCCCCTCACAATCAACAAGCCTTCAGAAACATTGGCCCTTTAGGGCATACTGCAATAATGTTGATGAGAGGTTTGTTTCTGGAGTCTTTCCATCCATCTGATATAATAGAGACTCCTGAATCAGTCCAAGAATCTCTAATTGGTTGTAGAGATGTCTGAATGTGTTGCACTTCTTTTGCCAAAAGAGAAGTGCGAACCTTATTATAGCTAGGGCTTGTATACCCCTGTGGTGCCTCATTAATGCCTCTCACCATCTGCTGCCAATAAGGTGATCTCAAGACATTGAATGGTAGTCCACATGCAAATATACACCGAGACACCAATTCATCTGCAATATCCCTCTTCTCGATGTTAAATGTTTTTTCTAATGGGCCTTTTGTTCTCTTGCTTGATGGCCCTGAGGTATTCTGCATCAAAAGGGTCATCATCTGGAATAGTTTCAACACGAGTCTCAATGAAAGGATGAAATGATGGTGTTGATGTTGGTGGTTTTCCCATGGTCCTCTGTTGTAAAGAAACAGTTCTAGAGTGAGCTCTTTGCTTCAATGTTTGCATCCTCTTGCTCTTTTAGGTACATGGCTATGGTTTTCTTTTCCACCTTCCTACACGGTCTAATACCCGTCCCGATGCCCCAGTCAGATGAGCTCTCAAACGGGTATATGAGGATTTAAATGTGGCGGCACAATGGGGACACGTCCAAACACGGACACCACCACCGACAACAAGCTCTACCACTTCCACATGTCTCCATAAAGGATAATTTGGATCCATTTTCACTGCCATACCACCGAAACATTTCCCCCTCTTGCCCCCCATTGAAGTTGAACTGGATGCCATGATTGTAGGATTAATTTGTTTTAACTTTTAACCTACAATAAGAGATATTTTTAAAACATTGCTAAATATTAAAATAATTTAATTAAAAACAACAAATACAAATTAGAAAATTAATTTGTTAACCCATACACGTCATTCTCTGATTTTGATCACCAAGTTCGCCATAAATGGTGCGAGGTGAGAGCATACAGAGGGTAGACGTTTAAATTTTTAACAAATTCAATTTAAAACTTTAAAATAAAAAAAAAAAAAACGAATACATAACTAATTAAAAAAATTAAACAGTTAGTCCTACACGTCAATCTCTGATTCTGATCACCAAGTTCGCCATAAATGGTGCGAGGTGAGAGCATACACAGAGGGTAGACGTTTAATTAAATAAAACTTCACTATTAAACTTAAAATACGGAAAAATTAATTAATATATTATATTTTAATAACCGTAAAATAAATAAATATTAAAAATAAATTTAGATCATGATCAATAATCATGAATGATGTGTTTGAAACACATCATTCATGATATTGATCATTGATCATATTCATATACAAAACATTGCTCAAAAGATTTAAAAAAAAAAAATGCTTGAATGCATGTAAAATACCTGGAAAAATCCTCCTTGATGTTTGTAGACTTGCTTCTCCTTCTCTCTTTCTCCTTCAAGCTCAATCACTCTCTCTCCTCCTTCTCTCCTCTCTTTTCTCCTCAAGCTCTCCAAGCTCTCTTTCTCCTTCAAGCTCTCTCTTCTCCAACCTCTCTCTAATTTCTCTTTCTCCTTCTCTCTTTCTCTCCTTCAAGCTCAAAATAACAAAGATTGAGTGTGAGAAAAAAGTAGAGGGATTGGGTGTTTATATAAGTGTTTGGGGGGTCGTTTAGGGTTAGGTTAGAAATAGGAAACTTCACTGGTACTATTCCAGTGGGACGAGGACTTGTCATCCAAAATGTGCCCCCTGCTCATTTTGTGGCTAACTCCTCTCATTCTTCCCTCTCTTGTGCCTCAACCACAAAATTTTGCTTTTCAGGCACTCAAAACCTTCTGGAAATGGCACCATTGGATAGAGCTCTTTCTTAGCTTTCCAGAAAGGTAAAGTTTTCCTCCTAACTCATGTATTTTTCAAGTTATGGTTCAGCGGAGTTTTTGTGGGAAATTTTCCCTAGAGGCCCGTATGGCCAATCATAACTCGCCACGTGTCCAGGCCAAAAATATCAAAGCGACCCGATTTGGCCCTGTTTTGCCCTAAAACTTCAAATCGCCATATCTTTCGATCCAGAGCTCGGTTTTGCGTTCTTTATATCAATGGAAAGCTGGTGAAATTCTCTACAAGATTCCGGGGTCAATTTTGCATTTTGGTGGAGTTTGGAGAGAGAAAATCAAAAAGCTTCTGGCACGTGGTCATGAACAGAAATGACGTTTCAACCACCAATTTTAATGAAGAATGGCTCGCATTCTCTCCCAAAGATGGTTAAAAATGTCGTGGAATGGGTCTCACAATCGCCCATCTTTGTTTTGATGGCATTTTGGTCAATGGTTGAATCCCTTCCACGCGTTTTCGCGTTTTCTCTCTCTGGGCTCGCCCTTGCATTTGTAAAAGCAAGATTTGGTTCATTTTTCAAAGGGTTGAACATTTTTTGTGTATGGCAAGCTCTCTTTTCACCTTGGAAGTGATTTAGTGGAATAACAGACCTTTTCTAGAAACTGCAACTGTATTTTTGCCTTTCAGGTGTTTGAATGCAAGTGATTTTGATGTTAAAATAACAATACAGGCCCTGTGATTAGTTTTTATCCTCTGCTGGTGTTGTTTGCCTAATTTCTAACACTTCATTACAGCTATCAGTTTGTGCATGTTGTTTTTGTTGCATTTTATGAACTGTGTCAATTTGCAGAAGTAAAAAATGCTCACCACTCCTTTGGTGCATCACCTATTAGCATTAGTTTTAGTTCTTTCTTTTTGCATTTTCTATCCTTGTCCCTTTGAAATTTAGAGTAGATTTAGGAGTTTAAACCTCTGCAATTGTGCAAGTAAAATAGCTGATCAGAGGAGTTGAGGAACCAGCCTCTAATCTGGAGATTTCTCTTCCATTTTTGCAAGTCCCACACTTGGGAAGAGGATTCAATGTTGTGCAATCACACTGGATGCTAGTATGATCAAACTAGAAATCTGATCAACATCCAGGGGGTGCTGCTGATTTGCAACAACAGGACCCTTATGGCGTTTCCGTGTAGTCTAGTAAGTGGGGTTAACATAAATGACTCCCCAAGGAAGTAAAAGGAGTCCATATAAATAAATCCCCACAAACATTACATGTTCCAACAGAAAATACACTAAACTCTCTCCTCAATAGTGCAGGCCTCTTACAATATTAGCGAAAATCATGATATTATCCTCCTTATGCTGATATTGAAGAAATACAACAAAAACAGGTGAGCCAATAAGATTAATTGACGAAAGATCATTTATGTTGCATAGTCATTTATAACATCATAATTAGAAATAATTTTTACAATATTGAACTTTTATAACATCATCAAGTCAAAATTGGGTCAATAAACCTTCACTTTCTCTCCATTGGCCTACCTGCTTAAATTGCCTGTACAACTGACAGTGAGTTTTCTATATTCTAATTATTTTTCTGGCTGATAATTGCTGATTGGCTGGATCCGCATATTGGTGACCTGTTTGATTTGCATGACGTGTGTGTCAACTGGTGACATGGTTGCCCTATTGTTTAATGAAATTAATTCTGCAATTCCTAGTGGGCTTCCCAAGGTAGTCAGAAAAGAGGACTCTTTCAGTGAGCTGACTTTACAGAAATGTTGATTGACCTGTAACAGAATTACTTTTGTCAGCATGTTTCCTTCTTAGATTTCAGTCACAATACATTCCATCCTACTTTGACGGTCAAATTAAAGTGAAGATTTGTTATTGTGTTGTCGTTTTGCAGTATTATGGCCTATTTTTCTAGTGTCAACTTTTAAAAAAACATTGTTGACTGGAGGATAAATATGTGTTGCAACCATAGTTACCTAAGTCTCGGGACGGGGAGATGGAGGGACGGGGTTTCTAGGACGGGAAAAAAATTCCCAAATTTTGGGGACGGCAAGGGGACGGCTATTAAAATAATATATAAAATATTAATATTTGAATATTTTAACTTTATTCAATGAAATTTAGGGATTTAAACTCTATTCAGGTACTTTCAAGATTATAATTTAATGTTCTTTGTAAAAATAACAGCTTTTTAAAAGTAAAAACATCAGATTTTTTTGAAAGATTTTTAAAAAATAGGGGACGTCCCCTCCAAGTCCCCAAGTCCCTGAAATGTTTGGGATGTCCGGGATGTCACCAAAATCTAGGGATGCGTCCCTGTGTAACACTGGTTGCAACTGACTGAATATACAACTGACTTTTTCAGCTGACCTTTCAGTGTACATTGACTGTTTGATTTTCAATTATTGAATATTTATTTTTGAATGTGAAAATGATGAAAGTTGCATTTTGGGGTTGAATTTGATTGTAAATGTGATTGCTAAGTTTTGGGGTAAACCTTTGAATATGAAAATGATGAAAGGAGCATTTATGGGGTTGAATTTTATTGAAAATGCCATAGCTAAGTTTTGGGGTCAGCAGCCCCTGTGAGGGATGGTGGTAAGATCGAGAGAGATATAAGCTAACAGTCTTGTGGATGCTGGTAAACTTATATGAGTCAACAGTGTTGTGAGGGACGGTGGTAGGGTGAGTGAATTCAATATGCTCATTGATAATGAATGAAATGAAATGTGCTTTGGGTAGCTATTTGAGTTACCTTATTTGCTGCATTCTTTTATGTCTAGGTGATGGAGACTGACTTTATTTGTGCCCCAATAAGTGAATAAAAATAAATTGGGCTGAATAATATATCCTGATATGATGGTGGTAGGTCTTGACCTAGGTTGCCAGGAAATGGGCAGTGGTACAGATTCAAAATTGGCACGAAACGGCACAGAAACGTCCGTACAATACACACACACACATACATATAATGCATAATACTGATTTTTGCCCATAAAAGATAAAACACTTCGTATTCACGAAAGTTGAAAACATTCAACATGCTTAAATTTTCATATGCACATAATCTAGATTCTGAATATATCATCTAGATTTTCCGGAAGTACTACTGAAACAAAAGTAACTAGTCTTTATATTTGTATTTTTGGTGTTTAAAAAACATAAGCACTACTGAGACAGTACAAAAAACACCTCAGGTACAGCCTAAAATGGTACAAAAACATCCCGGGTACGGTGCTGCAGCCGTACCCGGGGCTGTTTTGGAGTTCGTAAATGTTTCAGGCAAGTACTAGGACTAGTACCAGTACCTGGTATGTCAATACTCGGGTATGCTGCCCTGGTTGGTGTTTCTGGGTAACATAGGTCTCGACTCTTGACCAAAATAGGACCACCGAATATAGGGTATCCCAACCAACAATAATTCCATCTCCACTGTCCATCACACCCGCTTTGAATGACCCCTCTTTAGCATAATCATGAAAAACAAGTTTCTTGGGAATTTTTTTGACCAAGCTTTTGGTAGAATTTGATTCTCGGCGATACTGACACAAACCCGTTCATCTATATTCTTGTTGGAAGTATCCTATGAGTAACAAGTAGGACCAAAATATTCATCAGAGTGGTTGTGGAATCATACGACTTTGTTTCAGCCACACCGAAAGCTGCAAAAATATACTAGCAATACTGCTGGATAGTACAGTTTCAATATTTCCCACATGCAATCTTTTGTATAAATGTTGGGGAGGATGAATGCTGAGATGGAATAGAACTGCTAATATACCCATTGCAATATTATGAGAAGCTATTCTTCTTGGAACAAAAAGATCAAAACCTTCAACTCCCCATTTCGGATTTACGTGTTGTATTTCTCAGTTAGTCTGTAATGATCAATCAACTATATTCCAGCGCCATACAAATCTATTTCATGAAATGCTCTGAATACAAAACAAGTTGCTTCTGAGAGGGAATAAATGTATTCAAAAAATCTTAGGCTAATCTAATAGAAGTTTTCCTGTACGGTACTCACAGAATACGTCTCAACTCCATTATACCCATTGCCAAATAGTTGCTAAAAACACAGGCCAAGAAAAACAATATGTGCCCCAACCAAACCTCCATAACTTTAAATTCCTGGATTAGATACAATTTCTCCATTTATACTCCATCCACCCCAGGAAACCTTTATTTCTAAATGAGGCATAATTTTTCATAAACATACATTCTCTCCAGCTTCGATTAAGAACATGATCAGATGGGTCGAAAAATGTCTGTTCTTAAAGAGCCATCTTTAACATCCTTCCGGAGTTATGTTAAAAACTGTGGATATATATATTTTGCATTCACTAACTGATTGGTAATAACTTAATTGCTAAAGCAATAGGACAAGCTCAAATTATCGCCTCATTCAAATCCATTATTAACAGAATCATATCAGCAATAGTTTACAAACTGGTTTTTGACTTAATATAATTATTTCAGTATTTAACAGTAAAATAACAGCAACTGATTTATCTCATAAAAGGACTAATTCTGCAAGTTAACTTTTTCCATTAAATTCATCATCATATCACTGAGCCAACAGATTGTCAAGCAATTATTCAGCAAGTACAAGGAAACCATCAAATGCTGATCACAATCAGAACATCATTTTCAGAATTATGATTGTACAAATGAGTCTCAAATCAAGGTAAAAATGGGGCAACAAGCCTGCCGAATAGCTTACTGAAAATACAGCAAATGTAAATATAGAGTACAACAAAAAAATTCAGTTCTACTAATTTCTCTGAACATGTAGGTATATCTGTACAATGTGCAGCTAAGAGGGAGAGCATCATCGAGATGCTTTACCTTCAAACTTAGACCGACAAGGTCTCCCTTCACCTCCCTAAATGAGTGGTGGCCTATTGTAGTTGTGTGTTCACACCAGGCTTAGATCAGTTAGTTATTATGATATTATCTATTAAAACTAGTTTTTGCTAGTTCACATTACAACTAGAGTTGAGTATAATTCAGGGACTTATTATGTTGCTGGAGTGACTACTATTTGTGCACGTACAAATTATTGAGTGCACATGTTTAGTTGATCTTCCTTATTTCTAGGTTGCTCACAACAACCAAGTGGTTGGAGTGAAACAACCTCTCTAATCTTTTTAAACCTGGATGCTCCATTGGTAAAATCAAGATGGATTGTAAATATACAATGAGAGACTTTGTGATCCAATTTTTGTGTGTTGTGGCCTGGCTTTCTCATTGTGGTAATGGCATGCCGAAGATATCCTGGCATGAAAGTATGTAATACTTTGGTATGGTATCAGAGCCATAAAAGGTTTTGCTGTTAAACTGCAGTTCATTCTCATGCATGTGCTCCATTTTGGGCATTTTTTTCTTTGCTTCAGTTGCATGACCCCCATCACTGCCAGGGCCATCTTCTTGAGAGATCTTTTATCTGTATCTTCAATACTTATTTGACAGACTGACAGTTTTTATTTTTGTATGCAGCTATTCTGGTGCATATAGTGTCAACTTGTTCATGTTCGAGTAGTAGGTTTCGTCCATTCATGCAAATTTGTGGCATCATTCCACTCAATCAACACTATGAGGGGTGTGGCTCTATTCTTGCTTCTTTGAGTGTTGTGTTCTTTGCTAACCCTTGGGCCACTTCTATTTCAGGCAATTGATCAAATTAAGTTTGGTGAACTCTTGCACTATCGACTGTTGATAGTCTTCTTGAATGGAGCTATTCTGGTAAAATATAGTGTCAATTATTTTTCTAGTGATCGAGTAGTGTATACAGACCACCAGTCCAAAATTGAGTTTGACTTTCCATCTATCCAACATCTACTTCAACATTGTGTTCGAGTCTTGAGCCGTGCTTCTTGGGACACCTTCCAACATATGTTAGCTCTATCCACTTTCACTATTGTTACTAGTTTTGTTATTGCTAGTGCTTGTTACTTGTCGGTGGGGAGAGTAGTGGAAGACATCTAATGTGTTGGGTAGGTGATTATTTGCATTGGAAAGGAATTGCAAGCCTCGTGCATGTGGCAAACTTCCTAGCTGTGACACTTTCTTTGTACATGAAATCCCTTCAAGGGTGGCAAATGCGGGGATGTGTTGCAGTTGCCCCAAAATGAATAGGAGCCTCAAGGTTACCTAACCACCAATGAGCCAATGCAAAGTCAGGTAGGGCAAACCCTCTTGTTGGGTATGCAAAGGTGACAATAATTATGGGTGTTATTGGACATGTTTCGGGTGCAGCGGGGTGGATGCTCTCTGTGCTTGTTTTTTGCGTTAGAGCATTCCTCGGACAATGGGACAGTGAGTAGTTGAAACACCACTGCAGCAGTAGCACATGTCTACGGTAACCCCTTGATCAAACTCAAAGGATGAATAAGTTGGTGCAAGCATTGTCCCCGAGCGAAGCCTGCTCGAAATCAAAATAAAAATGAAAATCATTTAGGTAAGCTTGTTGTGACACATTTCATACACACTGATTTTTTTTTCAGTTTTTTTGTAAATGGGTACTTGATTTGGTCTAGTTCCCGGACCAATAAGTGAGGATATGCCTCGTAGCTTTTCTCTCTCTCTCCCTAATTTTGGGCTTAAAAGAGGGTGTTGAGTTGGTTCACACTAGGCTTAGATCAACTGGTTATTATTTCATCTAGCCTAGTTTTGTGTTAGTTCAGAGTACACTTGGAGTTAAGCTTAATTTAGGGAGTTATTGTATTGTTGGAGTGACAACATTTCGTGCACTTACAAATTATTGTGTGTAATTAGTTTATCTTCCTTATTTTTAGGTTGCTCACAACAATATAGTGGTTGGAGTGAAACAACCTCTCTAGAAAATTTAAACTTGGACACTCTCTTTGTAATACCAAGACATATTGTAAATATACAATAAGAGACTTTGTGATTAGTTAAGCTTAATTTAGGGAGTACTTATTATAGTGTTGGAGTGACATCTATTTGTGCATGTATAAATTATGGAGTGCATATATTTAGTTGATCCTCCTTATTTTTAGGTTGCTCACTACAATCTTGTGGTTGGAGTGAAAAAACCTCTCTAGACTATTTAAACCTATACTCTCTTTGGGTAATCAAGACAGATTGTAAATATACAATGAGAGACTGTGATCCAATTTTTGTGTGTTGGGACCTGAATTTTCATTGTGGTAATGACATGCTAAAAAGATGCTGACATGAGAGTATGCAATACTTAGATATGACCTTGCCCTTTGACGAAGGGGTAGATGCAAGATTCCATTTCCTAATAGTTAAGTTTGAGAACCATGTGCACAAAATGTATACAGCCCACTACATACAAGTTTGTCATATAGAACCGGGTATCCCACTGCCATTGAATGACTGTTCCAACAAGTATGCAATCCTAGATTACACTATGGAAGGACAATGAGTACAACAAATTCACTAATTTGGTCAAAGCATTTTAAACCACACAATAGGGTCAACCTCAGTAGCACATATCCCAAGGTTGGGTCCTATCCATATGCAGAACCATCTCAATACCGTACAAACGCACACAAAACATTGCAGGCAAGAGGATGGGCTCATGAAGGCAGAGTACCCCTCATGACCCCAACCTTGGCCTCCCAGTCTTGCACACAACACAACACAATTTGGCCTATTACTTCAAGGTGCGTGTATGTATGAGTAAGGGTACTGATGCATCCCCACAACTTCCAGTATGAGGTTCCAACATCAACATATATTCATTTCAAACAAGAACAGGCAAAATAATTATTCAAAATGATGTTTTCCCCAATTAAATGATCAAGTCATTTAGTACAAACATGCTATTTTGTCATGTAATTTACTCACTTGAATGATCAGATTTAACCAAGCACAAGCAGAATTACTGGCTATTACAGCTCTACTGATAATTGTGATCCATTCTCAACTACATCCAAATTACAACCTAACAAAAGCAATAAAGTTTATCTCTATCTTCATAACGTACAACAGATTTGGAACTCACCGTTCAAGACAATCCTCAAGAAAGAATCAAGAAACACAGTTTCTAGATGAGCAATGTGGACTGTAAACTTGCATGAAAGTTCCATCGTTCACATCACAATAAATAGTTCAAGAAGCCTTATGAATGGGAGTCCACTCGAGGACTCAATAGATAATAGGATTTAGGTATTAATCTTATCTATACAAGTGACTGGAATCTTGATTATACATAGTTTCAGGCAAGATTATAATCCATAAAAGGATTACACAGTCTTAGCTAGAACTGAATTGATGCCAAGAGGAACCCAATTAACAGTCATGCACCCCCACTGTGAAATAATCATTCTATGGATTGAGTTTATAGGTTCAGGCAGGAGTCCTGCAATAGATTAATTCCTACTCAAGAGGTATGATATTTTCCAGGAGCCCCAAAAAGAAAATTCTCAACAATAACGATATTCAACTTCACTCAACAATTTACTTGTAGAATATTATAGATTTTGTCTCACTTTTTTACCACCAAGAAAACTGTCAAGACCAACAAGATCTCCCTCTAATTGAGTCCAAAAAAACGAGTGTTTTAAATAATAATGTCTCTAGTTTTTCCTCTACTTGAGATAATGTAGTGTCCCTTTTTGGGGGACTCGAGAAATGACCAAAAGCTCACAAATCAGATTATAGAGCTGCTGTTATAAACCTGTAAACCTGCAAATTAAACCCTTTTCTAGGGCAGCGACCTATTTTGGGGTTTCAACCCCACCTTCGTGCCTTCAAAACCCTTCCAATCAGCTCCACTTAAGTCTCTAAAATTATGATATATCAACAACAATCATATAATGCAAGAAATCTGATTTTTAATACCCTAGATATGGAGATATGAATTTCAATGAAACCCTTGTCTGCAGCGTTACTTTAAAAATTCACAATTCAACTTAGGAAGCTCCAAAATTCATGAAACTCAAGATATTGGCCTTATAAATTATGAAGAATAAGCTAGTAATTTCAAATTTGCCAAATTAGCATCACACATACCAAATTTCCACTCCAAGGTAGGTCGCTCCACTCTAAACAAATATAATATTGCACCAAAGAGACCACACATGCAAGAGAAAGATACTTTATTACTTTTCAAATCAGCTTGCACACCAAAACCTCATGAAGGGTTTTCGTCCTTCACAAGTTTCCCAACCAAGGGTTTTCGTCGTCCTGGATGAGGTCCTCAACCCAAGGGGTTTTGTCCTTGAGAGAGAGAGTAAAAGGGCTACACTAGCCAACTTTCACCAAGATATGAATAATCACCAAAAACATAATATCATAATGCCCAAGTGACCTCCTTAAATAGCCACAAGGAGGGCTTAATAACATAAAAGTGATGGCCGACCCCTTAAGGTAAGTGCTTTTAATTATTCAAATGGTATTTAGAGCCTACATGCTCATAATACCTTTATTACCTAACTACTTAAGTTCCTCTATTGGAGCGCTAGGCTTCAATAGGATAAATGATAATAAATGAAAACAACTACCTAAACAACAATAAAAATGTAATTCAGATCTTCCCTTGCTTTCCTCCTTAGACCCACGGGGAGAGAATGGGTTAAGGTCTTTGAAAATCAGCCTCCAAAAAGGGACATGACAGATAATCATTTGATTCTTATGGTCATAACTTTGAAGAGTGTGGTCCATGGAAATCCATTGATTGCTCGTTCTAAAGATAAGAAGGAAATAATCATGATAGACATTGAAAAGCTATAGTGCGAGATTAAACTAAAGAGTCCTTTGGGGACAATGATGAAATGTATATACATATAAGTTCCTTTTGAGGTCGAGGTCAAGATCCTCATTAAGAGTCTCAAGATCGCCCATTTATCCTAGGCGGAGTAGATCTAGGTAAAACACAAATGGAAACCAAACCTTGTATGCATGGTCTTACCCCAACCTTATCACAATCAATAATTGATTCCTGAAAGTAAACTCCAAATTTCGGGTAGTTCAATGATAAGTAAGTTTAAAGCTTGTATCAGAGTTATAGAAATAAAATCAAGACTCAATAAGTCAACATGGTTATGGGTGGATAGCCCAAAAGATAAGTGAAAACCCAACCGTACTTGGGTCCTAGATAAATAGCAAATCAAGTCAACCAAGTCACAAACTATTTATGTCAACCACACTATCAAGAAGCAATATTTAGCACTAGATCTCTTTAATGATTAAAAGCATTTTCATTCCAGAAATCACTTATAATAGCAAATGCATCACGTCTTTCACAAAGAAATGATGTTAGATTTAGAAGATTCAAAAATCATGCCTGATTAAGATGAGACAAAAATGGAGAATGAAACCCTAGTCGTGATCCATTGAGCTCCTTCCTCTACCTCTTTCTAGCTGCCCATTGTTCATTCTTCCTTCTTGTTTCTCCTCCCTATCTTCTTGTCGCTCCCTAGGCAATGACCATTAATAATAGTGGAGCTGTCTTCACTATCAACTAATGAAAATGAGGTTGAAGATCTGTTTAATTGCAGTCTCGAGAATGAGGTTGAATTCTTACTACCTCTTTCATACATGAAATCAAAACCAAAACACATAGTTGGCCTCAAAATCACCATATAATCTGAAAGATTTGAGCTACATGCTTCTTTTCATGGTCGCATGACTGTTTAACTCAAGATACCAAGAACATGCCATTTGAAAACTTCTTTAGTAATAAACAATTTATAATATAGGCAAGGGCCCTCCATTCGAATGCCAACTAAGTCATAGTCCCATAGTTATTCGAGGAATGCATAACAAAACCGAGACTCCCATTGCCATCTTCCAATCTCCTCTTGACTAGTTGTAGGGTTTGCATTTTTAACCAATGTCTCTCGAAGCTGCTTGGGTTTGAGTAGTTAACTTTCAAAGAATGCAAGGATAGGTCAACTACCCCGTGGGGTGTTGGCTTTTATCAAACACAATCATTTTACTAATGGTGGGTAGTTGTGGCCTTCGACCCTTCTACAAATTTTTCTACACAAATTTTAGTGCCCCGTTTATCACGAGTCTTTTAATAAATTATTTGCAATGGGCCATCCTCTCAAGTATCTAAAATAATCTTTTCCAAGAAAATGGTCAAGGCATGAATGCCTTTTAAGGCCTCTCGAGCTTGTAGTGAATGTCTTGTTCTTGACTCCACATGTGCCTACAAAGAGTAGCATCTTGTAGGTGTGAAAGCAAACATGGCGGTCAAGACTTATGTAGTGCAGGAGTGAGCAATAATGCTTACGAACATCTAGTGTGAGTTGAAACCAATATTTAATTGGCCAGACGCTTTTAGGGAATCTATTCGTAGGTCTAGGGTAATGAATACCACCAAAACAAGTGTTGCTCTTGGAGAGTAGGATCGTAGGAGCTCCCAAGTAGTGGCACTAGTTGGTGAGGTTATCCTATGTGGCTTGTCTTTATGCTATGCAGGTGACCTAAGTAGCGAATGTCACTACTTCTAACTGGGTGTGTGATAAATCAAATAAGATAATCGCACTCAAAATCAAATACAAGCACCGTAACAAGGACTCATTAGATACAAGTAGAAAATGGTCAAGGCATGAATGCCTTTTAAGGCCTCTCGAGCTTGTAGTGAATGTCTTGTTCTTGACCCACATGTGCCTATAGAGAGTAGCGGCTTGTAGGTGTGAAAGCGAACTTGGTGGTCAAGACTTATGTAGTGCAGAGTGAACAATAATGCTTACGAATATCTAGTGTGAGTTGAAACCAATATTTAATTGGCGTTGTACACTTTTAGGAATCTATTCGTAGGTGTAGGGTAATGAATACCATCAAAACAAGTGCTGCTCTTGGAGAGCAGGATTGCAGTAGCTCCCAGTAGTGGCACTAGTTGGTGAGGTTATTCTATGCGGCTTGTGCTATGTAGGGTATCCTAAGTAGCGAGTGTCACTACTTCTACTGCGGGTGTGTGATAAATCAAACAAGATAATTGCACTCAAAATCAAATACAAGCACCATAACAAGGACTCATTAGATACAAGTACTAAAACCACGAGCTTTCACAATCACTACTACAAGTGACACTAAAAGCACAAATAACCAAATACCAATACCCAAACCCGTACTTGTGTGGAGGTTTTGAAAACTTCCCGTGCATCCACCTCGATCAAGAAAACAATAATTAGTCCGAGTCATGTAAATAGCCAATGCACAATAAATGCTAAACAAAACATGCTAATAACTCCATATCAATTGAAATTGTATGATCCACTCATAATAATTAAATTCTTAATTATTCTCAATTAAGTAATTAAATGCCATCAATATATAATCAACCATTTATTCTATTAGAATATTATTTTGTCATTAGACATAAAAGAGGCATGACATCCTTCCTCGCTTGGAAGAGACATTTTCCTTGATGGTTAACAATATAAAACATCATAGCACACAAAAGACAACAATCTATACTATCCAACATCATACTTAAATAGTGTCTCATCAACATGTTTGACAATAACATAAAATATCATCATCAACAAAGTGTCGATCATAGAACCAATCAAATGTGTGTGTAAAAGCCTTCAGAAACTCTTTTTGTTCTCCTCGATTAGATTCTGCATAGAGTTCTTATCCCACTAGACCTTGCATTGTGCCCAACATCCAAGAATTGAATTGGGTCTACCTAAACACCATTGTGCTCGCACTGTAGTGATTTCCAATCTAATATGTGAGAGGCATCAGATGTATATTTTCTCAATAATGAAACATGAAAAACAATATGCCATCGGGAAATAGCCGGGGAAAATCAAGTCTTAAGCTACGTGGTTGACTACTTCTAGCATGCTAAATAGTCCCATATGTCTCGCTGCTGCTAACTTTGCTGATTTGCCAAATTTGATGAAGTTTTCTTTGGCTTAATTGTAATAAACACTTTGTTACCCATTGTGAACTTTCTTTTAATTATTTTCTTGTGTGGTAGCTTTTCTACTTTTCTCGGGGCCTCCTTGAGGTGTTGCTTAGTTCCCTTAACCCTCTCTTCCATTTCCTTTAGCATCCTGGGACCAACTATTTCCTCGTCTTCTACTCTATCCCAATTGATTGGTGTTCAACACTTACACCCATAAAGTGCTTTAAAAGGTGCCATGTCTAATGTAGAATGATATGTGTTGTTATATGTGATTCAAGTGGATGGTACTCCTCCCATATATACAGTGATCCATACAATACATTTGCAACATATCTTCCAAAACATGGTTGACCCTTTTTGTTTGCCCATCCGAGCTAAAATTCAGTTTTGTGCCGGCGTTGTATACAATGTCCACCATAACTTTGATGTCATCCTAATGTTCTGTTTGAAATGATCTTTTAGGTATTCCATTCAACTTAAAGACCTATTGCACAAACTTTTGCGTAATCTGGGTGTATCATCTATCAAAATTTCATTTATGTAGTTAGTTTATCCATGATGCTAAGGATCATGTCATGTTTATTCTTAGATTACTTGGTTATCCTAAGTACAAAGTCCATACTTATCATTCCATTTCAGGATCTCGTGTGGATGGTAACCATGTTGGATGCATGTCCTTCTTTTACCCTTTGACATTCTAAGCGTTGAGCACTTTCGAATTCTATAACATCCTTCTTCATACCATTCCAAAAATACAAAGGCTTTATGTTTGACTACAACTTAGTCACACTAGGGTTACATGAATAAGGAGCGCCATGGAATTCCTTGAGCACAATTGCATACAAGTTGGCTTCTTTGAGCATGTAGATTTTTTTGTTGTACCTCAATAACCCATCTTGCTCAAACTTATAACCAACACATCGATGGCCTTGGGTGTTGGTAATAAGTGCCTTCTTGACTTGAAGGTAAAAACAACTCTTGGTTGCTGCAACATAACTTGTTCCTTGAAGGTTGTTCGAATGGTAGTCATGATAGCAATAAGCCTTTTTCGACTTAGAGCATCGACAATCCTGTTTTCCTTTCCCTTCATATAGCGGATGTCGAAGTCGTACTCAGATATGAACTCTAACGCCTTTGCTTTGCATTGAGATTGGGTTGAGTGAAAATGTACTTGAATCTCAAGCGTTCTGTTTTCAAATGTAAGGGTTTCCCAAGCAAAAAGTGCCTCCAAATTTGAAGAGCATGAATAATAGTTGCAAGTTCAAGGTCATGTGGGGCATACTTTTGTTCATATAGTTTAATCTTATGAGATTCGTAGGCTACCACTTGCCCATCTTGGATCAACACCCCTCCAAAACCTTCACTATAGGCATTTGTTACGATTACAAAATGTCCATTCGGTCTGGTCAGCTGATTTTGGGATATCTTCACCCTTGATTCGTAATTGGTGGTATCTGTCCCTTAGGTCAATCTTGGAGAAGATACTTGCTCCTCGCAATTTATTGGACAAAGCCTTTATGCAAGGTATGGGGCACCTGTATTTACAATGGCCTTATTATGCAACCTGTAATCAATGCAAAGGTAGAGAGTTCCATCCATCCTTTTGACAAGTATTACTGGTGCGCCCGAGGTGACACACTTTGGTGGATCAATCCCTTGGATGGCAACTTATGCAGTTGTGTTTTCAATTCTGCTAGCTCAGTTGTATTCATTTTGTATGTTGCATTCATTTTGTATGGTGCCTTTGAAATAGGCTTTGATCTAGGGATAATGTCTTTCAAAAAATCAAACTTTGTCTTGGGGGAGGTCTGGTTTTGGGAATATATCTTAAAAATTCCGAAGGAAGGAGTAGTCCTCAAAAATGCATTCCTTGGTTTCACCCAAGTCATCCATGTGTTGCATCCATGCCGCACCCTTTCTATGGGTTTTTAAAGTTGCATTGCAGATATCTACCTCAGGCTTATTTCTCTTTTGGCCCCTTGAAATCTTACTAGCTCCCTAAACCATCGAGGCATTCCACCTTTTGGCGTAGCAATCAACTTTAGTTTTGTGTTCCCGTAGTGTGTTTACTCTTAGGATAATGTCATAGGATTCTAGAGGGGCTACATATAGGTTGACTTCAATAAAGAATTTTGGAAGTTTCAAATCTGCTCCAAACTAACATTGGTCTACGTGATGCTCAGATCAATTCCCATATTGCATAGTCTAAGAATTTTGCATGTAACTAGGTTTCTTAGGAATTTGAGATATAATTTCAGAGGAAAAATAACATTTTGTTGCTCTAGTATCAATCAAAATAGTAAGTGGAACATCAAATAGAGCACTTGAGGCTTCAACAAAGGTGGCTTGATGTTCAGCTTGGTGGTTGTCTATTACCGCATGGATTCTTTGTTGATACACCTCTTGCTGACCAGGCAAGGGAGTATGCTGCTGATTGTTTCCATGCCCCTTTTACAGGCAGTGGTCTGCATAGTGATCTTTGGCACACACGTAACATCCTCCAATGGGCCCCTTTCGTCCTGTTGGCTTCCCACCATTATTGCCTTGACTGTTGTATCTTTTGGGTCCATTATCCTATCTTTGAAATCTGCTTTGTTCCCAATATTAATTTGCCTAAAGTTCATGTTATTCACCTTCCTCTCCATGTTTTTGTTTCTTTTTCATATTCTCTTTTTCAATGAAGATGACAAGGTGGATGATGAATGTGATACTTCTAGCTTTTTTCTTTGCTCGTTGTGAGTAGCAGCAATAGATTTTAGTTTGGTTTCCTGTTTGATTGCCTTGTCAAAAACTTAATCCATGGTAGTGGGCCCATGGACATCCACTTCACCTCCTATTTGCGGATTCAGCCCCATAATGAATTTTATGATCCTAGAGAGTTCATCCATTTGATATAGTGGCACATATTTTAGCAACCTTGTGAACTTTTCCCAATATTCGATAAATGTCATTTCTCCCGGCACGAGTCTTGGGTCTTTTCTGATCGATGTATAATTGGGGTAACCAATCTCCAAAAAGTTTCACAAATTGCTCCCATGTTGTGGTTGCGCGATCAATGCACATTTTTGTCATCTTGTTGTCCCACCATGCCAATGCTTCACCAAAGAGTTGGTAGGCTCCCCAAACAACCTTTGTTTTTTGAAGAAGTCTCAAATTTTGAGGTACTTCTCCATTTTGTTCAATCAAGCTTCAGTTCCGTCTCCTAGGACTGCCCCATCAAACTTGGGTGGATTGATTTTGTTTAAATCCCTAGCAAGTTTAGTTGCAAGGCGTGTTTTCTTAGCCCTACGCTCATCATGATCTTGTTGTTCCTGTTCCCCAAGTTTAGAGGTTTGTTGGTTTTGTTCCTCATTATGTTTTGACCTTTCTTCTTGTTCTTCTTCTTGACTGTACTCAGGTTGACAACAGATCTCTTGCTCAATTGCAGCCATATGGTCCCAACTTTCATTGAGGGTGGCTAAAATTTGGTCCATCTTAACCATTTGATCCTCATGGTGGTTGCTGTCAAGTTGGAGGTTGTTTTCACCACCATTGGCCCTAGTGCGGGCCATATTAATCTGTTTCAGATAGTTTAAATTTGTGTTAACTATAGTGTTCTCCCTAATAGGCTCCATTGTAGAACCTGGACTTTGATACTACAATATAACACCCTTTTGGAATTATGTTAAAAACTGCATTTTTTTTTGGTGTCCACTAACTAATTGGTAATTAACTTATTTGCTAAAGCAATAGTTCAAGTTCAAATTAACACCTTATTCAAATGCATTAATTAACAGAATTATATCAGCAATAATTTACAAACTGATTTTACACTTAAAATAATTATTGTAACATTTAACAATAAAATAACTTCTGATTCATCTCATACAAGGACTAATTCAGCAATTGATATTTTCTATTAAATTCATAATCAAATCACTAACACGACAGATTGTTAAGCAACAATTCAGTAAGTACAAGGAAGTCATCAGATGCCGATCATAATCAGAACAACATTTTCAAATTAATCGTTGTACAAATGAGTTTTAAATCAAGGTAAAGATGGGGCAACAAGCCTGCCCAATAGCTTACTGAAAATACAACAAATGTAAATATAGAGTACAACCAAATAATCTAACTGCATTAATTACTCTGAACATGTAGGTACATCTGTGCAATGTTCAGATAAGAGAGAGAATCATTGAGGCACTTTACCTCCAACCACATACCAAGGTCTCCCTTCACCTCCCTGAATGGGTGGTGGCGTTGGCCTTCGACAAGGGTAGATACAAATATCTACTTCCTAACAGATAAGTTTGAGAACCATGTGAACAAAATTTATACCCCCATTACATTAAAGTTTGTCATGTAGAACCAGGTATCCCACAACCATCTAATGACTGCACCAACAAGCATGTAGACCTAGCGTACACTATGGAAGGACAATGAGTACAACAAATTCACTACTTTGGCCAAAGCATAATAAACCGCACAATGGGATCAATTTTGGTAGTACACATCCCTAGGTTAAGTCCCATCCATATGCACAGCCATCCCAGTACTGTAGAAGCATGCACAAAAGGCTGTGGGCAAGAGGATGGGCTCATGAAGGCGGAGTGCCCTTCATGACCCAAACCTTGTGCTCCCAGTCTCACACACAACACAATGCAGCTTGGCCTAGTACATGAAGGTGCATGTATGTATAAGGATACTAATGTATACCAGCAACATCCTGTACTAGGTTCCAACACCAATATATATTCATTTCAAACAAGTACAACAAACTAATTATTTAAAATGAAGTTTTCCCCAATTAAATAAATAAGTCATTTAGTACAGACATTCTATTTTGGCAATACAATTTACTCATCCGAATGATTAGATTTAACCAAGCACAAGCAAAATAACCGGCTGTTACAACTGTATTGATAATTGTGATCCATTAATGATCTGTTATCAACTACAGCCTAACAAAAGATTACAATTTGTCTCCTCTTCATAACATCCAACATAACAATTTGTCTCCATCTTTGATAAAATATTTTTCATCCAATCATAAGCAATGCATTTTTCTGGATCTCTAGAAAAAATGAAGTGCAAAGAGAAGAAAAAAAAAGAATAGAAGACAGAAGGCAAAGAGAAGAAAAAACTGCAAAACTGCACTGTCTAAATGACGAACAGGCAGAGTGTATTTATTGAAGAGAGAGGTGGTTATACAGTTACCAACCGAACAACTACATAACTGTTTTACATGCTATATAATGTGTTATATTTTAACACCCCCTCTTAATGACTAAACCGGAAACAAGACAAAGTTTGTCCCAAAATTTTACAAATTTCCTAAAGCCCATATGTTTAGTCATTACATTACAGACTGTGCCATAAGTTGTACTTTAAAATCAGCAGTCCTTAACTGTGATGCAGTTGTCGAATGAAGACGAACCGCAAAACAAAAATCTGGTCCCATGAACAAAAGATATGGCAAGTGGTCCACTGGTTCTCTGTTTCGTGATTCATTGACCAGTGATGAATCACCAATGGCTGAGAGTGTCAGCCCCATCTCCAGAGTGCTGAAATCAGAACCTCAAGATGTGGATTAAAAATCTATTCCAGGCTTGTGTAGCCTGTAGGAGTCTGTACAAAGACTCAATTATCCTGTAATCGAAGTCACCTCGATCACGTCCTTGCACCACCATGTAGTGCTCATCCAACTTTTTCAAGAAGAAGAATGTGACCATCTGTGCAGGAGTTAGAACCAACTCCTCAATAGTAGGAGAAATAACCATCTCCGTCTCAGCAGTGGTCTCCGTCTCAACAGGAGAAATAACCATCTCCGTCTTATCTATTTGCTCATCTATCCCCCTCTGTTGGGAAAGATCCTTCACAACACAATGAGCAACCTGTTCATGCTCTATTGTCCTTCGAGCAAGAACCTCTGAGTGAGTGGTTAGGCATGCCATCTCACCATGCACCGTCAATGCATCTGGAATAGTGGAGTCTCCGTCCACAACAAATTGTTCTTCAGAATGAGGAAATCCATCCTCCCAAGGCATGTCCGCCTCCCGTACACCTAGTATAGTGGATATTCCCTCCACAATAGGTGCATGTAGGTTGACTGTATCCAAGTCAACAGATTTGTGAGGAATGGCTTCCTCCCAAGGCATTGCAGCCTCCTGCACATCCTGAATGGTGGAGCTGTCCTCCACACGTGCATTCATGTTGATCGCAGCCGGATCAACAAGCCGATACTGACCACCTACCCCAATACCAAGGGCAATTATCCGTCTCTGTTTCACATCAGAGACAACACACTTCTTTCCACATAAATCCACGTAAATCCACGTAAATATTGGGATTTTCAGTCAATCAATCGACGAATAGATAGAAGATTCTTTTTTGTAAAGAAGGTACATATCTAACATTCCGTACCAACAATTTATGAGCATTATTCAATACAATGCATATATCTCCTATCCCTTCTACTGCAAGTGATTCTCCATCAGCTAGTACTACTGATTCAAAACAAATATTTGCAGTAAATGAAACATACCAGTCCCTACGACATGAAAAGTGTGCAGACGCACCAGAGTCAATAATCCAGCAACTGGTACCACTATCATTTGAGCATGATGTCGTAAGACAATAAAGAGCATACTCGTCATCCGAATCCCGTTCTTCTGCAACTGCTGCCACATGTTCCTCATTACATGGCTTTTTGTTCTGCTTCGAAAGATCATACATCCGCTTCCGGCAATCCCTCTTGAGGTGCCCAACCTTGTGACAGTAATAACATGTGACCTGATACCGAGTGGAAGATTCACCAGAGTGACGTTTCCACTTTCCCTTTGACTGAGTGACAAGAGCACTCTCTGCATGGTCACAATTAGATTCTGCCTGAAGTTGTCTCCGTTCCTTTTGCAACAGGTAGGAACTCACCTTGTCAAACGTGAGTGTTTGACTTTCAGCCATTAAATGGAGTGCCTCCACAAATGACTCATACGAAGAAGGTAAGCTGTTCAAAACCAGAGCCACCATATCATCGTCATCCACCTTTTTATTGATGGAAGATAACTGGTCTCGGAGGTCTTTCATCCGAAGTAGGTGCTCAGACAACGATCCACCTTCTTGTAACTTTACGGAAAAGAGCATATTTTTCGTATAAAACCCGACTCTTTCTCGACGTCCGATATTTATCCTCAGATAGTCCACAACGTGCTTCGCCATGCTGGCATTCCGCACTTCCGGTATCAAATCATCCGACACCGATAACTTGAGAAGCAATAACGCTTCCTTATGACGTTTGTCATAATCCTCGAAGTTCGTCGTTGGTCGACTTTCATCACCCTTGATTATTTTATCACAATCACGAAACTCCGCAACCGTTAAAATTTTATGACTCCAAACATTGAAATTCGTGCCCGTTAATTTTTGTGTCTCCGGCAAGGTCAAGTGTGATATATTTGCCATTTTATTATTCCAAAGTAACGGAGAATAATAAAATAATAATTTCGCCTCACACTTAATAAAATACCTTTTTTTTTTTTTTCCAGCAAATATATTTATTTTAATTTCTCCAGCAAATCGTATGAAATAAACTATGCATATACGTGGTCTGTAGGGAAAATATCTTATGTGGCAGGAAAATATTAAAACACAACACCAAATAGTTTTATAAAAATAAAACTCTCCATGACTTTCTTAATTGCACCGCAAGTTTTACGCCTCTCCACGATTTTTTCCTTTGCCTTGTTTAATTCACGATTTTGCTTTAGATCCGTCGCCTGAAAAACGCGACGTGTATTATTTTTCACACGATTTTGGCCGCTTTGCACGCTTTGATTTCTCTTGCCTCAAGGCTGCTCGCCGCGATTTTTTGTGCAAAATTGTGCGCTCGATTTTTTTTTTCGATTTTCGCCTCCCGCCCGCTCTCCCCCATCTGTCACGCTCCCGCCCCCGCGCGCCCCGCCGCCTGTGCCCTGCGTTTTTCCCTCACTTTTCACGATTTCAAAAACGCTTCACGCTTTTTTTCCTCCCACGATTTCCACGATTCAAGGCTTCCACGTTTTGCTTTCAACTGGTCACGTTTTCCTCTCGTTTGCTTCAGCGATGCCCTTCACGATTCTGCCGACTGGTGCATATCTACCCACGTTTTCTCTCGAGTTGCTTCAGCGACTTCCTCCAGCGATGGAATAACTTCAGTTTGTGCCCTACCAGGGCTTCCCCAAACTTTCCAGTTCGTGCCTGCTGACAAGGCTTCCTCGAACTGCGAACCAACCGCTCGATACCAATGTTAGAATATGCAAAGAGAAGAAAGAATACAGAAGGCAAAAACTGCACTGTCTAAATGACGAACAGGCAGAGTGTATTTATTGAAGAGAGAGGTGGTTATACAGTTACCAACCGAACAACTACATAACTGTTTTACATGCTATATAATGTGTTATATTTTGGAGTTGTGTCTCCACTATCAACCAATGGAAAACGAGCTCAAAGATCAGGTTTGACTGCAGTCTTAGAATGATGTGGAGTTCTTATTCTTTCATTCATTCATGAAATAAAAAGCCAAAATGCAAGTTGGCCTCAAAACTGCAATATAACCTGAAATACTTGAGTTACATGCTTTTTCATGGCCGATGAGAGTTTAACTCGAGGTATCAAGAACACGCCATTTGAAAACTTCCATGGTAATAAACAATTCACAATCTAGGTGACAGGATCCCTCTATTCGAATGCCAACTAAGTCACAGTCGTGTAGTGCTCCAAGGAATGCATAACAAAACTCACACTATTGCCACCATCTTCCAATCTCCTCTTGACTAGTTTTAGGGTTTGCATTTGCTAGGGCTTGAGTAGTCAACATTTAAAGAATACAAAGATAGGTCAACCACAGCCATGGGGTGTTGGCTTTTACCAAACATATCATTTTACAAATGGTGGGTGGTTGTCGCCTTAGGCCCTTCCACAACTATTCCTTACTCATTTTAGTGTCCCCTTTTGTTACAAGTTTTTAAATAAATTATTTGCAATGGGCCATCCTCTCAAGTGTCTGAAATAATCTTCTGCAAGAAAATGGTCTAGGCATAATGCCTGGGCCATCCTCTCAAGTGTCTGAAATAATCTTGCAAGAAAATGGTCTAGGCAAAATGCCTTTTAAGGCCTCTCAAAACTGTAGGGAATGTCTTGTTCTTGACCCACACATGCCTACAAAGAGCAGTAGCTTGTAGCTTGTAGGTGTGAAAGCGAACATAGTGTTCAAGACTTACCTATTGCTGGTGTGAGCAGTAATGTTTACGAATATCTAGTTTAAGTCGACACCAATCTTTAATTGATTGTACTCTTCTAGGGAGTTTAGTCATAGGTCTAGGGTGCCATAAAAAAGTGTTGCTCTTAGAGAGTGGGACTGCAGTAGCCCCACAAGAACTGGCACTTGCTGGTGAGATTTTGCTTGTGCCACGTAGGGTAACCTAAGTAGTGAGTGTCGCTATTTTCACTTTTTGAGGGCGTGTGATAAATCAAAAACAAGATAATTACTCTCAAAATCAAATACAAGCACCATAACAAGAACACATCAGATACAAGTACTGAAACCACAAACTATCACAAGCACAAGTACAAGCGACACTAAGAAGCACAAGTAACCAAACACCAATACCAAAACCCATGCTTGTGTGGAGGTTCTCAAAACTTCCATGTGTGGAAGTGTCTGTGAATCTACCACCTCCTCGATGATGCTCTCTCCTCTGGTATCTAAGTTTTCGCATGCGGAATTTGTGTGCTACATCCATCTCGGATCAAGAAAGCAATATTTAGTATGAGTCATGTAAATAGCCAAAGCATAATAAATGCTAAACAAAACATGCTAATAATTTCATATCAACTAAAATCTTATGATTTTGCCTAATAATTAAATTCTCGATAATGTCAATGAAGTAATTAAACTCCATCAATATGTAATTAACCATCTGTTTATTAGAACATTATTTTGCCATCAAACATAAAAAGGGGCATGACACCATTGAAAATAAATGTTGTATGCATTATTTTGTACAACGGTTAACCAACCATGATCATTCAATACAATGGTATGGGCGCGATATCGAGGCAAGTTGGTGTCCCCAGATTTCACCCTGAAATCTGAGACTACCCCATGTTAAAAATTTCGTACTTTTAAAATAACGGGTCGTTTTGTGTTTTTATTGCCAGAAAATGCCTGTGTTGCGTCAGATATTCCTAGAGAGTCATATGAGCCAATTTTGACAAATACCTAGAGGCCCAAACTCGTTTTATCCCTTCGCCAGGGTTTGTTTCATGGGAAATTTTTATTTGATTATTTTAAGCCCCTTTTGGGGTAAATTGTGCTCGGTTTAACTCGTTGAGGTTTTACATGTCAATATTCCCATATACCAAGAGGGATTTTAACCAGAATGAATCCTGGGCTTTATTTGTGACTTCTGGCAACGTTTTTGCTTTTTGGTATTTTTCTTGTTTTGTTTTCCGTGAAATTTCTCTAGGTCAATTCCTTTGCCGGTTTAGTCTATTTTCTTGCCTAGAGTATCTGGAGATCATCTACGGACGTCATGCCAGAAGGAATTTGCCACAGGAGGTCTGGTTCTCTCTAAAAAGACGAAGTCATGCACAAAAAGGCCTCTTCTGGGCAGCTCGCATTTTTGGGAAAGGAAAGTTTTAAGCTACAATGAGATTTTTTGCAAAGAACAGCAGTGGGAATTTTGTACCTGCTTGGCAGGTACTTTTTCCCATGGGAGCAAAGTCACTTAAGTCATAATGGGAAAATTAGAGGCAAAGTGCAGGCAGGCGGGAATTTCTACTTGCCTTGCAAGGTGAAAAATCCCATTGTGAAATAAAAGAAAATCACTTAAGGCATTGATGGGAATTTCTTACCTGCCTTGCAGGGTAAAAAATCCCATTATGAAAGTCAAACAACTTAAGTGGACCATGGGATTTTTGGAGCTGCAGTGCAGGGTGATTATTCCCATCAAAAAGTGACTTTTAAAAATAGAATTCACCCTTGCCAAAAAGTGTGACCCACCTTGGGTGAATAAGAATGCATTTAATAATATTTATTAATGTTTATTCACCCAATTTTGGTGCCCAAACATGAGGAAAAGTCAACGCAAGATGAGAGGATAAAGGAAATTAGAAATAGAATTCTAAAATTAAATAAATGTAATTTATTTAATGCAGCCCTCTCTCATGCAAAAAAGTGCGACCCATATTGAGGAGAAATAATACTTTTTAAAGTATTAATTGATGGAATTAATTCCTATTTTTAGTGCATGAGGTCAAAGCACACTGTGAAGTCAAAGTGGACTAGAAGTAGAAAGCTAAAATTAAATAAATTTAATTTATTTAATGCAGCCATGAACATGCACAATTTTGGCGCCCAAGTTTAAAGAGAGAAGCTGATTTTTAATTAATTAATTGCCAGAATAGGAAGGGCAATTATTAATTATAGAATGATGAAGATTATATAAGAATGGGCTGCCATAATGATGAATTAATTAATTCTTTAGAAAAGAGGTGCAGCCCAGGCAATTTTGGCCCAATTAAGGAGGAATTTTGCTCAGAAAAAGGTGTTTTCACTGCCGGAAAGCTTCAAAGTTTGGCGCCTAGGTTTGAAGGAGCTTGATTTAAGTCTGATTAATTGTCTGCATAATGGTACAGGTGCCCAGGTGAAGTTGACAATATTTATGCTTGCTTTGCATGCAAGCAAAGCCTCAAATTTTAGGGCAGCGGGCTTTATATGCAGATTTTTATGATAAAAATCAAGTGTTCATGCTCTGGAATCCGTCTTTGTCTGAATTAATTGCAGGTATTCATTACAGGTGCTTATATAATTGAAAGGGAGCTTAAATCAATGTCCAATACATTGAGTATATCTTCCGAATCTGAAGAAATTCCTAGATCTGCACCAATTGTAAAGAATTTTGGTCGAATAAAAAGAAAAAGAGTTGCTCAGACAAAGATTGTTTGGCCATGGCGAAGCATGATGAAAGAAAAGGATCAGCAGAATCATGCATAGCTTCCAGATCCAGATCCATAATTGCAAAGGCTTCATCCTCTTGTTTCGAATGCAGCCCGTGAAGAAGTCAGTGCATGGAGAATTCCTTCCAGACCTTGTGCATGTTCTCCCAATCTTCCAGTTGAAGCCTTCATTGAATTTGCATTCACCCGGAGTGCTTTCCAAAATTTTTAATTGCTCATATGCAATTAAAAATAAAAATGATGAGTTATTTACGGAAAACATTGCACTGATGCATGTACTAGAGAAGAACTACAAAAGCTTCAAGGATAAGAGGGAAGACAAGGCAAAGGCAACACCCGTAAGCAAAATTCCAGATCCAGTTGCTTCCAGATCCAGCTGCTTCCAGATCCAGTATGGTGAGAATCAAGGGCAAAAGAATCAACTGCATGCAGAATATGAAAAAAGAACAAGACTGCAACTTTCCTCTTCCTTCTTTCCTCCGACAAAGTAATTGAGCGATCAATTAAATTATAAAACTTAAGTGATTGGTTTAAAAGCCATTACTTGAAGAAGTCAACTACTTGGAAATAGGTGGTAGACATGCAAAATAGAAGGTTTTATCTTCAATTGCAAATCATGCATGTCATGCAAAGAGGAATTCCAGGAGGGAGATTGCCAGTTGTTTCCTTTCCGACTTCCACATGTGCCAGTTCAACTAAAAGCTTCCTATTTGTAATTTCCCCTCTACATGCTATAAGTAGAGGAAGAACCTACGGGTTCAAAGATATCAGAATTTGTAAGCAAAGATTCTTGTGTTAGACTTTGTGTTGAAATCCCCGATAGCTATTTGAATCAAAGGAATAGAAAGGAGTAGATTTCCGGAGAACTTTGTGTTACGGTGCATTTTGTTTCTAACTTTTTATCTCAGATCTACTTATAAAATTTGGGTTATTTTAGATCTAGATCTGAAAGCTACCTTTGCTTATAATTTTGTGTGTTAATATCTATTGGTCCTGTCTATGTGCATGCAATCAACTCTGTAATCTATTGATTGGGTTGCACATCTTCCCTATTTTTTCCTGTGTTTTTATTATTTTCCTTCTTCATTAGATATTTCCTTTCTTTAACAATTGCTTACTTGTTGCAAAACTATACAACTATGGTTCATGAGTTGCATGGTTAAAGTAAAACCCCTAAATAGATACTAGCATATTTTATTGACAAATCTTACATGGGAGCCTCACCGGTAAATGAGGGAGATTTATCTCATGACTGCTTAGGTTTTCAGCTATGCAGAAAATCTAGCCAACAGTTTTTGGCAACTCCACTGGGGGAACGAAACAAATTAGCAAATCAGACCAGAGCTTTCTCAAGTTAGAAGCCGCAGATCCAGTCTTTCACCAGAAGAAGAGTGCAAACACATCCAGATCCGGATCATCTTCAACATAATCCGACAGCTGGAATTATTCATCAAGTCTATTCTCAAAGAAAACGTGCTCCTTTCATGATGCAGAATCAACCACTTGCCCCTGCAGCCTGTTTCATGGGGTGCAACCTTTGGACCTTTCAATCGACTCCTCTTATGCATGATCTACCTAAAGGGACGAAATAATTTTTAAAATTCTTTGGAGATGGCAAGCAAAATCCAGATGATCACTTGGCTGCGTTCTTCATATCTTGTGGAGTGCTTGCAATGAACATGAAGATGTGTCTCGTATCGTTTATTGAGACTTTGCATGACTTGGCCTGGAGAATGGTTCGCCGACTAGCTCCCGGCACCATAACCAATCGGCCACTAAGAGAGATGCATTTCGAAAAGATTGAAAATAGTCAAGATTCCAATACTTTGATAACTCACTCACTTAGTTGAAGAAGGAGCCACATGAACACATGCGGGATTTTATTGCAAAATTCCAAAGATTAATGTACAAAACTCCAGCTTTCGCTTCTCGAATGATGAGAATCAAAAGGTGTTCTTCATCAACGCTTTACTTCTCGAAGTAAGCTATCAACTCGCGAAGAGCACGCCCCGCTGATTTGTTAGCACCAAAATATGGCGGTTGAAATTGAAGACGACCTAATCATGGTGGAAAGACAAAAAGCAACACTTCTAGAGCTGAAAGTTCATCCTCTACTACTACTTTCTATTCACTATTGCAAAAGTTAGCAAATGAGATGATGCGCAGATGAAGAAACAAATGGCTCAAATGGCTCAGTGGCAACAATAATGCACCTGCTCGAATTTCAACAACCGGAATCGCATCGCTGGTTCCCAAAGATTAGCAATCAAGTCGCTCCTAGAAACAATGTGGAGATGAATGAAGAAGACTAGAAGTCGACGTTGATCACTTTGAGAATGATGATTTTATAGGTCACGCCGCGACTCCAACGTTAATTACCTAAATTACAAATCGAACATGACTATGAGGAGCTTCTTGAAGACGATCATGGTCATACATATGCAGTATTTACACAATCACAAACTTGCAAGCCGAGGCATTAGCCGATGAACAAAGAAGGGGCAACACTTTACCTTCTTCTTTAGTTTCCAGAGATAAGAATGTGAGTTCTTCATCTCAACCACGTAAAAACAAACTCAGTATCTCGAATCTATTCCTTCTTTTGACATTATTGATCATGTCAAGAAAACCAAAGTTCAAATGTCAGAAGCCGAATACTGAGAGCCTTTCCTGAGCAGTTAAATAGGCTAGTCAAATATGTACAATCACCAGACAATCCAATGCATCAAATGGTCTTTTGCCTAAGCCCAAAGTTACTCCCTCCCAAAACAACATCAATGTTGTTAAATTTTCACCATCTTCTCAAAGAGTGGAACCGTTCTATGTTTCCTTATTGCTTAATGGTTTCAAGTTAAGCAACCGCATTTAGATTCAGTGCTTCGACAATGTCATGCTAGCTAAAGTTGCAGATGTTCTTGGGCTTACCCTCCACGGAGAGACAAGTCCCTTTAATCGGACAAATCAAAGATGGACAAGCTGTTATGGCAGCTTTTCTTAATAAAAATTAAAGATGACAATCTTAGTTGCAGAATATTCCTGTTTCCTACGGAATGTTGTTTGAGCAAAAACTTCGCAAAGAGCCGAGAGGAGAAGTAAAGATGGATTGGTCCTGTGCACATATCCCTATCAAAGGGATTAACCATAAGTTGGAGCCGGAAAAGAAGTCCAGTACACGTTTACAAAATCGAGGATCCCAGATCTTAGATTCTTTTCAGAATTGACCGTGGGGTCGATTTCTTGGAAATGGATAAAGACATTCCACAAACCGTAACTTCGGCCGAACCAGAGCTAACAAAAGAAGCTGAAAAAGTTTGGACTATGGAGTTTAAAGGCACTTGTTGCTCTTTTGGATCAGAGCCAACGCTCTACTAATATCTCCAGATCGTGAGATATTTCCATACTCCCACAAGCCGATGCTCGAGAACAATAATACGACGGAGTATGAGGCATTGCTGCTAGGAATGGAGCAAGCCGTAAAGAAAGGAGTCGACTCCTCAAAGCCCAAGGAGATGTTGAACTTCTAGTAAAGCAAGTTCGAGGGAAATATCAAATCAAAAGAGACGAAAGTGAAGCCTTATAGAGATAAAGTGCTTTTTGCCACATCGATTTTGTAGCTTCTCTATCGACTTCATCCCAACCAATCGAACTCCAAGGCAGATTCTTTGGCGATCCACACAAATGCACTATTAAAACTGGATAGACCACCGTCCATATTCGACAAGGAAACTATAAAGTGGAGATGGTCTACCGCCCTAAAGTCGCCGATAATGTTCAATGTGGTAGACTTTCAATAAGGACAAACAAACATCCGCATTTACGGAACAAGGCAACTTTGACAAGTCAGATGTCAAGGGAGTAAGTTAGTACCACGACAAACAACACTGAAAAGCTAATCCAGTTAAGATGACAATAGTAGAATAGTCCAACCAAAAGGTAATGAAATCCCCAAGGGTTTAGTTTTTTAGTGAAGACTTTCGACAAGCATGATCGGTATCTGAATAATAACAAAGAACATGGTGATGGTGAATCCTCAGAAATGCAACAAATAAATCTGGGAACAAAGCAAGTTGATGTAGACTTATCCACCATAGAGAGAAGAAAGGATGAGCCACCACCAGATGAAGTTGATAAGGACTTGCCCAAGATATTTGACAAGAAGGCCCAGAGAAGGGAAATTCAAGATCGGAGACTAGGTACTGGTGGGACATGAGACATGAACTGAAGGGCATGCACGACAAATCTGATTCACTCTGGAAAGGGCCCTTCATGATCAAAAGAGCTGCCGGAATGGACACTTTCTTCCTTGCCTACCGGGATGGAATTGAGTTACCACTGCCTTTCAACGGGCAACATCTGAGGTTGTTCAAAAACTGAGATACAGGGTAAACCTGTATGTATATAAATAAATCTGTCTGTTTTTCTTTGTTTTTCTGTGTTGTGTTGTTTTTGTTTGCCTGACCCCGAACCCAATGAACAAGATACGAAACTAGAGATGTTGGGATCTCATCTTTACTCCTGTCATTCTGACAGAGGCAAAGATGTCCACAGACAGAGCCAACTGGTGTCCCAGCATTTCACCGGAAATCTAAGACTACCCCATGTTAAAAATTTCATACTTTTAAAATAACGTGTCTTCTCGTGTTTTCATTGCTAGAAAATGCCTGGGTTGCGTTAGGATATTTCCAGAGAGTCATCTGAGCCAATTTCGACAAATACCCAAATGCCCAAACTCATTTTATGCCTTCGCTAGGTTTGTCTCGTTTCATTGATAGTCTAAAATCCACTTTTAAATCTTTGAGATTAGAAAATCCCTTCCATTTAATTCTTGAAACTTTTTAGTCTTTCTTCTTTTGAAAAAATAGGGCATGTTTGGAAATATCACCAATGTGAGGGTAGAAATAAGGAGATTACAATTTATCGACAAAGCCCACCCTTTCCGAAATCAAGTGCCCACCACTAAAATCCCATTTTTATGATGACGGCATTGAAACCGAGAAAGAAACAAAAACTTTTGGGTTAAAGTTTGAGGAAAAAGCCTTTTGCACAAGAAATTCATAAGTTGTAAATTAGTGCAAAAGAGATCAACGCAAATCCTGTAAACACCACACATGGCAATTATAACAACTTGAACTATTTTACTAGCCAGTCTGATCATACACATCAATGTAGCTCACTTTTGTAGAGAGGGGAAGGTGACTTTGAAAGCACAATTATTAAGGTGATGACAATTAGAACCGTTCAATAAAGACCCACATGGTATGTTGGACCTACAAAACAAAGGATCATTTATGCTTCAGAATATTGTTTCTAGAATGGAGTCCAACAAGCTCTTTTTCTTTTCATAAGCCAACATATTTTGTAAGGCTCAATATCATAAAGTAATTTTTTTCTAATATTAATAATAGTAGGATAAATTAGCAGAAAATGACAATCATCTCCGATTTCCTTGGTATTACAAAGCTTACAAGATGTTTCCAATGATGTTTTAGGGTTTTCCAAAGTTGTCTTATTTCTTTACGAAGATTATGATAATTTATTCCATTTTTTCTCGCAATGCTCATTTTGCTTTTTAGATTGGCAATGTTAGAGAAATAATTGTGGTCAATAAGTATTGAACTCATTAATTCTTTGTAGTATCTCGCTTTTATTATTATTTTTGTAAAATTTGTGATTTCATCACCGTTCTAGCGTCACCTTCAAACTTTGTATGTATGCAAAGTGTTATCTCAACACCGTTGGTTTGATCCTTGTAATGTCCCTCTTTTTGGATAGTTCTTATCAAGACCGTTGACCTCTGTTTCAAAAATCGCGATTTATCGGCGATAAATCGCTTGCCTTCATCAAAACGATTAAACTTCGAAAAATCGCGATTTTTGTTATCCCGATAAATCGCCGATTAATCGCGATAAAATACCCTGCAAAATCGTTGAAAATCGTGGCTAAAATCGGCGAAAATCGTGGCCTAGGGTTAAATACGAAAATAGACCAAATCGATTTGTTTTTATCTTGTTTTCTCTTTCCACGAACTCGTTTTTGCTACTGCGACTTGCATTTACTCAATCCGTGTTCATTCGACGTCGGTAGGAGGGCATTCGACGTGGGTAGGACTCAGGAGGGCACGCAAGTTCAGTTCGCGGCAGGTTCGTGGCAGGTTTGTGGCCATTTCGTGCCCATTTTCCAACAGTTCGTGGCAATTCCGTGCCCATTTCGTGCTCATTTCCAACAGTTCGTGGCATCGTGCCCTAGCAGGTATTAATAGTAAATACTAAATACAGTAATAGTAAAACTAAAAATACAGTAATATTAAATTATTACAGTAAAAATAAAAATACTGTATATTAAGTATTAATATTAATACTGTATAATAGTATATTAATACTGTATATTAATGTATATTAATATTAATACTGTATAATATATATTCAACATTGTTTTTACATTTAATTTAAGTATATTTTATGAATTTAAATGTTTTTAAAAGTAGCGATAAAGTTGCCGATTAATGCCGATTTTTTGCCGATTCCCGATTTTCGATTCAAAATTTGGCCTGCCGATTAATCCCGATTTATGATTTTTGAACTTTGCTTTGGCCCATTTTTGTCTACCCGATGGCCAAAGGGTGAAACTCAGGGACGACTTAAGTTTTATTTATTTTATTATATTGTGCAAAAAATTAAAATATAACATTATAATGCACATATAATAAAATAATAGAACTTAATATTAAAATAGAAATTAGAAAGGGGGGGCAAAGTCAAAAAGCAATTAAATTAAAATGTATTTTCCTAAAGAAATGCGACTTGCCCATGAGGTTGAAAAAATAGAGAAATGTGACAAAAGGCCTCATTTAAAAAATGCGACTAGCCTAGGGAAAAGCATGAATTATGATTGGCTGATTTGGAGGTCATTTTGTGACCATTTTCCTTGATAAGGAAAGGTTGACCTACTTTATTGTATCCAAATTTTTCATATGATATTTTCTCTTGCATAGAGCTCTCAGCTTTTGCAGAAAATTCTAAGGATGAAACCCCTTAGGAATTCTATCTCTTGTGGACGAAAACCCCAAGAGTTTGTCCGGTTTTTCACTTAGAAATTCCTTTGGAGCAATCAGATTTTCAGTTATTTGCAGCAGTGTGTTGGATATAAATTCGCAGCAGTGTTATTGCAATTTCTACTATTGGAGTGACCAGTCTTGGGCAGATTTGGCATTGTTTATGAGGTATTTAGATCTGATTTCTATTGTCAAATCATCCATTCATTTTTATAAAGAAACAAAGATGTTTCATAATTTTTAAGAGGGTTTTTAGTGGTATTTCAGTCAGTTTAATATTCAGATTTCAGATCTGATTTTTGAGTTATTTTGGCTGCTATAAATTCTGATTTTTATATATTTGGGCTTCTAAAAATATGGCAACTAGTTTTGTGAAAAGAATATAATTTTTTGAGTGTGATTTGTATTTGTTTCTCATTCCAAACCCTAGTCACATTTCCTAGAAAAATTAAGTTTTTCCCTAGTTTAATTGCCGTGGTTTCAAAAATATATTTTATTATTTGCAAGTCATAAAAATCAGATTTTGGGCAAAAATATCTATTGGGGATCTTTCAGTGGTATCAGAGCAATGTTCCTCCCACCTGGAGGGTTTTGATTTGATGCAGCCAAGAGAAGTTGGGCCCCACAGGTATTATACAAGGAGACAAACACATATTTAGCGGGTTTGGATATAGGGGTAATGAAACCATGGGAGATCATGGAGATGGATCACGTAGCCCTCCCCAGGATGAGCAGGTAGATCCGGATCGTGAGCTTTTAGGGCTATGATTAGATTCTCTCTCAACAAGCTCGATCCAGTCCATGGAACGTAGGGAGATGATGGAGAGGATGGCCTTGGATAGGCCAAGAGATAGAGTGAGAGAGGGATAGGTCTATATCAGTGGCCAATAGTCACAGGAGGCATAGCAGATCACCTACGGAGATTGGTAGTGTGAGGGATTCCCCTCACCGTGAGAGGAGACACACACATACAGAGGAGAGGAGATCTACCAGGACTGCAGATAGACCTATGCAGCCTAGCTTTCTGCCTAGAGATGAGCCACCATTGGTTGAGGATCCACTTGAGGATACAATTTTCCAGGATAATGTGATGGCAGCCAATGATGAGTGGAGAGATTTACCACAACATGTGCGGGATGCCTTTCCCCTTCATCAGTATTGTGCTCAGAGGAGAGATAGCTTGAGGCCAGACAGGATCGGAGACCTAGAGCACATCAAAACAAGGAGCTAAAGCAGGCCACCAACAAGGTGACCCTTTCCACCTTTGATGGTAGTGGAAAGATTAGTGCTAGAGCATGGATTCACAAGCTCGACACATACCTCACTCTTAAGCCTATGCAGGAGCAGGAGGCTATCCAGTTTGCCACGTTGCACCTTGAGGGAGTAGCGTACGATTGGTGGCACCATGGGCTAGTCACGCAGAATCATGATCTTCTGCGATCATACAGGGAGTTTAGTGAGAGGTTGATTGCGAGATTTGATCGCAAGGATGTAGAGCTTTACTATAGAGACTTGGCACAACTTCGACAGAGTGGACACGTTGATGCATACATCAACGAATTTCAGCGTATAGCAGTGATGGTGCCAGAGATGCCTGAGAAGAGGGTAGTGATGCTTTTCATAGAGGGGCTTCATGATAGATTGAGAGGTTTTGTCAAGGCTCTTAAGCCTAGGACTTTGCATGAAGCTATTCAGACAACCATGGACTTGGATACTACCCCTCCATTTCAGCCCCAAAAGAAGAATGTCAAGAATGAAAATCAAAAGCAACATGGAAGTGAGCAGCCCACTTCTTCAAAGGTTGAGTCTACACCAAAGATGGATCAGGAGACTCGTAATGAGTTGAGGAGGAAGAAGCTTTGCTTTCATTGTAAGGATCATTGGGAGCCTGGACATAATTGCCTTGGTAAAGGCAAGATACATCTCATAGAGGTTATTTCAGATGTGGATGATGATACTGATTCAGAAAATGAAAAGGAGCAAGCCAACACCAAACATTGAAAATGAAGGTAAAATCACTTATCTTTCAGGAGCACCAAGGTATAATCCATTCATATTTGAAGGTACAATGTTCGAGTGTAAAATCATGGCACTTCTTGATAGTGGATCCACACATAACTTCATGGATGAAGGATTGGTGAACAGAAGAGGTTTGCATTATGATCATTTTGATGGCTTTGATGTAACTACAGCAGGTGGTCTCACTATTCCTTGCAAGAAGAAAGTGAACAAAGTCAACATTCTATTTGGTGAGTACACACTTTGTGATGACTTCTATGTTATTGATTTGAAAGATAACAATGTTGTGCTTGGTATGCAATGGCTTCATTCATTGGGAAGAGTCACCCAAGATTTGCAAGCTATGGAGTTGAGTTTCCAACATGAAGGGAAACAAGTTACCATGAAAGCACTCAAATACACACTGCCCCATCAAATGACAACCATGTCTATGATAGTTGTGGACAAGGAATCACCTAATGAAGACATATATGAGGATTTTTCACTACATTTCAGCATGGGACAACAAGTACATGATGAAGAGTACGACAAATTTGGAGCATACATGAGGAGGATTGTGGCACTTTGACAAGTAAGTTGCATAAGTTCTTTTTGCAGCCTTTGAGCAGTTTTGTATAGTGCATGTGAAGCCATTCAAAAAGCTTAGGCTGATTTGGGATCCAAGAACGATGAGAATGCAAATTTGCTACTTGTGATTGCTTGGGGGCAAGCAATCCCGGGAAGGGAGGACTGTAATGTCCCTCTTTTCGGATAGTTCTTATCGAAGACCTTTGGCCCATTTTTGTCTACCCGACGGCCAAAGGGTGAGTCAAGGGTGACTTAAGTTTTATTTATTTTATTATATTGTGTGAAAAAGAAATTAAAAATATAACATTATAATGCACATATGATCAAATAATATAACTTAATATTAAAATAGAAATTAGAAAAGGGGGCAAAGTAAAAAACAATTAAAATAAAATGTATTTTCCTAGAGGAATTGCGACTTGCCCATGAGGTTGAAAAAATAGAGAAATGTGACAAAAGGCTCATTTAAAAAATGCTACTAGCCTAGGGAAAAGCATGAATTATGATTGACTGATTTGGAGGTCATTTTGTGACCATTTTCCTTTATAAGGAAAGGTCGCCCTGCCTTATTGTATCCAAATTTTTCATATGATATTTTCTTTGCATAGAGCTCTCAGTTTTTGCAGAAAATTCTAAGGATGAAACCCCTTAGGAATTCTATCTCTTGTGGACGAAAACCCCAAGAGTTTGTGAGGGTTTTTCACTCAGAAATTCCCATTGGAGCAATCAGATTTTCAGTTATTTGCAGCAGTGTGTTGGAAATAAATTTGCAGCAGTGTTATTGCAATTTCTACTATTGGAGCAACCCAGTCTTGGGCAGATTTGGCATTGTTTATGAGGTATTTAGATCTGATTTCTATTGTCAAATCATCTACTAATTTTTGTGAAGTGAAGCAAAGAAGTTTCATAATTTTTAAGAGGGTTTTTCAGTGGTATTTCAGCCAGTTTAATATTCAGATTTCAGATCTGATTTTTGATCATTTGTGGCTTCTATAAATTCTGATTTTAATATATTTGGGCTTCTAAAAATATGGCAATTAGTTTGTGAAAAGAATATAATTTTTTGAGAGTGATTTGCATTGGTTTCTCATCCAAACCCTAGTCGCATTTCCTCTATTCAATTCAGTTTTTCCCTAGTTTATTTGCCATAGCTTTCAAAAATTATATCTTACTATTTGTGAGTGGGAAAAATTCATTTTGGGCAAAAATATTCTATTGGGGATCTTTTAATCCTCCTCTCTAATGCCCTTGCAATACATTAAATACATTCACCAACGATACACACTTTGCCCACCATTACACTTGCAATCACCATATACCAATGCTCCGTAACACAGGAGCAAGACACGCCCATTCTCAAACATTCTTATGCTTTAATGATAGAACTACTCACTCTTAATTCCAAAACACTAGATCCTTGACCTAATTATACTTGCAAAATTTTACTATTTAAACCATCTAGAAGTATTATTTACATTAAGAAGGAAGGCAACATACATGAATATTTTCTCACATAATAATTTCTAATATTCTAATAAATTTTTAGACATACACTTGACATTATTTTATTCCAAATAATTTGCACATCACAATATTTAAATTAATGTCATCATATGTGCAAGTTAAAATACAATCATTCCTTTTTGGCCATTATGATGCTCCTAGACATCGATTTTTTAAAATGTCTACACTTGACTAGAGAGCATTTAATTTGTTGATCACAAACTTTGCAAGAAAGATTCTATCTTCTTCAATCAACTACATCAGCTAACTATTTTATTTGCACTTTTCTGCTTTGGAGACATGAATGCATTTTAGCGCTCAAGTCTAAACTTCTTATCTTTGTGACAAATAATAAGAGCAAGTTCCACTATTTCTCTCTCTTTTTCTTTGTAAACCCTTCATACAAAAGAGCTCGAATCGAGTCTTCTGCCTTAATTCAGTGCATTTGTTTGCCAATTTCATTTGGGATGTTGCAAAGTTCCATTTATTTGTCACATTCTTCCTCAATTTGGTCAAAGTTTACCTGTTATGAACTCGATGGATAATTTTATCTGTAATAATTACAAGGATAAAGGATTTCTAAAACTTGAATAATTAAATTTCAGGGATATTTCTACTAGGCATTTACATGTAATGGTTAAATCTAAGATCAAAAGTTATATTGATACATTTTTCTTAAGTACTTGTATTTAAAAATGGTTAAACTCAACAATCAATTATGAAGGTTTTTGCCACGTAAACCGATCTTTATTGCTCGTAGATATTTTATATTGACCAGTCAAACTAAATTCCATTTTTAGATTTAATTGTTGTATCAAAGTGTAAATGAATTGTATGGGTCGAGGTTTAATGTGAATAATTTGTGTTCGAGACAAGTCAATGAATTCCAAACACTGATTGAGATACAACTGAATTTTAGCTTATTTTTTCTGATGGTTTAAGGATTGCATTGAAACCTTTCTCTAATATCCATCTTTATTCCGTAACAACTTTCTGTAGTTAGATATTAGAGACCAGCATTGTATTCTTTCTTCAGCTGCTGTTGGGCTGTAGACATTAGTAAGGAATGCCACTTCTTTTGAATGGAAAATTTGAAAATGCATTGTCGGTCAATGTCTTTGTGTTAATTAGATTTAATGCTTTGAAAATTATTCATTGAAAGGATTAGTGGAGGGCTCTGATTTTTAGATATAATTAGCATGTCAAAGTGGAAATGAATAATTTACTCATATCTGCTTATTTCAATTTTTGTGAGGTCCATAGTCTACCGTAATCAAATTTCAGATGAGAGTTAATTGCACTGGGGGATGAGTGGAGAGAGAGGAAGTGCCAATAAGGGAAAGGGAAAACAAGGGAAGGGCTGGAAAGATACGAGTTGATAAAAATAGTTTTAAAACAAAAATAAAAATATTATGATTTTATTTCTTGTTCAGCGTATGTTTATGCACAAACAAAGAAAAACCATTTGGCCCAAGGGTGGGTTAATTGTATTGGTATTTTATTCTCCCATACATTACGTGCACTGGTTTGTAAGTTTTGAAATTGCCATGGTTTCGTTTTTTCTATTGCGACCATGATTATGATCTGTCCTGAATTATAAAACACAAGTTGTACTTGGTATATTATGGCTCTGGGACCACAACAATCTCTGGGAAGGCAGTATTTTTTATTGAGTAGAAAGAGAGTCCAAGTTTGTCCATGCAGTAGTATGACAAACCAATTCACTTCTGTGATTTGGTTGGATGGTCACCTGATCTTCTTTTTGCAGGACCCAGTTGGTTCTAGATTGTCAAAAAATATAGACAAAATGTGGAGATAAGAAACAACGGTTTTGCTGATTTATGGTTAATGAATGTTGATTTTGTTGATTGTTTGATAATGCTGAAAATTGGTGATATTGCAGTTGGGCATTTGCTTTCATGATTGATGGCTAATTGATGTCCACGAAGATTTGAAATGTTTGGATTTGCTTTGTTGTGGACATCAGTGATCTGATGGATTATCGTGATCCTGAAACCTTTAGTTCTGACAATTGGTTTAGGAGAGCCAAAATGGCAAAAACCTTTCATTGAATTGAGAAATGTTAGCAGTGAGTAAAAACCATGCTTTATTTGTATTCCATATGATTTGTGTAGATCAAAGCCCTGGCTATAGTTTTGTTGGTCTGGCTTTGGATGGTTGCATTGTTTGGCTCCAACTTCAGATTCATAATGAAGAAGTTTGACTTGCTAAGATGCTTTTATACTTTGTCCCACATTTCTTGAACCACTCTAACTCACTCAACAAGTTAATTGTTTGCTGTAAGATATCAAACCATGCATTGATTGTGCTGTTTACTTGTCCTGCCATGTGACCGGGCTACTAGCTAATGTTCTCTTTAGAAGCTTCTGCTGGTTAGTGTTCTTTCTTCCTCCTCTCATTGTGGGTGGTTTACATTGTCATCTTGCTTTGGCAGTACACCCAGTGTTGTTTATTGGAGCTTTATTAGAACTATCTTCGGTTTTTCACTAGTGTCATTTACCATCTCATCAGCTAGGCTCTTCCCAAATGGTGCTATTGCCCACTCTTTTCTGCCACTTATCTTAATGACTCTCCACACTGAAGATAGGAATAAACTCCAAACATTACGTGATAAACTACAACCTAATGTTTTTGGGTCTGTTTGTGGTTTGAAAGGCATTGGAGCTACCTTTACTCAGCCAGGACTTTTAGCCCAGGTCATTCTCCACAGGCCACCTTCATACTATGTATTGGCCCTTTTGCAGTGATTGATGAGGATGCTGGTCCCTCTCCTGCTCCTGTCTATGTTGCATATTAGAGCCTTGTTCTCCATTGGCTCTTTCTCTCCTCCTTGCTCTTTTGTCGGCTTCTCTCTTTAGCATGAAGCTAACTTGTTGCAGATTAGATTCTCATTTTATTTATCGGAAGTGTATTTAATACTTCTGATTTGCGTTTGTAAGTTGTTGTACCATTGAGTCCCACTATCCTATTCTGGTCATTCACAAGTATTGATATAATTTCTTTCTTTGTGATTTCAAAATGTTGAGGATGCTAAGAGTCAATGTTGACACGTTTGGAGTTTATTCTAACTTCAAGTAATGTTCATCCCCCACACTTGTTTTGCCAATAAAAATGCTATCCATGCATTCTCTTTTGATGTTGGGTTAAACTCCATTATGGCTAATGAAAATAAAATTCTTGCCATTTGCAACTTTCAGATAGTTTATGGAAATGATTGCCATGAGGCCATTTGGATATTTCTCTACTTGGGGAGTTTTGGATTTGAGATAAACTCCAAAGCTTGTCTATCCATCCAAGATGTGTAGATATGCTCTATGTCCCATTTATGAAAGCAGTGCTGAAGTTGCTTCACACAGAAGCTCACAAAGTCCCAAGTAAGAATTGGACAAGCGTATTTTGCTCCAATTAAATGGGAGAGACCCCTTAAATATCGTATCCGTCAATTTCTTTGCTAACTGCAGAGTCAGGCCCTGTATCATAACACTTAATTTTGCCACAATTATTTGATGCTTTCCTACATTTAAACAATTGGTTTGTCTATCCTGTATCTAGTGTGTCGATTACCCCATCTTGTAAAGTCTTTTCTGGGCTGTCTGGAAGCTCTCTAATAGGTAAGTTGATCACATAGTTCAATTGTTCCGACAACAATGTTTTCTTTTCCATTGTGCCAGGTGTTTGATGTATCATTGAATCTAGATTTCATTTTTCATTCTCTCATTCCCTTTATCTGTCTTCCATTGGGATAATGTTTTTGCAGTAAAGTGCTGACACCTGATGATCTGTCAGTGCTACCAAAACTCTAAAAATGTTTCATTATGAACCTTTGGTACTGAAATATATTGACTTCTCTATATGACCCTATAATTAATAATATTTTTCATTATGCATATGCTAGACAATTTTCTTGTTCTAACAAGTATCATTCTGTATTTGTCAATTGTCAAGTGGGCCATGATTTAGGGGCACAGCGGAGTGATTGCTGTGATGATAACTTGGGTTCTTAGAATAACAATAATATAAGCTTGATGGCTTATTTCATTCTGTATTAAAAGATGCTGGGATGAGTGTTAACAATATACTGATAAGAAAGTGTATTGTTAATTTTTTTCTTGTATTTGTTAACTATAAGTTCACGACTTTCTTGACCCCTTGCAAAACTTAATGGATCGTGTCGTTGCAAGTCTGTATCTTCTAATCTGAGTTTGCCTTTTGTAGACTTCATAGTCATCAGGAAACTCTGGTTTAGGGATAGAGACCTTGTCCTTGGATCCATACCCACATCTCTTGGCGAACATACTTGAATGTAATATAGCTGCACTCTTATCCTTATCCCCCAATACGCTATCTCAAATGATGCCCCTGTCCCCATTTATGTATATGACATGTCAAGCTAGGATAAATGGACTGTGCAAAATAGAATGAAAATGAAAGAGCGTGAGCAAACCAATTTTTTTATTCTCATTAGATTAAAATGAATGAAGAAGATTACAAATAAATAAGCCAAGAATGGTTGTTCACTTCACATTCCAAGATGACTCTTCAACTATCTACGGGAACTTGAGTTCCAACTACAAGACAAAAACTCTCCTAATAAACACCTAGGATTATCTAATATTATTTACAATAATATTATATCTGAACATTTCAATTTTTCTCATCTAAGCACTTTTGTAGACACTTGACTACCTAGTTTTAATACTAAAATTGCACTAATTATCCTCTTTCTCGTCATTTTGTTATAATTAGTGTTTTTCGCTAATTAGCTAACATTCCCCTTCGTCTCGGTCAATTAACGACACTTTGTTAATTAACTAGCCTCATCCTTCATCCTGAATGTCAATTAACGACACTTTGTTAGTTATAATCCTCTTTAATTAATTAATTAACCATTATTAATTAATTAAGCCTTTCAATCTCCTATTTAATCAATAAACCTTCTTATTGGTTAAATCCCCCTCTCAAACCCTTCAAATTCTACTAATTTCCCTCTAAATCATCTCCAAATGGCTTCTATAAGCTTAATTTGGCCTATTAATTAATCCTAGTTGATTAATTAAATCACCCCAACTCCCATGAGTTGCTAATCTCTAATTAATCTCTTCTAATCATACTTATCCCTTTCTAATTCTACTTTACCTTTATCCCACATTCACTAGGTTATAAGCTTCTCCCAAATTGGAAAGCTATATAAAGAACCTAGTACACCATGTTTCAACTTACACCATGTCCTTGCAAGACATTTACACTTGAGAAGAGCATTTTCATGTTATTGGAAAGCTTTGTTCAATCTCCTCTTTCTACTTGGCCAATAGTAGTAAGAGAAGAACCAAAAATGGCAATCAAGCCATATTGGTGAGATCTCTTCCTCTTCCTTGGAGAAATTCCTTGATTGTGCATGGTTGCGTTCGGTTCACAAAGGAAATACCTACAATCTAAAAGCACATCCAACAATCAAAGGAGGTTTGCATTTGATGTTTGATTTAATGTTTTATGCATAATTAATTAAGCTTTCCTTTATGCTTTATCATGATGTTTTTGTTTAGATTAGATTAAGCTAGAATCTACTTGGTGTTAGGTTCATTCCATGGCTTAGTGTTAATCTAATACATGCATACAACTTTTGTTAGGATGTCTGTTGGTTGCTTTGCTATACGACAATATTATAACTTTACATGGCCATCTTTCACATAGTGCTGAATCAGATAAAATTTAGTATTGTTATACTTGGTTCGGTCATGAAAGATTGGATTCTTCGCCATGAAATATGTAGCTGAGTTGTCAACCATCAATGGTGTTGACGAAACTTGTTGTACTTGCAAGTTTGAAAGAACCCTTATGAGCCACAAAATCTCTCCTGGCTGCCTTTGAAGCTGCTATATACTCGCTTTTGTTGAAGAAATCACCAACTCTAATTGTTTCTTGGACTTCCAATTGATGATTGCTGTTCTCAAATTCATCAGAAATTTCGAAGTGGATTTCCCATTTTCAAAATCACTAGCATAGTCAGAATCTCAATATCCAACCAATTTGAAGTTTGGTACCCTAGAGTATTTTTGTTGAAAATGTTGCGTTCCTTTGAGATATAAGAGGACTCTCTTTGCTGCTAGCCAATGACTCTCTAGGTTGCATTAATTGAGAAAGAACTTCAACAACAAAAGAAATAGTTGGTCTAGTTGTCACAAAAGAAATAATGGGCTAGTTTAGTAGCATCCACAAAATCTATGATACCTTCTTTGATCAATTTGAGATTTTTTTCCATGGGTGTATTGAGAGGCTTGCAATCTTCCATTCCAAATTTGCTCAAAATGTCACCAATGTACTTTTGTTGAGTGATGAAGATGTACTTTGATTTTTGAATCACTTCAATACCCAAATAGTAATGAAGATAGCCCAAATATGTCATTTCAAACCCTTTCATCAACTTTGCTTTGTTTGTTTATGATCAAATCATTCACATACACCACCGAAACACAACTCTTTTTGACAACAATGCAGATTGCATCTTCAAACTCAAATTGCTTGAAATTCATGTTTAAGAGGTGCTCAGTAAGCTTTTCATACCATGCACGTGGGGCTTGTTTCAACCCATACATCGATTTTTCTAGTTTGCACACATTGTGTTCTTGGTTGTCAACCGTGAAACCTTCGGGCTGAGTCATGTGACATTATTTCTGAAGATCACCTTTGTTTAGAAAAGTGGTTTTCACGCTCATCCGATGAACTTTCCACTTTTTTATGTTACCAAAGCCAACAAAGTCTCGAATGGTAGTCCACTTCGTTGTTGGTGCAAAGGTTTCATTGTAGTCTATGCCTTTCTTTTGAGCATAACCCTTTGTGACAAGCCTTGCTTTATGTTTGTCAAGCGAGCCATCAACCTTGTATTTGTTGTGGAAGGATCAACCAACTTCCAAGTCCCATTTTTCACCAATGCTTCATACTCATCTCTCATGGCTTTTCTCTAGGATTCATCCTTTTCAACTTGTTTGAAAGAGGTTGGTTTTGAATTAAATGCAACATTGAGTTCTTCTGGAGAATCATTTAAGGTGAGATTTTCAATTTTTGTTTGGAATTTATGTTAAAAAATAACTAGCATTGAGAGAAAAAAATCACGGTGGAAGTAATAAGAAATAAACAGATCTAAAACACATACACAAATATTACATGGAAAATTTGGTAATGTACTAGGAAAAAACCATGGGCAAAGGTCTCTCAATATTTTATTACTTAGGAAGAAATCCACTATTACATCAATGGCAGTCACCACGCACTAGCTCTAATGATTACAATTTCTGTATAATCGCATAACTTTACAATTCATGGGTTCCTTTTATAAAAATAACTCGTAGTACAAATTGTGTGCCCTATTGCATACAAACTTTTCGCTCAAGTCAACACCGCCAACTTGGTCGCTACCTACTCACTCAATGCTAACTTCACATACCAACAATCTCCCACTTGAAGTTAGATTTCTTCCCCGCGAATTAATCCTCTTGAAAAATGAATGCCCTATGTTACCAATCAATTAATAAGCAAGCCAAGAGAAGTTCTACACCAAATGAATTTCTCTTTTCCAATGGGTTTTGTCAACATATCTATCGGGTTTATATCTGTGTGTATCTTGGCTAAAGAGATTTGTCCTTCCACTACATCATGTACAAAGTGATAGTGCACATCTATATGCTTTGTTTTGACATGGTATTGGGTTCCGTGCTAAGTGCAACGCACTTTGGCTGTCACAATGCAACCCCATTTTATCCTACTTGATTTGCAACTCACCCAAAAGCCAATGAAGCCAAATACCCTCCTTACAAGCTTGTGTAGCTGCGATATATTTAACTTTAGTAGTGGACAAAGCTACCACTAATCAAGCTTAGAGACCCAACTAACAACACATCTCACTAAGGAGAAAACAAAACTTGTAGTAGATGTTTTCCCATCTCTGTCACCACCAAAATCAACATTCACAAAACCATTTACTTGAAGATTACTCCCATCAAGCAAATAACATCAAAAGTGCCTCTCAAATATCTAAGAATCCACTTTATCTGTCATCCAATGATAATATCCAGGATTCTCCATGTAATGAATGACTACTCCCACCTTTGCTTGTGCAATGTTTGGTTTGGTGCACACCATGGTGAACATAAAACTTCCCCTCTTGATGAGTATGGTACACGAGACACATGAGTCTTCTCCGCTTTGGTGTTAGGGCATTGCTCAAGACAATTTAATATGAACAAGAAATGGGGTACTAATTGGTTGTGCATTTTGCATATTGAAGCGCTGCAAAGCCTTTTCCACATAAGTCTTTTGTGACAGCCGAGCTTCCCATTCTTTTTGTCTCTATGTATCCTCATCGCAAGAATCTGATTTGCACCTCCTAAGTCCTTCACTTCAAACTCCCTAGCACCTTGAGCTTTCAATTTTATGATTCCATACATGTTAGTTATGCTACCAACATATCATCAACATACAAAATCAAAATAATGAAACTACCATCTTCATACCTTTGAAAGTAGGCACAATGATCAGCCTCACATCTACTAAAACCCAAGCTCATCATGAAGGAATCAAATCATTTGCATCAACACCTTAGCGCCTATTTCAAACCATACAACGATTTGTTCAACCTGCAAACAAGATTCTCTGTTTCTTTCCTCAAAACCTTGGTTCTTTTGCATATATTTTTTTAGAAAGATCACCTTGCAAGAAGGTTGTCTTAACATCTAATTGTTCTAACTCTAAATCAAGACTAGCAACAAGAGCCAAAAAAACTCTAATTGTACTAAGCCGCATAATAGGTGATTTTTTTCATCAAAATCAATACCAGATTTCTGTGCATACTCCTTGGCCACCAACAGATCTTTGTACCACTCCATGTTATCATTTGTCTTTTTTCAGTTTGAAGACGCACTTTTTCCCTATAGTTTTTCACCCCTTAAGCAATGACACAAGCTCTCACGTCTTTTTTATGTAGAGCTTCCATCGCTTCCTCTATGGCAACTCTCAGCTTGCTTTGCATCTTCAGCTTTGCAAGCCTCTTGATATGAGCTAGGCTCACCAACATCAATAACTCTTTGCATAAGTTGAATTACAACTAGGAGAGTACCTTTCGGATGGTCTGGTCACTCTAGTGGCTCTCCTCACAAAGTGTGATGTGTCACCTCGTGGCCCATTTGGTTTGTTTTCATCCTCCTCATATACCTGATCTTGATTGTCATCTTATTGATTTTCATGAACAAGTGGCTGATTTTCATTCTCGCATGTCCATATCAACATCATTTGTTTCCACCTCTATTGGAATAGATTTTGAACTTTGCTGTTCTTTACTTCTTTGCACTAATATTTCATTAAATTTGAAATCTCAGCTATAATCACTAGCTTGTAGGCAACAATATCACACAACCTGTACCTTTTCCTTTGTACCATCTGCATAGCCAAGAAAATACATTTTATGGACATTACGTCCAACTTATTCCTCTTTTCTTTAGGAATGTGAACATAAGCATCAAAACCAAAAACACGAAGAAAGGAATAATCAACAAGTTTCCTTGTCGACACTTCTTCAGAAATTTTAAGATCTAGAGTTGTAGTAGGTGACCTATTGATCAAAATACATGTATTAACAGCCTCACCCCAAAATTTCTGCTCCAAACAACAATGTTCAGCATACATCTAGCTCGCAACATACATCTAGCTCGCTCCATGATTGTACAACTCAACCTTTCAGCAACACCATTTTGTTGTGTTGTTCTAAGAACCATCAAGTGTCTTGCTATGCCATGCTCACTACAAAATCCATTAAACTCCTTTGAATTGTTGGGGTTGTAATATTAAGCGAGAAATTGACTTAATAAGAAACCCGCCAAAGACTAAATGGTCATGGCATTTAAAATATAAGTGTGGTGGATTCCATATCGGGTTGGCACAATGTTTTAAATTTAAAATATAAGAGTGACCCAAAATAGGGCCACCCACCTTGATATAAATCAAGGTGATCTCATTAGAGATCGGTTACCGCGAAGCACTATATGTAACAAGTGAGTAACAAACTTATGTGAGCAATATATGTGAGCAGAGTTAAGATACATGATGTGAATGATGTACTCATGAGCGAATGTATATGACAGATTTGTAATTCCTCCATGAAGGTGTAATTGCTTTGGAAATAGTGGGAGTGTTGGGTGAAATGTTTATTCTTAATAAAGATAAGTTATTTTCAAAGTGGGTTTTTTACCGAAAGGTTTTCCCACTTATATCTTGTGTCTTGTGTTCATTTACTTTCATGTTTATGTATGCAATTTAATATCTAATTCATTATGTGATGTAATCTATCATAATTTGTTGTTCAAACATAAACTATAATCTTTGGCAATTTATTTTGGTGGATAATTAAATCTGTGCTATTATTTATCCCCGCGGTTTCCCTAACATGAACAAAATTTCCCTCCGTTGTCGGTTCAAGACATTTTATTGTTTTACTCTTTTGGTTTTCTACTAGAGCTTTAAACTTCTCGAAACAAGAAATTACTTTTGATTTCTTCTTTAAAAAAATAAATCCATATCTTATGGGAACAAATATCCATGAATGAAACAAAATATGACAAACCCCCAATAGATGCAACAAGTGCTTGCCAAGTATTTGAATGAATTAACTCAAGGAGTTTACTCGGTAGTGCTTTTGGAAAAACACAACCTATGTTGTTTACCATACATACAATGCTCACAAAAGTTCAAATCTAAAGATTTTGCACATGGGAGAAGGTTTTAATCTAGTAGTACCTTGAGACCACTCTTGCTCATATGGCCTAGCCGTTGATGCCAAATTGTCATTGACCCCACCCCGCATCGAACGCCATTGCTGCCTCTCCATCACAAGTTTCTCGACCAATATGTAGAGATTTACCACCTTTTCTCCATTTAGCACTACCAAGCGCTCCCTTTATTACCTTGAGACAACTCTTCTCTCCACCGAACCAGAACCATGTTTATCAAATACTCCAAGCGACATAAGGTTCTTCAAGCCTGGTACATGTCGTACATCGAACAATCCTCATTGCCCCATCAAACATTTCGATTCGACCTCTCCTCTCTAATAGCCTTGCACGGATTATCATTTCCCATACATGCCACACCTCCATCACATGAACAATAAGAAGAAAACTAGTCCTGTGAGGAGTCATGTGAAAAGAGGCTCTTGAATCAATAAGAAAACTAACCTCTCATATTATCAAACAATACCTCTCCATCTTCTAACAATGCTTCAAATTTTTGTTGTATTTGCTTCGGATGGTCATGGATTGAAATCTCCTTATTTGCCTTCAATTGGCAATCCTTTTGACATGACCCATTTTTCCATAGAATAAAACTTTAACTCTTTTCCGCCCCTTGGATTTTGACCTAGTCCGTCCACGCTCAAGTTTCCCTTTTTCCGTAAATTTGTCCTCATTTGTTAGGGCTTCATTGGAAGAAGTTCCTTTAGATGTCTTCCACCTTGATTCTTCTCCGAAATTATTGCATGCCACCACATCTTCAAAATCTAATTTCTCTTGTGGTGTTGAGTTACTAAGGCCATGACTAGTTGATTCCAAGATTTAGGCAAAGAGCAAAGTAGAATGGCTGCCTTGTCTTCTTCATCGATTTTCATCTCCAATGAAGCCAACTTGCTAATTAATGTGTTGAAATCATTGGGATGATCCGCGAATGATGAATTGTCCTACATCCTCAAATTATTTAGTTGCCGTAGTAAGAGAATATTGTTTGCCAAAGACTTGGTCTCATACAATTTTTTGAGCTTATTCCACAAGTTTGTGTTTGTTGTCTCCTATGAAACAATTAGCAAAACCGAATCTGCCAGCTGATAATCGAATAGTGGCCTTGGCTAGGCATCCTTCTCATCCTAATCCGCCCGATTCATGGCTATAGGTTTCGACATTGCTCCTTTGAGAGCTAGGGTGCATCCATCCTTCACCAATAAGGCTTGAACCATTAGCTTCCATAAAGCGAAATTAGAACCATCAAATTTCTGGACCTCATATCCGGTAACTATGCCTCCCGTCATTCTTCACTTCTCACAAGAACAAACCCCTTCGCACTAACCTTGCTCGATACCAACTGTTAGAAAAATAACCAATGTAGAGAGAAACAATCACATTGAAAGTAATTAGAAATAAACAGATCTAAAAACACACAGATATTACGTGGAAAACCTGGTAATGTACGAGGAAAAAACCACTGGTAAAGGTCTCTCAAAGTATTTTATTACTAGGGAATAAATCCACTATCGCATCAATGACAATCACCATGCATTAGCTCTAATGATTACAATCCCTGTACAATCGCATAACTTTACAATCTATGGGTTCCTTTTATAGAAAGAACTCGTAGTACAAACCGCATGTCGTGCTATACGGACTTTGGTATTCCCGGCCAACTTGCCAATCTGCCGGTTTGGTATTACCGCTCACTTAGTGTTGACTTCACATACGAACAATTTCTTCTAGGTCATTTTTTGTTGGTCGTGCGGCTGCATGTGTGCACCTCATGTGCCTATTTTTCCACCTTCATCGGTGGTGGACATCTTTCAGTCTGTGTTGTCCATTTAGGCATCTTTTTCTATGGTTATGGTGCCTCAAACTCATGATCCGAAGCTCCTTCACTTTATGTTCTTTGTTCTTATGCCAGCTGCCCATTTTCTAATGAGGTTTTATTTTCTTCTTCAAGAGGAGTTTCAATCTCTATGATAGGAAATAATACACAATTAAATGACTCTAAATCGTATGTCCCTCCCTCACTGTTTGGAATTGATGTTGGCTTCATCCTTTGCAATTTCACAAAAGATGACATCCTTGCACCGAGGAATTTATTGCTTTTTCTGTCATAGAGCTAGAATGCCTCAAAGGATTCAAAATATCCCAAATGAATGCATTTATGACTTTTGTGGTCCAACTTATTCCTTTTCTTCTTAGGGATGTAGACACCCTAAAAATACACACTACTCTTTGCACACTACTATTTTATCCACATTATTAGAATTAATTATATTCATCCACATCCCATTAGAATTAATTATATTCATCCACATCCCCTTATAATTAATGATTTAATTCTACAACCTATAAAACATGCACTATGCACTCCTTAGTTAATTTAATTAGTTATTTAAATAAATAAAAACTAAATATCCACTCACCTTCCACTCATCTCCACTTCACTAGCTCACTCACTCAAGTTCTAGAAAGCTACAAAAGAGGAAGCTAAATTGCATGTACAATTGAAGAATTCAAGAGCTAACTATTCAAATTAAAGCCTCTTAAATTCTTATTCAAACAAGCCAATTGCATAGACCAAATCAACATGCTAAATTAGGAAAATGCATTCATTAACTTGCAACTCAGTCAAAAATTGATCCTCAATCCATGGCCTCTCCTTCAGCTATAAATAAGAGGTTCATCTCCTCACAATTCCATCTTTGGAAGCTTAAGGCATTTGCGGTCTTACTCTATCAAATTGCCACACGAATTCATATGTCGTTAGGCTGCCTATTTGATCAAAGATTTCATTACAAGCTCATCATTCATCCATTTGCTCGTAGCACAAGCATACTTCCATTCGGAGTTGTATTTGGAGCATCCACATAATTTGTCAATGAGATTCAACAAGCTTAGTACTTCACTCCATGCTTCAGCTATCTCATCCGAGGTTACAAGGAAATGTGAAGGAAGGATTTGGTTTGCATTTCATTGCTTGTTTTCTTCCATTTATTTGTTTTTCTCTTGTTTACATTCTCGGTTTGTATAAGATTTGAATTGGGTGTGATTTAAGTACACTTGGTGGGACTATCCCACATTTTTTTTTCATTTATTAATCGTTTTTGCAAAATTAACATTGTTTTTGTATTCTTCTTGCTTTTTAGGAATCATCGACCAAATTTTAGGGCGTTTTCATGGAGTAAACTACTGCTAGCCAAAAAAACCAGTCATTTTGGTTGCGATCTAACATTTTCTGTGCAGGTATATATGATCTGCACTTCCGTGACATCATTTGTGCTAGCGTAGCACGCAATTTGCACTAACATCACCATACTTGCGTTTCTGGTCTGATCTTTGAATTTGTGTGATTAGAGGTGCATTTTTCGTTGTATTATGTGCGTCACTATTCCTAATATCATTTAAAACTACCTTTTTTTACAGATCTGCGTCTTTGTGAGACTTTTTGCGCTATCGAGATTCAAGTGTGTTAGCGCGATTCAAAGTGTGTTAGCGTGATTCAAAGTGTGTTAGTGCGATTCAAAGTGCGTTAGCATGATGTTAATGGTGATGGTGATTTGTTTTGAGGTACTACTTGTGTTCCTTTTTTTTCAAAAGTGTAGATTCACCCCCTTGAAATATAACATTGCATGAACCATATTCATCATGGTTCTATTCATCCTCTCAACTACATTTTGTTGAGGAGTGTGAGGAACTATGAGATGGTGTTTGATCCCGTTTTGCTTGAGATAGGATTCAAACGCCTTTGAAGTGTACTCACCACCATTATTAGTCCTAAGTGTCCCAATGCGGGTTTGAGCTTCATTTTTACCATGGCTCAAAACTTTTGAAACATTTTGAAGGTTTTTGATTTTTGTTTGAGAAAATAGATCCATGTCATTCTGCTGTAGTGGTTGATGAACAACATGAAGTACTTGTGACCACCAATTGATAAAATTGGAAGAGAACACAATTCGAGTGGACCAACTGCAACTTTTGTTAGCTTTCCATTTTGACTTTTGAAAAGGTCCTCTTGAGTGTTTAGCCAAAATGCAGGCTTCACACTTCTTAGATTTTGCGGGTAAGGTGGGCAATCTTGCTACGCCATTCTTTTGCAACACACAAATGCAGTCATGATTGGAGTGCCCAAATCTTGCATGCCACAACATACTTGGAGACATTTTGTCTTCAACGAGATGAGCAAAATTCCATGAATTTGATGGCTCACCCTTGAGTTTTAACAATTTGCCTTCCTCAAATCTAGTCAATACAATTGCATTGTCACTTTTTCTTTTGATAGTGACCTCCCCATTGTCAACAGAATGAAGTGCCCTTGTTGGCAAATGAGCACCAAGGAAAAGTTTCTTTTCAATTAAGGAAGGTATAGGACATTTTTAAGAATGAAATCTGGAAGCCCTTGACACTTGAGTCTTATTGTCCCTTTGCCTTCTGGTCGCAAACTTGATCTGTCCACCAAGTATATTGGATTACAACTTTCTTCATGAAACTCTAAAAAATTCCTTTCGAAAATTCATGTGTTGAGTGGCTCTAGTATCTAGGACCCAAGCATCAAACCAAGTGGTACTAATTGAGGCATTATTTGCTTCATCACAATTGGAAAACACATATTCACTTGTGAATTGAGTGGAGTTTGGTTCTTTGGTGGGCTTCTTTTCTTCTTTTTGTTTGCGATAAGCTTCAATCTTCTCCCATGAAGTCTTGCATTCATGAGCCTCATGGCTCCCTTTTTTGCCACACCATTTGCAGAACAAGTGTTGTTTATCATTTTGTTTTTGCCCACTGTTATTGTTATTTTTGCCTCCTTTACCCTTATTCTTCCCTTTTCCCTTATCATCATTTTTGGAAGACGAGGCCTTGGAGGAAGAACCCTTGAAAGAATTGCCTTTTTGATTGGCATAGCAAATGCTTTCTCTTGTGGAGTCAGTTTTTCTTCCAAAAGCTTTTTCCCTTTGGCCATTTTTCAACCAATTGATCAAATGTGAGTCTTTAATTGATTGCTTGCTTGTAAAGACTCCAAGTAGGTTGAATATGTAGGAAGAAGGCTTTTATGAATGTTGTCATGTATATATCAATTTTCACCCTGGTGGCTTCAACATCATGCTTGATAGCTTGGATTTTCGAGGCCAAACTCATCACATCACCATTTTTCAACTCAAGATTGAACAACTTCAATTGCAACTGTATGAATTCTAACTGAGTGGGAATCATACAAGTCCTTCAACTTATGGAATGCTTCCCATGCAATATCAAACCCCTGAATATGATGAAAGACTTTTCCATCAACTGAGGCCCTCATTAAGGCCAATGCTTTCAAATTCTTTTGCTTCTAGATATTGGCTTCCTTTGCATCTGTAGGTGGTGTTGGCTTTTGTGTCCCCGTCACAAATGTCGAACCATAGATCATTGAAGATAAGTGTGTTCTCCACTTGTTGAGACCACTCTAACCAAGTATCTTTGTTGGTCAAAGTTGTGCCAACAATTGATTTTATTGAAGTCATTTTGTACCAAGGAGATGGAGGGGTTCCTTATCACTCCAACAGGTTCCCTTTTCGATATACCATTGACTGATATACCAGACCTCTCGATATACTTGCCCTTCCTATATACCCCGTTGGTACGTGGAAGAAGTTTGCCCTTTCGATATACCCATCAGTACGTGAAAGAGGCGTTAAGTTACGTGAGAGCAGAATGGTACGTGGTACCTAGGTAGTACGTGAAAAGGATTCGCCGCTATCAATGACACCTGCTTAACAAGAAAGCCATACGTGGGCGTAACCACCATATGCTTCGGTTTTTCCTGTTTTGGGATTTATGTTGAATGACAAATGCAAATGGATATGAAAATAAATATTTCCTTATTTCTTCCTTGGCATTTTATAGGGACCATACCACAAATGCCATTGTTGAGCTCTATTAGGTGATGAATGCAATAGTTTAACTGTAATGAACTGTTACACCAAAACTTTGAGGCGTTAGTGAAATCCACACACAAGGATCATATCATCCCATCATGCTCTGCAGCTTTTGGGACTTTGGGCCGACAGACCTCCTTGTCACCCACTCCGTGACTCGAACCTAGGTGGTTGCTCTGATGCCAAATGTAACGAACTGTTACACCAAAATTTTGAGGTGTTAGTGAAATCCGCACACAAGGATCATATCATTAACGCGACAACATTATTCATAAGTGCAAACTAGAGGCACCGCTAATATGGAATGCTGCTATGTGTTTGGTTTGCATTTTTTTTCTTTCCAATATTTGCCTATTTTGAAAGATAAAATTGCTTAGAAATGATTTGCACTATAAATTCCTCCAATGTAAAATAAGCTTTTCAAAATTAAAAAGCTCAAAAAAGAAAAAAAAAAAAATCCTCCAAAACTATATGCTTTTGGTTTTAAATTAAAAATTTAAAAGCATAAAAAATACGAATCAAAGCTTTAAAAGAAGACTTATCTTCCCAGCTTCCCACGTGGGTATATTGGCTATATGAGGATTGAAAGAAATAAAATGCCATTTGATTATTTGAAACACAGATCAATGTCAGGCCAAGAGGATAGCTACGCTCCAAATTCCAATATAGATGCAGCCAAATGAATATAATTAGACACTTTTCTGATGTATTGCAGGCCTGAATGCTGTACATCTGTGCTTGATGTGAAGAATATACAGTAAAGGCAATGTGGAATGCACAGCAGGTATGCGGATGTGACAGCAGTTTTATCCAAGAGCAGTTATGCCTTAATTGCAGCTTAAGCACCTTTCTTTCAATGCCAACACCTACAGGCTACAGGATAGGTTGAATGCCTTTCTCATGAACAGCAGGTATGGATCCATGGCTTGACACAGTTCACCAAATGCAACCAGCAGATGTCTAAGCCGACCGGTTCACAGTTACGCTTTCCAACTGAAATGCCACCTCCAGACCGAGCTGCAGTAATTCTGTGCAGGCCGTACGGACAAGAACTAGGAAGGAGGATGAGAAAATGAAGGAGGAAATAAATGATGAAAAAGTCTGCACTCTGATACCAATGTTAGGCCAGGATAAATGTACTGCGCAAAATAGAATGAAAATGAAAGAGCATGTGCAAACCAAAATTTGTATTCTCATTAGTTGAAATGAATGAAGAAGATTACAAATAAATAAGCTAAGAATGGCTGTTCACTTCACATTCCAAGATAACTCTTCAACTATCTACTGGAACTTGAGTTCCAGCAAGAAGACAAAATCTCTCCTAATAAACACCTAGGATTATCTTTAATTATTTACAATAATATTACATGACGTCCCTTGGTGACTATGGTAGACATGCACAATTATTGTTTTCAACTTCAGTACATTTCAAGAAGTCAAGTAAACAGTTGAAATAGTTAGGCTTATAGCTATAACTATGATAAGATGTTCATAACTTGGAACGAATCATCTATATTTTTATTTGCTATCTATTTTATTTGACTGCCAGTGGATTTAATATGAGTGTTGAAGTATGAGTCCCAAAAAAACTCTACTTGTAATGGATAACTCTCCAAAGTTTTGTGTTGAGGATATTCAGCAACTTGAAACTGATGTCTCTTTGCTTGTGAGAGTCGGAGATATTATTATTTGTCTTCTATGAAATCCGGATGTAATTGTGGCTGAGTAACCCCTTTATGTAGGTGCCTATAAGTGCAAAAATTAAGGCTTTCAAAGCTGTAATATTGCTGACAAGAACTTCTATGCATCATTACATCATTACTTCTCTCTATGCAATGGCTCTTTCAGAAAGCTAAAGCTTTTGAATTTTTATATTTTGTGGGACATGAGGCATTTCCTTAATGCTGTTCGTGTCTTGCTACTCTACTTCTCATAAGAACTAAATGTTGGAATCCAAATAAAACAGTTTGTGGCCAAAGTTATATGCAGTTTATGTTTTCAAAGGGAATTTGCAAAAGTAGATCTGTTTCCTTGAGTGGCAGTGCATCAGACAAAGCTAAATCTATGCAGTATGCATCATAATAATCTTAAATTTCTGCAGATAACTGCTTTTGTAGAAATGCTATAAAAAGCGGGAACATCAGTAGAGAGAAGTATTCATGTTTTTTTATAGTGGAGGCTGAAGCAAAATTCCTCAAGAAATAGGCATTGAGAAAATGTTCATTTTTCCTTGCAAAATATCTTAGCTAGTTTATTGCACGTCCTGAGGTAATATTTTCAAAACATATTCTAAATTCTACCAATACGTCTGAAGGCTAACAGTGGGTTTATCTTTCTATATATATACCTGGTTCTGTTATTTGTCTGTTAAAAAGTGGACCCAGGCTTTGTAAATCACTGTACATTAGAATATGAATAATATCCCCTAAATAGTATGTGGTGCTTTAGCTGAATTTCAAATTATCTTTTTTTTTTGAGATGCCTTTTTAATACACGTGTCAAGTAAAGGTGTCATAATACCCTGCTATTAGATTCTGCAGCTTAAGTTGTGTGTGAGAGAGAGAGAGCACATTTCTATTACTTTTGCAGTTGAGTTCTGTGTTAGGTATCTTAGAACACATTACTTGTTTTATACAAGGCATTTTATTCTTTCTTAATTTCAGTGTGATCCATGTTCAAATCTAAATATTATCAAATAGTTACTTTACATTCTTCTACGCAGGCTTTTCTGAAGGAAGCTACTGCTTAGATTGAAGTTGGTCTAGGATTTGATGATCCTCTTGCTGCCACATTTACCCACTGTTCGCGAGTCTGAAAATTTCTTTTTCACTCTGGAGTCTGTTAGAGGTATGCCCGAAAAGCATAAGTTGCACATAGATTAATAGTGTGGATGAGAGATGTTGCAAAGCAAGTTGTAAATCTTGTCAATGGATTAACTGTGCTCAGCAAAATGGGCCTGTCTTGAAGGATTTATGTAGATAATGATGTGTGCTCGTTTGTAAAAATGAAATTTCCATTTCCTGATCTACAGTTTATTTTCTCAGGCGTCAACAGGAAGCAGAAATGAAGCTTCTAGAAGAGGAGACATCAAGGAGAGTTGAAGAAGCTATTCAAAAGAGGGTTGAGGAAGCACTGAATTCCAAGGAAGTTAAATTAGAAATACAGATACACATAGAAAATGCTAGGAAGAAGATGTTTGAGGACGTTGCAGTGCAGCTTCAGAAGGACAAGAAAGAGAGTCTTTCCGAGTCAAACAAGAAAGAAGTATGTTTGATACAACCATGTTGAAAGTGTAATGTTATTGGATAGCATTATTGTTGTGTCTTTGGCTTTAGGAAGTATGGGATTTGATTTTAAGATCTTTGGTACCATAAGTCTGTTCAATTACAGGAGCAAGGAAAAAAGGAAAAGGAAGAATTAGACAGAATGCTTGAAGAAAATAAGTGCAAAATTGAAGAGGCACAGAGGAGAGCATCAATGGAACGGCAACATGAAGAGGAGGAACGGTACCGGGAACTGGAGGCTCTTCAACAACAGAAAGAGGAGGCCATTAGACGTAAAAAGCTTGAAGAGGAACAAGAACGCACAGAGCAAATGAAGTTGTTGGGTAAAAACAAAGCTCGACCTAAGCTTTCTTTTACACTTGGTTTCAAGTGATAAAAATGTCTAAATTCTGTTTTGTTATTATGTTCTAATTGTAGCTTTGTGCACGCATTCTTCGAGATTCTTGAAATGGGAAAATTTTGACTTGTTTTTCATGTTTCAATTAATCGGTCATCTATGTCCACAAAAATATAATCAAACAATTATTGACATTATAGAATACTGGATTAAAAGAATTCATTGAAGGTTTTTTACCTCAGAAGGATTTTTATTTATATCTCAGAATAATATTGGCAGCTTTGCTAGTTTTCGAGAATATTTGGAGTTTACTCGCTATTTGCTTTCAATCATTAATGATCTCTTGGAAGCATTGTGTCTTAAGTTGCATTTGATGATCGAATTTCATAGCTTTAGCCTTTTTTGTTTGGTAAAATGAAAAGGAATTAATTGTATGAGGGAAGTGCAAGCTACAGTCTTTATGTGTGCCAAATAAATTTCACAAAATTGGAAAGCTATAAATCAGAATTGATGCATCTGAGCATGTATACAACTTTAAATCAAGGGTTACATGGACATTTTATTAAAAGAAAAGAGTAAATTCCGTTTTTTTAATCTAGGCAGTTAAGTGTTAACTATGACAAAAACATGCCAAACAGCACTACAAATTTAAAAATATGCATTTCTATGCTTATTGATGAGAACCATTGAAATGGAAAAACATGATAGATTGTCGTTGCATTTCATCTCTGGGAGTTTCCGTGATGGCTTTTCCAATCCTAATGTTGGTGTATGGTGGAGACATAGCTGTTTTGGTGTAGGTTCTGGAGGCAGGATTAGATGTGATCTTGCACTTGCTGCTATTTCTTTCCTTCTGTCTGTTTTTGGGTGCATAGGTTCTGCTGTCATGGGTATGATCCAAGCTGGTTCCCGTGTCAATGCTGATGTGGGAGGTTGGAATGTTGGTGCGAATGTTGATAATAAAAATCCTCAATGTGAGTGAACTGTTTTCTGGATTGAGGCATTCAACTACTTGAGGCCATTTAGCAAAGCTACTGTAGATGGTTCCAGAGTTTCTGAATCTCTCGTATTGTTGGAATCTGTAGTGACAGGTCTGTCATTTGCCTGGCCATTCTCTCCATGTTTAACCATTACCTTGAAATGGTGCTGGTATATGTGCTAAATGGCCAACTATTGAGTCTGCCTTCTGTCTTCCAAGGTCATGGGGATATGACACTGTATTAAAGGAACATGCCTGTAAATTCGTAGGCATACTAAATAGGCTGGGAAGGAAAGATCATTTATGATTGTCCTCCATACCTGAAAATTGGATTGCAAGGTTGTGGGATTTGATGAATAGAGCTGGTCTTGGGCGAAATGGACATGGGATTCGAGGCTTCTCGCCGTATCCAGTTGAGTTGACATAGTTTTATGAATAGCCGCAAGCTTTTCTTCATGTAATGGCTGCCCTCCATTTCCCTGAAGACATTTTTCAAATTCTGCTGCTGTTTTGGAGTTGATGTTAAGGCCCTGAATTTGGCTGTCATGCTCTTAATGCCTGCTTCATGTGTACACTCCGCATTGGTCGTACTTTTCTTTGTCTGGAAACAATGGGCAGTCTAGTGAGCTTTGCTTGAAATCGAGTGAATTAAATATGCTGGAATGTACTGGTAATGATTCCAAAGTTGATAAAGCTGAGAGTGTGATTCATTAGATCCACCATTCAGTGTTAGCTTTTTTTGATTAGGTAGTTCTATTGTCAATATGGTAAAGGTGTCGTCTAATTTATTAGCTTGCCTTGGAATGTGAACCATATTTAGCTTTCAGGGACTGACTCTCTTTAATTGAAGAGCTGGAAGGTGTCATGATGAAGAAGATGGGTTATAGACCTTACTATGAGAGTTGTTTTTCCAGACAAACATAGCAAATCTGACTTGAATTTGAATTATGCATTGTAAAACTTCAATTGTTTTACTGTTTTCTCAAAAGAAATGACGGATATGTTCAAGTGAAAATTCCAAAAAACAAAACAGGGGGTCAAATAATATGCACTATAAAAAAAGAGGATTGGACTTTTAATGATTGTCACTTTTTCATCCTAGTTGCTAAGACCGAGACCTGACTATATACTAGTTTCTTCAAGCAAGGAAGCAATCAGATGGGTAATTTAGCAGCTGGCAACTTTCCAACCAATCTACTCAGCATAAGATCTTGTACATATTGCTTGTGTGTTGTTCTCATGCTTTCCATTTTGAACCCCCAAGAGCCATGTTTGAATGGGACTTCTTTCTCATCCTCTCTGGAATACTGACGACACAAAATTCTTAAGTATGTAAGTGCTTGTCCATGGGATTCAATTTTTTCATTTTGACCTTTTGAACAGACCAGAAGGCCAATCATGCAGTTGAAGTCTTGTTTTTCAATATCAGTTGTTGATTTCTCAATCTTAAGCTTGTAAGCTTGGAAGAGGGAAAAAAACAATTGCTTGTTGGTATGCTTATCAAACGCCGTGAATGAATTACAATGGTTCACTTTTGCTCTACACTGGTTGCACTTCAACACGTGCACTCTATGTTTTAATCGTCAGGTTTTGGCAGTGCTGCTAGCAGGTATGCACCTAGTTATATATTCTTCTCAATTCTTCTTCTTGGCCTCAATACTGACTTCAACATCTGTTTTGATGATTACTGTCATTTACAACACTAATTTACTAAATTTAGTACCAATAACTCTTAGATTTTGTGTGACCTCTTCCAATTTGCTCTTTCGAGTGAAATCTGATTTAAAAAAGTTAGGACTTTATGAGCTTCTGCTATGATATCACAAATAAATAGAGGACTGCAATTCTTGCTTCAGATGGGGAGCTGACTTCATAGTAGAGGGAAATGACCTTCTCTGACATTGTGGTGCCTCCTGATATCATTAGTTTGTATGGATGGATGCAATAAGAATATGACCAGGTGACTTTAAAATCAAAAATGTATCCGAGTTCATAGAAGCTGTTAGTGTGCACAGATGGTTGGATGAATTCATACCGCATCTCAAACAATTAGATGATGTCAGAAGGGGTCACAAATGATTGGGTGACACGAATAAGTTCCAATTACCAATTGTGTACGAAGAACCCAAACTTCAAACGACATGGCTGATGTTGTATAATCCTGGTGTCAAAAATAATTCATATGCACCAAGATGAATATCTATATTCCTTGTATGAATTTGTTGACATTTTGGTTTGCATCTCTGACGACCTTACTTTTTCCTCAGACAACCCTCTGGCAGTTTGTTGGTCATATGGACGTGCATGGTGTTTTAGACTTGGAAAATTTCTGATGCCTCTATTTTTTTAAAAATAGGCCCAATTATGTGAAAATCTGATCTTAGTCTTTGGAAAGCTTAATCTGATGAATTTAAATTTGTTTTGTATGGTTTTTTGTTTTGTTTTTGGGTTTCTTCTTTGAGAGGAGTAAAACCATATTTTAAATTATCTGAAATAAATCATCAATTTATGATACCAATAAAAAGTAGGGTTAATCTAATTAAGATATTACAACATGTATTAAGATAATCCGGAACAGTTAATAAAAAAATACAATAAATACAATAGTCTTAAATTATGAAAGGATGAAATATTCAATTTAACACTTCCATAAAGTATTAACAAAAACTAAAGTTAGGGTTTGGAACGTAGTCATCCAAGACAGGTTCTGGCTGTCTGACAATATTACGAAATTGGATAAAGATGAGTAGGGTGTTGGGACTTAGAATTTTGTGTAAGTTAGGTTCGTCGGATTGGGAGAGGTTTGCTGGAAGGTGTCTTAGGCCTATGCTACTGTGACCTACAATCTGCCTCTAACACCCATTGTGATTGCATACAAACCTCATATGTTTAGATTGCCACGATAGCTCATGCACTTGAAAATAGTTCTTTGTTTTCTAGTTTGAATGGCCTGAAAAAGTGTTACTTATCATATTTGTTTGATGGACTCCAATGTCCTCCCACCCGTAGGGAACGGGGTGGAGTGGAGGAGAGAAAAGTGCAAATAAAGAGGAAATACTAATTTAGCTTTCAACACTTGGTAATGATGTTGAGCTTGATGTGTAATGTGATCAAGGGCAATAAAGGATAGATGTGTTTAGACTTGCATAATTTGCTATAATTTGCTCTAAAAGAGAGATGCTTTAATATTGGGCTCAAAGATCTTTTTAGTGTGCGCTTGGATATGGGATCCATAAATGTCAATAATAGGTTAGGGCGTGCATGTTTATATTGTTGATTTGTGTGAATGATTTTATGCCCAATTGACCCGAAGTTGACCAAGGTAATTTGTGCATTTGAAAATGCGATTGTTTTAAGTACATCAAACAAATTTGTTGGTCTTAGAGAGATCTGTTGGCCAAACCCATCCTAGAATGGCAAACCCGTCTTAGTTTAAGATGGATTAATGAGAGTCTAAAAATGTGTTATGTATAAGATGCATTGATTCTTGAGGTGCTAAGCCGAAGAACAAACATTGACTTGGTGGAATTAGATTGTAGGATTGAGTAGGATACCTTAAAATTTAGTCAATACATGTGTAAATGGGATAATGTTGGGATGCCTTAATATTTAGTCAATACATGTGTAAATAGGATAATGTTGGGATGAATGTCAAATGCTTATCGCCAAGTGCCGAGGGCCAAATTTTGGGCATTACAATTGTTCCGCTTTTAATCTACTAGTGAAATTGCTAGACTAAAAGTGAAAAGGGATAAGAAAATATAGACCTCTCGCTCCACAACCTTAGGGGTGTGATGTGTGTAAGATGAAAAGTGTGCCCCTACGCCATAAGTGTGATTTTTGCAAAAGCACATGTCAAATACATATTAATGCTTGATAGAGATGCACAAAATCAATAAATGAAAATTAAAATGTGCAAAGAGTTGTAAATACATAAACAAATGCCCTTGATTGCCCCCAATGTACTTGTATTGGGAATGCATGAATAAGAAGTGCACGAACTTAGCATTGGGTTACTATGCCATTATTTAGCGTAAAGTAATTTGTGTCACTAGATCAACATCTAGCATTTGGTAGCTCGTGTCATTATATTACCATCCAACTTTTGATTAGCTCCAACTTTTGGTAGTTGCCCCTAGTGTTAATATAGCTTATGTCACCGTCTAATGTTCATGTAGCTTGCATCACTATTGTATTAGTTATGAAGATCATTCATGCCGATATAACTAAGTAAACGCCATATGTTTATCTAAATCCGGTAAGATGAATTTGTACCAAATCCATGTAAATTTGATATAAAATCTATAACGTGTAATGACAAAGCCATCGTAAATCCATGCAAATTTGTTATAAAACTCTCATTTTGTTTTGAATAACAATGTATAACCCGTGCATAAATACCATCACATTGTCTATCCTTATGGCAATGTGACCATGATTTGTGTAAACTATTGAAAGAGCTCACAATATGTCTCATCCCCCCTTTTGAGATGGGGGATGTTGTAATATATCACTTAGCTCCAAAGATAACGCGTTAGCTGAAAAAAAAATATAAGCAAAATAGTCATGATTATATATGTAAACTAAATATGGTGATATAAACAATGTGCATCATATATGATCATTAGAGAACATGTAGGAGATTCCATCTTATGGGTAGGTATATGTTATCTAATTTTTGTTGCCCGCTAAGATTAGATAACAAGCAAATTCTTGCTCAATCAAGGTTCCCGCAGTTTTGAAACCCACTAGGAGTCAAGCCTTCGGCAATACAAATGGAATCCACGATTAAAGCCAAGATTGGGACACACCAAACTCAAAAGGAAGCAACAATCTCACAAATAGTGCCAAATGTCAACTTGGTGCGAGTTCCGAAAGAAAGGAAGTGGAAGCCTCGAAGGCCCCTGCAGGGCTTACACGTGGAGTCAACTTGTAGATGACCCACCCAAAGTAAAAGTCTTCGCAGTGATATGTGGCCGGCTCATTACTTACCCAAAGGAAAGTGGCCCGATCGCAAATAATGCCAGGTGTCAGCCCAATGCACTCCCAAAAGCTACAATGGAAGCAAAGACCCTAGAGAAGCACTTGACCTCCACGTGGATTTCATAATAAATTGGCTCCAAGTTCGAGGTGATTGCTAAAAGATTGGCGATAAGCCAAAATCCACGTAGGGGCAATTATGACGCCTATCTAAAAGTTTAAATGTTCAGATATTTTGAAAAGATCAAAGGCAAGGGGTCATTTAACTTGGTCTTTTTAGGGATGAAGTTAATGCATAGTTCGTGCAAACAAGATTTAACACGGAAATACTTAAATTTGTTCACTTGCATTCAAAGTGTCATTCTCATAAAAATAGCATGGATAGGCGCCGCTTGAATCATGAGCTCAGGACCCAATGCATAAGCAATTAAAGATCCAAATATGTAATAATGATTTGGAAGAATAAGTCTCGCTCCAAGGGAGTCGGTTGCAAAATAGTTAAGAGATGCATTAAATAGGCATGACTCTCACTCTTTAAAGAACAAATAATGGGAAAGTGTGACAAAGATCTCAAAAATCTATTTCTGTCACTTCGCACCATTTATCATAATTAAAAGAGTTCGAGAAGGGTCTCTCACGCCCTTCTCCTCCTATATATTGAAACCGAAGGCTTCAAAATAGGCGACACTTCGGAGTTAGTTTCTTCTTGTCTCAGTTCTTCTTCTGTAAAAGGCAGGAGGCTGGAGCTTTAGCCTTCTTTCTGAGCTTTGTAATGGCATTTTGCCTCTTATCTATTATAATATTGTGCATGTTGTTTAGAGTAATATAATATGCCCTGTGATGCAATTTGTCCATCCTTTGCGTAATTTGTATTATCTCTGATAGCCTTTATTTCGACGTAGATAACTGTGCACGTTTTGGTGCTATTGCTATCTTCAGAAGTTGTGCTTGGATAGTTTGGAGTAGTGTTTTGTGTGGATCATCTCTGGTTTGTGGTGCATCTTGTCCACCCTTTTCATTGCCCACCTTTTTCTCTATTTCAGCCAGTTGCATTACGAGTTAACTCTTTCATTTTTCAGCGCATCGCCCCCGTTAAGTTTAAAGTTTAGTTCATTTTCTCTGACCCTCAACTCATACCAAAAAGAAGAGCCAACTTCTTTAAAATCGAGGTCACCTTAGGGCGCATGTCCCACTAACCTAAGGTTTCCTACGACTTTGATGGTTCATCCGCTAAGGATTTCCGTTAATGTATATATTAAACATATCAAATAATTTAGAGAAATCAATAGTTAAGAGTGTAACAATGAACGTTAGAGTAGTGTAGACACTCAAATTTGGTAACTTATCCTTCGGTAATGAAAAGTTTCACTATGTTTTCTTGCAAAGACAAACACTCATTCTAACTCATTCCAAGTCCAATCAATACATCTCTATAGTTTTTTTTTTTGACTTGCTCATTTTCACGATTTGCTTTATCGCTCATTCATGTTATTTATTAACTAAAGTAGTAAATTATCTCTGTGCATTATTGCATTATTCTTGATTTTATGTCACTAGCACTGGTAAAACCGCATACAATTTAGGCTAGAGTGGATTACAATCATGATCGACGTGTACAATTCTATCCCTTTTTTATCTTCCAACTTTGCTTTCACTTTGAATATCTTAAATGTGTCGTTTCATCTTTATAAGGTCGACATTATCATAATATTTCACATACAAAAGGTTATATAAGCAAGTCAATATCACTTAATACCTCACCCAACACTTTTATAAACTCCTATTGCAAATATCAATCCAAAAGCACTCAAGACTCTCATAAATCCCGTAAATCAGCCGCACATCATTTAGAGTAACAACTATTATAGGTTTGAAGCACTTAACCAAGTTAAAGAGTTTTAACCTCCATTTCCAAGCATGTAAAGGTCCTAGAGCCATGCCTTAGCAAGAGTAAAGTCACTCGAAGTGTCGTCAAAGGTCTTTAATGGACAAAAGGTTTAGTTTAGCAGTTGAAGCACATGACATCATACTACTATTGTGTTGGGTACATTCTCTACTCTAGTTAGCCCACTATCTTTGTGTCAAGAGACACGAGGGCACTCATAGGGCGTTGGCTTATGTCTCATTTTCACTTGCACATACACTTAGGAAAATTACATGAGGCTTGAGCTTACTTGAGGGCATGAAGTGTAACACTTAGATTGGTTTGATGAGGGTAATCTAGCCTCACCACACACTAATTTCTTTTTTTGTTATCTTATAATTTGATGAAGATTATTGCAAACATTTAAGATTTCTAATTTGTTACATGTTATTATAGGTTATGTAGACAAGAGTGACATATAGCAAAACATATTTCCAAACAAGTCCAGGGCACAAAATGTTATAAAACCCCACCGCAAAAGAGCCCAAGACTCAGTATCGTGCCAATCAAGACAACACAAAATCAAGGCAAGGTCGTATAGTAGTTGTATGGTCTCACACCAAGGAAGTTTCTAGTTCTAATATTAGAAACAAAACATCTCTAGTCTCAGTTCAACCTATTTACATCGTCCGCACACCCATATCTTCTCTATTTCGCTTTGTAGAGGCAAGTCTTCGTCTCCTCTTGTGCACATGAGCTATCATTATATTACTTATTATTGTTGTGTGTATCAATGTGCTATTCTGATTATGGATGGTTAATTGTAAATTAATTAGTTCAGAATAACCTCTTGTTACAAACTTGTACATCTTATATGTTGTTTTACGTATCACATTTACATTCACATCTATTTTTAGGGTGTAAACATTTGGTGAACTTGAATCATATTTAGTACTTAACCCTAGTGGCCCTAGGGTTTCTCATACTTTCCTTGTTGCATTCTAATTCACAACTTTGTCTTTTTATGTATCATCGTGAATTCTCATATATTTCACCATCTTTGTCTCAAGCATAAGGGTTCCCGACCTTGCTCTAGTATGGGTTATTATCCTGTACTTAGGTCCATGCTCCTTTATGTGAGGGAGGGGACCCATTTGCTGATTTTGTTTGCATTGATATACAATTTGACACTATTGTCTCCTATCTCTTTAGTGTGCATATTCTACTACTAATATATTTGCTCATTCTATCTTCACTATTTTCAATGACCATGTACAAGGTGAAGGTTCTCAAAACATATATAATAATCATGACCTACCCAAAGATGAGGCCCAACACTTCACATGCTTCTTGCAAGAAAATCTTGATAATATCAATGTTCTTCTCTATGTCACTTGGGATCAATTTAAGCATACTTGTCTTATCCTCAATGACTCGATCTCAATCCTACATCCCCTAATGTGCATACATATACTATTCTTACATCTATGGTGCTTATTTCATCGGGGCACATCATCGACCACTTCATAGTGTTGCTATGTCTATTCCTATAACCACTACTATTCCCACATCTCCTATCTACACTCATAGTGGTTCCGATTCTTCTTCTTCTAAGACACAAGCTCTTGAAACCCTTATTCATACTTTCGAAGCTCAAATCTTACAATTACAAGGTGTATCTGCTTCTTTTCATGTTATGGACTCTACTCATTGCTTCATAACCCACTTGCACCAAAACTGTCCTCTTATCCTTTGCCTATAGGTTTTGTAGCTCTTAAGCTCCCTATCTATGATGGCAAGAATGATCCTGAATAACATCTTCGTACATTCCATGTTGCTTGCTTGGATTATGCTTATAATGATACATTACTTACTAAACTCTTTCGTTGAACTCTAAAATATTTTGTTTTACAATGGCTCTATGATCTCCCTATACATTCTACATAAACTTGTACCCCTTTAGGTAATCCATTTCTTGCACAATTCCCTATCAATATTAGGGACAAAGTTTCCTATTCTCAAATGTCTAAAATACGACAAGGTTTTAATGAGCGCATAAGTGATTATGTTCTCGCATTATAAGCTTACACTTTCCAAGATGAACAATATTTTGGCGTATACAAAACTTCAAGATCTTGTTACACAAAGTCTTCTTAGTCCTTCGCAAGAATCAATTATCTTTGACAAGTTTCATTCATTTGATCAATTATGCCATACACATAAATAACACGAGGCTAAGGTCCTTAACATGAATAAGCTCACATATGTTGCTAATGCTCCTAACACCTTTAATCATAACTCTCAAGACAAATTTACTTTTAAAAGAGAGCCTAATGATGATAAATCGGAAGTTAAAACCATTGCCAACATTGTATCTCAACCCAAAAAGCTACAATTGCAAGCTCCTTGACAAGAGTTCACACGTTTGTTTTGTGCACCACATCTTGTACTTAATCAATTACTTGAGTCTAACCTTGTATATCTCCCTCCACCGCTTGAAGTCAATCCAATCATGCCTTGTGCTAAAAGTTTTGATGCTAATGCCCATTGTGATTATCATAGATCCGTTGGTTATATTACAAATCGACGTCTCAAGCTTTGCTAGTTATATTGATTTCACCTTTTTGATTTTAGAATGTTTTATTTAACATGCATAAAAGGATGAATAATGTTACAGGTGATTATTTTGATTTAATTAACTTCTAACATTAATTACACAAATCAAAATAATGCTTTTCAAAGTGACTAGCTATTTAACAAATGTCAAAACATAAGGGAAAGAGTGTACTTAGTTGATTGTGTGAGGATCTGGAGTAGTCCGAGTGGTTTGAGTGCAGGAACAAAAAAATTGTAATTGGAAATGCTTTTTCGTGAAATCGTGACTTGAAAATGAGCTTGGTAAAACCTTACAACTCATCAATAACGTCCGTATAGTCTTGACCATTATGTACAGTCTTGGAACTACTTGAAATTAGGGTTTGAAACTTCATGAATGCTTCACCTACTTCGACATGTGTGTTTCGTCTATTGGTCTTCTTCACTCACCTTTAAAATGACTCTGTAAACTTTGCTCAAACCCTCAAACCATTAATGCAAGGAGTTCCTCCAAAACAAAGTTAGTTGGGTTGCGAGCACCCCTGGGCACCATCGTCGTATGCATTACTCCGAAGAGGCCTCAAACCACACATCGTGCTCGTAGCATGTTATATCTACCATAATGCAATGAAAATTTGACAATTGTCTTTGACAATTCCTTGCTTGAGTTTCACACTTACCCAAATGCTTGGGAAGGGTTGTTTGCATGATGAAAATGGAGGCTCCTAAACCTAGGAGGAGACTTCAGACTAGTGGAGGGTGTTGTCCTAATGGATGTGCATGAGTTATTTCATTGTTTAGGGAGCTTTGAGTTCCTTTAGTGCTAGCTTTTCTATGAGGAGTTCGTAAAGTGCCAAGTCCCTTAAAGGAGGTATGATTTACTTTCTTATATATATGCTTCCAAAGGGTGTTGTGACATGAAACGTTGAACAAAGGGGTGTGTTTGTTCATATGAAGGTGATGGAATTGAAATAATTAATGCACAACATGTCGGTCTAAAATTGTATGGTAGGGTCGGTATGTAGATTTTCACAACTCGATCGAGATTGGCGGTTTTGGACAGGGGAGAGATTTTTAATGACTTTATGGGCCTAAGCATGGATTTTTTTAAATGTATTTTGTGCAATTAGGTTTTAAAATCTGAAAAAGAGGTGTGCAAAGATAAACATATACATGAAGTGCTATTAGGGTATGCTAAGCAAGAGTGAGGAGAGTGCATTTGTCCATACAAGTGTGCAATGTCAAGATTAATAGTGTCAAAGGATAGATTGTCAAATTTGAGTGTCTACATTTGACCCCCCCCCCTTTAAGTATGAAATTGAAAATTACATACTTAAAAGAAAATATACTTGAGTGTGTAGATACACTTTGTTTTTGCTCGTAGTAACTTTGTTTTGCAGTGTTCCATTATGTTGGTGTTGGTGCGCTCCAAGATGCAACCTGCAACACAAAGTGTAGTCAATGCTCAAGATAGGAAATTGAACTATAACTCAAATGTAATGAAAGTAATGTAAAGAAATGTTCAACAAGAAATGCCAAAAGAGATGCAAAAATGGAAGAAATGCACCTGTCTGTTTTGCGGAGGGAATGTGCTCTTGTTCTTGTGCCTTGGAAATTCTAGATTTGTTGAATTATGATGGAGAATTAGGGATGATTAGTGCCCAATTGTGTCGAGGAGATGTTGATACATTAGGTGTACAAAACCAACACACGAATGCTAAAGAGAAGAACAAAAAAATGAGGAGCCGAAGCACCCTACGAATGAAAAGACCGTGCATCAAAGTTATTTAACAACTCTGATATCTTCCACTTAAGTGCAAGAGGATATGAAGAATTGCCTATGAAGAAATTATTCACTTCAATACCTTTCATAACCCCACCGACCATACCACCTCAGACGGTATAAACCTAATTTTGTAAATTAAAACACAATAGAAAAGGGAATAAGTGTCCCCATACTCTTCCCATGTACCACACAATCGAGTAGGATTGATGCATGCTGAAATTTGACTAGAGAAAGAAGACTCATGCCCCTAATGTGCTCAAGTCGATGCATTAGGTGTACAAAACCAACACACGAATGATGAAGAGAAGAACAAAAAAATGAGGAGCCGAAGCACCCTACTTGAAATAAAAGACCGTGCATCAAAGTTATTTAGCAACTCGATATCTTCCACTTAAGTGCAAGAGGATATGAAGAACCACCTATGAAGAAATTATCCGCTTCGATACCTTTCATAACCCCATAGACCATACCACCTCGGATAGATATAAACCTAATTTTGTAAATTAAAACACAATAGAAAAGGGAATAAGTGTCCCCATACTCTTCCCATGTACCACACAACCGAGTAGAAACCGAGTAGGATTGATGCATGCTGAAATCGACTAGAGAAAGAAGACTCATGCCCCTAATGTGCCCAAGTCGATGCATTAGGTGTACAAAACCAACACACAAATGGTGAAGAGAAGAACAAAAAACGAGGAGCCGAAACACCCTATGAAGGAAAAGACCGCACATCAAAGTTATGTAGCAACTCTGATATCTTCCACTTAAGTGCAAGAGGATAGGAAGAACTGCCTATGAAGAAATTATCCGCTTCTATACCTTTCATAACCCCACGAGACCATACCACCTCGACGGATATAAACCTAATTTTGTAAATTAAAACACAATAGAAAAGGGAATAAGTGTCCCCATACTCTTCCCATGTACCACACAACCGAGTAGAATTGATGCATGCTGAAATCGATGGAGAAAGAAGACTCATGCCCCTAATTATGTGCCCAAAACTAAGATAGAAAATCTAAATTTGAAACCATATGAAAACCCTGTTCTAATGGTGAAAAATATGGAGAAAAATCCCTAGGCAAAACCATATCGTAGGGTCAAAAATGTCCATATGGTCATGACCGGTCCGAATGTTTCTAACCGTGTAGATTTTTTTGGATTTCGTATGCGAGTTCAATTTCGATTCGTTTATGTTTGCCTCTACATGCGTTTGAGTTCAATTTCTGATTTGTTTATGTCTCCGCCTCTGCATATGTTTGTGCCCAAAGAAATTTCTATCTATTGGAAATGTAGAATAGTCCCTAGATGTTTGCCCCCTCTTTTGAGACACTTTTGATGAAAAAATTGATTGTGTGAATCAAAAGAAAATATGTATACTCATGTTTGAGAATATGAGAATCAGGTATAATCTGCTAAAATAATAATGTGGTGGCCACCGAGAAAAGTTGTATTTATAAAGGGGATGCACATGGTAGAAACCATGGCGCAAAACAAGAGCAACAATAACAAAAACATGATAACCATAACAATGTCAATGCATCAAAACAATAATAACAATAGTAAATCATGTGTTAGTAGAAAACAAGTGCATACATTGTAAAATCAAGTTAAAACATATCAAACAATATCACACATGTAAAGGTGAAGTGCTCGAACATGGGACACCCACAGGTCATGCAAAACAATTAAGGCCCTTAGGCCAACAAATAAGAGATGCACAACCACACACAAGACATAACGCTGAAAACATGGGACACCCATAGTGTCACAAGAAAATCAAGGCCCTTAGGCCACAATCAGAGTAACAAATAAACATACACACACAACTAAAAACATGTATGAAAAACACATATATCCAAATGTGATGAAAAACACATAACATATGATATAAAAGAGCCAATGAAGCAATAATTGTAAGTGCTACACAAGACACGTGTTAGTCATGTTAGTCCAAAAGATAAAAATACAAAATATATATGTAACCAAGTGTAATGAGGAAATAAAGGAACTATAATGGAAATATAACACCTATATATAGTATGCAAAAGTATATGCCCCAAAGGTTAGCAATCTGGGTAAAGGTCAGGCCAACACTGTCATTGTGTATCACTCAATATATGTCCCGCATCATGCTCAATATACCATGTGAACGTATGTGTATAAAGAAGAAATGTTATCTATCAAACAAATGAATAAACATGATGTATAATGTAAAGTGTAAACAATGTATGCCATAGAAATATGTCCTAATTGTTTATTTTTGCAAATATTTGATTTTTTTGTATTTTGAAAATAATTTAGTGTTTTAATATTATCTTTGCATAACTATGTACAAGAAGAGGGGGATAACATGAGAGCTATCCCAATAGAACCTTGTGAGGAGGTGAAGCAACCACATAGGATGATGGAGGGTGAAGTGAAAAATGGGACTCAAGTGGAAGTGAAACCGTTGCGGTGATATGTGCCAAAGAAGGCCTACGAGGAGAACCATAAATAGTAGAGCATTGGATAAAATGCGATGTGTGATATTTGTGTGGTAGACTAAAAGAATAAGAACTCCTAGAAGATCTATGAGAAATTGTAAAGGGAGTCATAAGGTTAGAAGATTTGCGTAAAATCCTATGAGAGTGCGATTCATTAGAGACAATGTGCACAAAGGAAGGCCTAGGAGGAGACCTAGAGGCCTTAGAATTGTGTGATGTAACATGTGCAACTAAAAGCAGCATAGTAGACCTAGAACTATGTGAATTCATATGTGCAATCAAAGACCTAACAAGATACCTAGGAGGACTAGTATTATGTAAAGTAGTGTGCACAACCAAAAGCCTATCAGGAGACCTAGGAGGACTAGAATTATACAAATTAGGGTGTGAAACAAGAGACCTATGTGAAGAGTGATAGAAACTATAGAAGAAATGTGCATGTTAGAGTGAAATCCCTAAGAGGAATACCCCAAATAGTGAAAACTTGTCGATGATGAATAAACTTGATACACTAATTGTTGAGCAGACATAGTATTGTCCTAAGGAGAAGACACACATAGGATTCGTGTGCGGGAACAAGGCACATTTGAAGGCGTGGAAAGATAGGAAAGGAAACACATGCCAAAACAAGTTGACTCAGGACTTAGCCAATTTTATGGATACATGCTATTTTGGAGATAGTGTATGGAGCACACATCGGGATGGAGACTTGCATGACATGCAAATGGTATTTTGGGAACGAGTGACTGATAAGCGCCATGCATGAGCTTGAGTTAATAATAGGATTACTTCTTCCAATTAACTATATGATGTCTATTATTAGCGCACTTGCATGTGTGCATGTTATTGTAATTGTGCATGACTATTCTCAACATGAGACCTATTGTAAGAAGTGCATAAGTGGTGAAGGGAAAGTCCCCACCCCTATAAGTATGTATTGAACTATGTAGTTTAGTAGTGGTGAGTTATTATAGAGTTATGTTGTTGGATATGATGCGTGCATGACTTATGGTGATACTTTATAATGTAAGAAGCTTTTATGTTTTACAATGTTTAATGTAATGGAGTATGTTGGTTGGATAATGGTGTTAAACATGACTATAACTAGTTCTTGTATGGTTGATTTTATTATAGTTATTGTTTAATTTATGATTCTCGAGAATATGCTATGAGGAATGTTTATGGTTATTTATGGTCATGAATATGCTTTATCTTCATTACACTAACATCCCGCACAAGCAACTCTAAAGAGGGGTCTCGTACCTTTGCGTGCTTCGGGTGAGCGCTCGGCTCAGTGGGTGATATGCAAGCGTGTCCGAGTTTTGTACTGGGACCTTTTTTCAATTGTTTTCAAGATGGTTCGTGATGAAGATGTACCGATTGACCTTAGCAAGTGTTGAGGAGTGGATAAAAGATTTGGAAGAAGAGTACACTTGAAGGTTTTGCACTAGATCTCTATTTGATGCACGTGCGTGGGTGGAGAAGAATTTGTATGACTTGTTTATTTGAGAACTTTTTGCTATCTTTCCGGTAGAGCTGTACAAGTGGCTAGTTGCTTATGTGTCTAAAAAGTATTGGAGGTATCGCACACTTGTCTGGACGCAAGAAGAATTTCAGGTCCTTTATGATGTTAACCTGATTTAGATGCACATTGTGGATACTTGGTTCCACGGTGTTTTGAATAGCTATATTTTGGAGTACTCAATTTCCACTTACTCGTGCTCGAGGTAGTTGAGTTCTAGTTTTTACGTTATCCCAGGGGAACTTATTTGCAAGGCATTCCACTGGAAATCAAAATCTTGATGGTAACCCTAAACTTGGAAGAAAAACTGATGGCTAGATAAACCCCACCACATGGGCGGGGTAGGAGCAGGTCTTGTGAAGGATGACGGACCTAGCGGCAGAGAGGTAGCAAGAAGAAAGGTGACTTAAGTACAATGAGGCACGCAAGAGGGAGATAGAGAAGTAACGTGATATTGGAGGATGAATGGCGTTGAGGAGAGAGATGGCTCGTGAAGGATTTGAACCTCACGTATAAGGCATGGAGCCAGAGCATATGGAACTCCCCCATTTGGGAAAGCATGATAGGGAACTCTTCTCGGCCTCACATGGGAGTGCGCCAACAAAGATGCCATGGGCTGTGGGTGTGCATCTGAATCTACCTTACAACCTAGCCCTTGTGCTTGGTTTTCTAGTATCTAGTACAACCAATAGTCAGCAAGCTAGTTTGGGTAGTAGGAGAGCAGGAGTAAGTCAAATAGAAAGTACATCTATGGTAGGAAAACATCTTCTTTGTTTTTGGAGGTACCTTCTCGAGCACATCGTTAGTGTAGAACTCAAGCGTGCAAAATTTTGGACTCACTTCTGGGAGTAGTACCACTTCGCAGACTGTAGGAGTTCAATTTAGTACCACTATAGGGACACATGGCAAGTATATCCATTGGTCCACTTCCGACTACAAAGTGCGAAGGATCGGGGGCATATGTGGCTCTAGTTCTGGTGGTTCTAGAGGCAGAGGTAACATAGGAGGTTTTGGATCAGGTGGGAAGGGTCCTCATCAACCCCAAAATATTTACATGGAGATGTCTCTCTGTCTTCCAGAGTATAGGGGCATAAAAGATGCTGCTTAAACACGTGCACATGTGTGAGATACTGTGGTGTACAAAAGTAATTACGACTTCTGAGCACAAGGAAAGTCAGTTTGCAACTACATTGCAGGGACGCGCACACAGTTGGTACATGAAGTTTGACCCTAATCAAACTTGCGTAGATTATGCAACATTAAAGGATGCTTTCCTTAAGGAGTTTCATATCCTCGAGTTTGAGTAGAAGAAGAGTATAAGTGCGCTCAAGGATATTAAGCGGGAACTACCGAGAGCGTTCGGGAATATGATGTCCATTTCACGACACTTGTTGTCTAATTTTTCTTATGATATTCATGCTAGCCAACATGCACATTGGTATGTTGGGGCTTTATCACACCTTTCGAAGGGCCTGTCACATAAGACATATACGGACCCACGAAAAGTACTTGAAGTTGCTTTACGCGCTAAAGCGATCGGGAGTATGGACATTGGAGTGAGTCCATTCCGGAGTCACAGATTGCAGCTATGGCAAAGCTGTTGGAGAAACTATCAGCAAATTTAGCACATGAGACACACACTGGGATTTGGTGTACATATTATGAAGTGGAAAGGCACACTAAGGATAGTTGTCTCCATGCAGATCGGTCGTTCATTGTTTTAGACCGTGAGATATGTCATTTAGACCGTGATGCAAGCCGCTATCCATTATTACAACGCGCGATAAGAAACAATGTATCTTGTTATTGTAAGATTTTCCGGTCCATGACTCACAATACATAAGACTGTAAGTTGATTGGTCAGATCCATGATGCCATAGATATTGGTGTGCATCCGATAGGAGTATCAAATAACTCTACGGGAAAAAGTGAGCAACATGATCGTGACCAAGCACAAGCGTGCTATGATCGAGAATGAAGGGCTCTTTAAAGGATGTCGTGGTAGATACCATGGTGGATCCGAGGGTCGAGGCCATGGTGGTGGAGGAGGCGAGTTCCCTTGTGGAAAATTTTCTACATGCGGATCTCCTAACCACTACAAGCACGAATGTCCTCAGAATATTACTTGTTATTTTGTCGGAAGAATCACAGCTATGAGGAATGCCTGAAATTATATGAGCATCTTAGGAAGCAGCATAAACATGAGAACAAGGGCGCATGGATGGTTAGAATACAACGTGTTGTGGAAAATAAGTGGATGCTAAAGCTCGCACTTGAACACGAAGTGTTACTTGTGAAGAATACAACACGTCAAGTTGCAAGTTGCCCCGTGGAAGCATTACAAATGTAAGCTTTGCCATCACTAAGGAGGATATTTTACATGCAAGGTACCTAGATTCTACACATCAGAAGGAGTTTTATCAGGAGACCATGAAGGTACTAAGAAATCTTCAGGGTGAAATACAATGTTTAAAAGAACAGTCAAGAAGTTAGAACAAAAGAAGGCAACAAAGACAATCCAATTGGATATTGATGACTTAAAAGAGGTATGCAAGATGTTGTGCCAGGAGAATATCATTCCATTATTAGGGAATTGGCTAAAGGGAAACACTCCGCGCTCAAGTATTGAAAATGGACAGCATATCTTACATGCTAATATTCCCCCTCATAACTTGTATTACGACAAGGAGATCACTCGAATCTTTGTTGTGGATGGGTGGCTTTTGAGCAATATATTGATTGACACAGTGTGTAAGTTAATGTGCTTACTTTAGATGCACGGGTGCAGATGGACAAACCTCCATGCAACCATCCTCTAATGTCTGTTTATGGCTAATTGAACCGAGGCCACTCCCATCGGAGTTTTAAAGGATGCATCCATTACTATACAATGGGCCAAGTTCACTTTGGGGACTTTGAGTTCTTATCACTTGCGAAGCAAACAAATTCCTAGCTCTACTTAGGCACTCTTGGTGCTATGCAAATAATGCTGATCTACGGTTCAACAAGGGGTATATAAGTTTTGTGAACAAGGATGAAAGAGTGATTATCCCTTGGACGAGATGGGAAATCTACATCTTATGTTAAACCCTTGAGTGAGGAAGACCTAAATAGAATTTATGTACGCGCCATTCGGGACCCGAAAATACTTGAGCCATCTAAGGAAGGAATCCTCCAGTGGGAACATGCATAGTCTATTAGTGATACTACAAGTATTGCTTGTGATAATTGGGCACATGAAATCTATGAGATGGTTGGGTGTGAAGTAAGAAGCACATTTGCGCAGAGAAGCAAACCTTGTTGTGTTAGGAGGATAGGTAACTATGTACCTCGGTACATTGGAAAAGGAGGCTCTATGGTATTCAAGTGCGTCATTGAGAAGCGAGTTGATAGATCAAGTGGAAATAAGAAATATGTTAGTGTATACCCTACGCGGGACATCAACGCACTGGTGGATGGTTCACAGGGATAATCTCATAGAATGGAGTGAAGTCATAATTTCTCTAACCACTTGGTTCTTCAGGAGCAATGTGCCTACTCAAATCTGCATGTATCATGGTAATCAACCTATTCAGCACCACGTTCAATAGTGTGAGAGACTCTGGACAGAGGGGCAAGAAGCTTTACCACCTTCACTATGGGTGCACAAAATTTATTCCACTTTACAAGGCTGCACATGCACTTGGTATGTTTATGCGGAGCTGCATAGGGAGACTGGAAATTGGCAGGACTTGATTGCAGGAATGACCCAGACTTTTGACTACTTCTCTACTAAACCTCCGGTAGAAGAGGCATTAAGGGTTATAAAGCGCTTAACTATGGGAGACAGTGTAAAGGATGAATAACTCATTCAGGAGTTATTTGGTGAGGTAGACTTAGGAGCGCATTTTGATGAAGTAGAAGAGATAAATGCCACACTACTTAAGCGCACTTTTTGTGAGAAAGAAAAAGGAAAGATGGTCTACATAGTGGATGATGAAGAAGTAGAAAATTTGGATATAGATCATTCAACATGTACGTGCGAAGTGTTAGACAAGTATGGATAAGAACGCGCACGCCTATCATGAACTTATAAAGACCAAGAAAGTGAACATTTACACAAATGCTAAACCTAAGGAGGCAATAATGGGGATTATTGGTCGATTCGAAGTGGAAAAGATAATTGAATTACTACATGATTTCAAGGACTTATTTCCTAGGGGCTACCATGAGTTAAAAGGAGTGCATGAGTCATTAGGGGAGATGAAGATTAAGCTAAAGGAAGATGTGCACCGGTCAGGAAGAGACCTTACAGGATGAACCCTAACCTACGTGTAAAAGTTAAAGAAGAAATTGACAAAATGCTGAAATTTGGTATCATTAAGCCCCTAGAAGAGTCAGAGTGGGTTAGCCCCATGATAACCAATATAAAGAAAGATGGCCGGATTAGGATTTGTGTGGATTACATGGAGCTAAATGTTGTGTGTGTGATTGATCCTTTTCCTATGCCTTTCACTAAGGAAATATTAGAAGGTGTTGCAGGGCGCGAAGTTTACTTTTTCATAGATGGATTCTCAGGGTATCACCAGTCGAATTGTTCAAAGGATCAAGAGAAAATGATTTTTTCCACCGAATGGGGAAGTTTTGCATATATTGTGATGCCATTTGGTTTGAAAAACGTGCCTGTTGTATTTTCGCGCATAGTTGTTCAAGCATTCTAGGATTTTATTCACAAATTCTTGCAGGTTTACTTGGATGATTGGACGGTATATGAGCTTGTTAAGGATCATTATGATAGTTTGTGTTTAATGTTTGAAAGATTTAGACAATTAAGCATCTATTTAAACATCAAGAAGTGCGTGTTTGCTACACCTTTTGGAACTCTGTTAGGGAACATCATCTGCAAGGAAGGTTTGTTAGTAGATCCAACTAAGGTTGTAGTTATTGTAGGCTTAGAGGAGCCTACCAGTCAGAGTGAGGTGCGAGATTCTTGGGCCACATAGGGTATTACAGAAAATTTATCAAAGGATATGCGAAGATTTCCGCACCCCTGGAAGAGTTACTAAAAGGAAAAGGGACATTCTATTGGGGAAAACTACAACAATGCGCATTTGATGCATTGAATGAGAAACTTAGTACAACACCTATTTTACGTTTTCCCTCATGGAACTAGCCATTTCACGTACATGTGGATTCCTCTAGCACAACCATTGGCATGGTGTTAGCTCAGCCTGGAGAAGGTATTATAGATCATCCTATCTGTTTTTGCTAGTAGAAAGTTGACTCTTGCGAGAACATGATTACACAAATACAGAGTGCGAGGCCTTGTCAATGATCTACGCGATTTATAAATTGAGACAATATTTTCTAAGAACACCCTTTGTATTTTATACTGATCATATGACATTAAAATACTTGGTAAATAAGCCCATTTTACAGGGGCACATATGTCGATGGGTGCTCTTATTCTAAGAATTTGACTTTACAGTCATGGTAAAACCAGGTAAAAGTAATTCTGGCCTAGACCACTTATCAAGGATTCAATCAGGGGAGGACGCGTAGACAATTGAAGATACAATGCCGGATGCATAGTTGTACATGTTACATTGCGTGCCTTCGAATTGGAGGATATTGCTATCTTTTTACGCACATGTATGACGCTAGAAGGAATGAAAGCATTAGAGAAGAAACAACTTGCAATTTATGCGACACCCTTCATGTTGATCAGTGGTGACTTATACAAACTATCTGAGATGAAGTATTGTGCCGGTGTGTACTAGAGCATGAGCGCACAAATATCATGGAAGAGGATCATGGTGGTATTGTAGGTGGGCACTATGCAGGTGATGCCACTGTGCACAAGATTCTACTCGTTGGATTATGGTGGGAGACCCTATACAAGGATTGTAAAGAGTATTGTAAGGCATGTGATCATTATCAACACCTTGGAAAACCCAGGAAAAGAGATGAAATGCCTTTAAGGCCTATTGCTAGTGCAAAACCCTTTGAGAAACAAGATATAAACTTTGTGGGTCATATTTCCCCAACCGCGTGTAGAATTGGGTCGCGTTATATCATCACTTGCACAAATTATCTTACTAGGTGGACAAAAGTAACACTGCGCAAAGGATTATACAACAACTATAACAACTGTGAGGTTCTTATGGAAAAATATTCTTACTAGTTATGGATGTCGTTGATCTTGACAAGTGATAGGGGTACACACTTCTTGAATGAGACAATCATGATATTTTGGATGAATTTATGGTTGCGCACCATTGGACTACACCTTATAATCCTCTACTAAATGGCACTGCGGAGAGGCCTTCAATAATATATTGAGCAGGACCTTGACATAAATTTGTGATGTTGGAAGGAAAGATTTAGATGATAAAGTTTCGATGTGCTTTAGGCGTATAGAAAAACCTACGGGAGGTTGAATAAGGCCACACCCTTTAGTTGGTGTTTGGTGCGAAGCAGTTCTTCCACTAGAATTCATGTTACCATCATTGCGTATTACGCGTCTTTGGAGGTCTAGCTTATGAGCAAGTATTAGAAGAAAAAATTGTGAGTTAATACAGTTGGATGAGAGGAGCGCCATAGCACGTTGGAGTCAAAAGCGAGGAAAAGGCCGGGCGAAGGCATGGCATGAAAAACACATTAGGGACAAGAAGCTTGAGGTTGGACAAATGGTACTTCTTTATGATTCTAAGTTTTGTGCCATCCAGGAAAGCTTAAGGTGCATTGGTTGGGACCGTATATTATCACTCATATACTTGAATCAGGTGCTTGCTAGTTAGAGGCACTTGATGGAATACGGTTACTGGTTACTTTAACGGGATTAGGCTGAAACCCTACTATAAATAAGTCTTCTTGGTGTTTGTAATAAGGCAATATTGCCATTTAGTATATGTTTCCCTTTCTGTATTTCTTTTAATGTATTTCCTTTTTCGTCGCTATGCTTTGTCAATTTAGTTTGATGTTTTGAGTAATAAGCATGCTTGCATATTTGGAATCTAATTACAATATGAAGTATTTTTATTCGTAGAGGACTGCACATAACATTGGTGTGGGGTGGTTATTTTTATTCACAAATGGGTACACATGAGAACAAACTGTTACAGGTGCTATTCAAGTATGGAAAGGAGTTGTTAGAAAGGAAATTACTTCTAAAGAAGACCATAAATGGAAATGAATGAATGAACAATATAATGCGAGGTAAGCAACGAGTGTGGAAACTACTAGAAGAGGGTGCAATAGTGAGGTACTTCGCCCATGGAAGTGCATGGAAGAGAAGTCTGTAGCCATAAGGTAGGAAGGCACGCTAGAAAGTTATAATTGGGGCGAAGGTGTACCACGCGGAAATTGGGAAAATGGTCAAGTAAATGGACTAATTTTTAAAAATCTATATAAGAATGTGATGCAGGTTCATTTTTACCTTTATGATCACAAGTATTCAAGCGAGCTAAGTGCGATCGAGCCAAGTGAATCGTATTGAGGTGCAGAGAGCTACGAAAGCAGACGTGGAGAGCAGATTTGTGCACGGAAGTGGTTTCCGTCCCCTTTGGTGAAGGGTTTGAGCACAACAGAAGCATTGAGAAGGAGCTAAGACACGCGATTTCGAGCTAGGGTTTGAGCTTACTCGATACAAAACACAAAAGGTGGGATTTTTACAATGGCAGAAGAAAGTACTCTGAATAGGCACAAAGGGAAATAAAAAGGTGGAGGTTAAGGTCGAAGTTGCACCCGAGTGAAACTTTTCAGAAATGTAGTAACGAGGAGTGATAGTTGGACGGGATTGGGATTCCCACGTTTGTTGATGCAAAGTAAGTGATTACAATCAACGACCACCGACAACATGGGAGAATTGGATGTGTTGTTGAACAAGAAGACCAACAAGCACACAGTGGATGATATGCCAATATATGATGATGCGTTGGGGAGAAGTTTATTAAGAAGGTAGGGGTTTATCAGTTATATGAACTCCCATATTTTGGAAAACCAAAAGCTTTATACCAATGGCTTATGAGTAGAGTCCATGAGGACTTTTTCTATTTTTCTAGATGAAGTTTAAAGATCACAACATCCCTTAATGCCACATTCGACAGGATGAAAGGCATAGAGACAAATATTATGAGCGATTGACTAATAAGACAACCTGTTATAACCACGAATGGAGTTAGGATACTCTAATGGACGACCATGGTAGATGTGATAGACATTGGAGGTGAGATTAAAAGTAAATATCTAGAGTTGATCCTCCCAGGTTGAAGAAGATGATGTTGTAGAGTAAAATCCATTATTTTGTACAATGATTCTTTACATTCTTTCAATTCTTATTCTTTATTATTTGGGAACATCGAAAGAATTCCCATTGTTAGGATGACAATGTACTTTAGTGTGGGGTAATGTTGAGCAGACATAGTATTTTCATAAGGATAAGACACTCATAGGATTCATGTGTGGGAACAAGGCACATTTGAAGGTGCGAAAGATAGGAAAGGAAACACGCGCTAGAACAAGTTGACTTAGGACTTAGCCGTTTTTATGGATATGGGCTATTTTTGGAGATAGCGTGTGGAACACACATTGGGATGGAGACTTGCGTGACACACAAATGGTATTTTGGAACGAGCGAATGATAAGCACCATGCATGAGCTTGAGTTAATAATAGGATTACTTCTTCTAGTTAACTATATGATATCTATTACTAGTGCACTTGCATGTGTGCATGTTATTGTAAAGGCGCATGGCTATTATCAACATGCAACCTATTTTGAGAAGTGCATAGGCAAGTGAAGGGAAAGTCCCCACCCCTATAAGTATGTATTGAACTATGTAGTTTAGTAGTGGTGAATTATTGTAGAGTTATGCTGTTGGATCTGATGCACGCATGACTTATGGTGATACTTTATAATGTAAGAAGATTCTATGTTTTACAATGTTTAATGTAATGTAGTATGTTGGTGGCAATGATGGTGTTAAACATGATCTGTAACTAGTTCTTGTATAGTTGATCCTATTATAGTTATTGTTTAATTCATGATTATCTAATATCTAGATCTCGAAATATGATCGAGGAATGTTTATGGTTATTTATGGTCTTGAATATGCTTTATCTTCATCACACTAACATCCCGCACAAGCAAATCTAAAGAGGGCATGATACCTTTGCACGCTTTGGGTGAGCGCTCAGCCGAGTTGGGTGATGTGCTAGCGCACTTGAGTTTTATACAGTGGATTCTAGGTTGCATCACTAATGAACTATTGATGGAGCAACCTAAGAACACATAGCCAAGGGAGACCTAGATGTAATACTCTAGTACAAAAAATTTTCTTGACCAAGAATGAAGTACGTGTAGAGATAGAACTAACTATGATCAGTAGTGTAATGCGTCGAAAGTGCACATCACAATCAAACACAAGACTCTCAAAAGAGATCCAAGAGATTGAAGTAATGGCCACACAAAAACATTATCCTTACTATGTGGAATAACCAAGACACCATGAATAGGAATATGATGAATATAGACTAGAATAGATAATTTGTCAGAAACAAGTGTCTCATATATATCAGAATCAACAAAAGAAATGATCGATGTAAAAGATGATCTACGAGTAATAGTGCCAATCATAACATCAATTAGATGATCATAAGAAGGTGGTGGCACCACACTGTGAGTGTTATGAAGTTTTGAAATAGATGTTTAATTAGTATGCTTAGGAAGTGGATCATTGAATATTTTCAACTTAGAATTGTTATTTGTAGGCTTAGAAGATTCAATGGGTTCATCCCATTCAATTGCATTAGATTCAATAAGATCATGAATGACATGTCATAGCTTAATACATCTATCCGTAGTGTGACCAATACATCTATGATAATTAATAAACATTAACATTAAAGCCCTTACTTCGAGGCTTACTCGTATAACCTCAAATGGTGGAGGGAGAGACATGAGATTACACTCAAGTAATTTCTTTAGAACAATGTACGAAAGACAAGGTAACCTGTATAAATTGTTTTCTTGTAGGTTATAATTGGAGCTTAGTAGTTTGAGCAACAATGTTGAAAACATCATTAGAAGCAACCTTAGGGTCATTAGATTTTCCCTTGAAATTAGATTTTCTTTGAAACTTGGAATTTGATGTATTAGAGGTGCTAGAAACATACTTGAATTTGTTCATGTGTTATAACCTAGATTCATGTTCTTTCAATGCATGAAATAGATGGTCAAAAGATGTAAAGTTATCAAATATGACTGATTCTTGCAATGCGGGAAACAAATTGAGTAAAATGGTATTGTAACTCAATGTTAGCTAAAATGTTGTTCATATTAGTAAGCATTGTTCTATAACACAACATAATCATTGATACTCTCATTAGATCCTTGTTTAAGCTTAGAAACTTGTGCATAATATATCTTATCCCCAATGTTGATTGAAAATTGTGCCAAAAATTGATTTGCTAATGTAGTAAAAGAATGCACAAAATGTGTGGGGAGATCATAAAACCATTGTAAAGAAAATTCATTAAGACTCGAGGAAATAACTTAGTAATTAATACATCATTAGACACGTAGTAAAAATAGGAAAAATGGAATGGTCTAAGATGTTCTTGGGAATTTCCCTTGCCATCATAAATAAGAAGCTTAGGTGCAACAAAACCAATAGGCAAAGGATATGAAACAACTTCAGGTGCAAGTGGATTATGCAATAATTGAGAAGAGTCCATAATATTAGAATTATGAGAGACACCTTGTTGTAATTGTAAAATTTGTGCTTGTAAAGAATGAACAAGGGACTCAAGAGCTTGTGTGCTAGATGAAGATGTATGCGAGCCATTATGATGATATATAGGAGATGTAGTAGCAATATTGGCTACGGATATAGGCCCAAACACATTTTGCATAAGAATATTAGGTTCCCCCAAGGAGGTAGGCATAATAGATGTAGGTATAGTAGATGTTGCCATATTGATGCGGGAGCATCCTAGGTTTAGAGCGATCTGCAAAATTTTTGGCTAAGTATGGGTGCATGCAAGAATGGAGGCACAAGAAGTGAATTGGAAGAGCACAACATAATAGAAGGAAGATTTCACGAAAGGGTGCTGATAGTTTGATGCCTTGAATTGAAAGGAAGGTGCAACACATGAAATTTTTGAGAAGTAAAGAAGTAAAGAGGAACGACACAGGAAAATGAAGAAATGGGATATTTATGGAGTAGACAGGAAGAATAAGGTGCGGTGATGCACATAGGATTTTGGTAGAGCAAAGTGTAGTTTTGAATTAGCTTAGAGGATTAGAGGCATGCAAGTATTTGCAAAAGGAGTTAGGAACAAAGATTAAATGATCATGCAATAGATAATGCTACAAGAGGGAGCACAAATGTTTAGGAGAAGGCCTAAAACCTAGAAAATAGTGCACAATAAGAGTTAAAGGTAAAGCTTAAACAAATGAGCGCACGACATATGTTAATCAAGGCATGGAAATGAACATGGGAGAAAAGAGTGTGTAGAAAAAATGGATAGTTGGTGGACAAGACAGGGATGTGAGAAGTTTTTTGACATGGATGCTGACAAGGATAGATGGTTAGATGAGCCAATGACCATATCAACATGACATGAGTAGGGGTAAGGTAGATTAAAGCGTTAAAGGAACTCAATTCAAATTTGAATCTAAGTGGGAAAATTTGAAATTTTATAGAAGGATCCAACCTGCCCAAAGACAAATTTCAAATGATGAGAGAGAAGCCGAAAATAACAGGGCACGAGACTATAAAAGGAGGATGAGTTCACCAATTATGGATCTTTGAAGGTTAGCATGGTTGAGATTTAGTGAGAGATGTGTGTGGCCATTATATCCAAGATTTTTGAACAGGCTTGTAAGTACGTAGTCTAGTCTCAGTAAGCACTACTATGAAGAGGCCTTAAACCACATGTAATTCTCCCAACATGTGATATATATTTTAGTGTAATCGGGGTTTGACAACCGTGCTTTGATAATGCCTTGCTTGAGTTTCACACTTGTTCAAATGCTTGGGAAGGTTCACTTTTCTTGTTTGTATGATGAAAATAGGGGCTTCTAAACCCGGAAGGATACTTTAGACGTATGGAGGGTGTTTCCCTAATGGATGTGCATGAGTTATTTTACTATTTAGGGAGCTTTAAGTGCCTTTAGTGCTAAATTTTGCATGAGGAGTTCATAAAGTTCTAGGTCCCTTAAATGAGGTATGATTTACTTGCTTATATATGCTTCGAAGGGTGTTATGAAATGAAAGGACGACCAAAGGGGTGTATTTGTTCAAATGAAGTTGTTGGAATTGAAAGAATTAGTGCACATGTTGTTTCAAAACTTTATGCTAGCGTCGGTATGTAGATTTTCACGACCCGACCAAGACCGACAATTTTAGAGGGAGAGAGAAAAACACATTTTGACTTTATGGGCCTAAGCATGGATGTTTCTAGATGTATTTTGTGTAATTAGGTTTTGAAACCCGTCGACATAGAGGTGCGTAAAGATAAACAAGTACATGAAGTGCTATCAGGGTGTGCTTAGCAGAGTGAGGAGAGTACATTTGTCCATACAAGTGTGCAATGTCAAGATTAGTAGTGTCAAAGGGTAAATTACCAAATTTGAGTGTTTACATATGCAATGCCTCAATGTTGGTGTTATTGAATGGGATGCTCCCATTGAATCTAAGCCCACTAATAATAAGGTAAAGCTCAAAATTTTTAGTGACTCACTTTCTGATCATAATATTGCTAAATTTACTTCAGAGGTGCACCATGCTCATCATGTTGTACCACCTCTACCTTCTTATGATCACCTATTGGATGCTACTTATTGCTATTGTTACTATTACATCTTTTATTCAGATTATTACTTTTGATAATACGAGATCGCTCACGATCTTGTTTATGATACACTTGATATTCATGATTTTATTGATTAACATCATATACATAGTGTTTTGGTTGATAGTAATGCTAAACATAATATACGCACTCTCAATTTGTTTTATTTATCTTTGATATACTAAAAAGAAAGCAACATTTGATCCTAAGGAATAAATGGGGCATATTGTTCTCCCTCTCACAACTTGATTTTTTACTATTGCTATTTCATTTTTTTGGTTGTATTTTCTATTCCTTCATGTGACACGTTTTTAGGTTTCCCTTGGATATGTGTTTTTGTGGTTATGCCCTCTATATTAAATCAATGTGTAAAGTTTATTCATAATCGTTATGTGGTTATAGTTAAGGGTATACTATATGAAGGGCCAAAAATGTGTCTTAATGGCTTGCACTCTTAGGTATTCCGTTCTACAAGGGTATGAGGCAACAAAGAGGAGACACACATGAATTGACACACAATTGATTGATTTAAAAGGGGATACAATGAGCACTAAGGTCGCATATCCATAGGGCAATGATCCCCACACTAGGTCAACCTAGGGTTTCCAAGGCCTATGGTCAAGATAAAGAGGGGTACCCTTCTAGGATATTGGGTAATGGGGAAGAGATATAAATCAATGGAAATATATGAAAAGAATGTACAATCTATACAACTGAAATGTAAATAAAGGAAAGCTAAGGATCTGATCATATAAGAACAATATGCTAGCTATCATTAATGTACATACAATACTAGGCTAACATAGAACAATGAGAAAGGAGATGAACTAATCTATGCAAAATGACAAAGAGGGTTACAAAACTTACTTGTAGGATGGTTGTTTATGCATCTATCTCTCTAGAGAAATAATATGCCGAGAGAGAATCACTATGGGTAGAGAAGGGGAACACCATTCTGTCTTAGAATCACTATAGATGACCCAATCATGTAAGAAATCCAACAACAAAGAAGAGTGTCCAATCCAAATCAATGCTTGATAGACCAATATCAGAGTGAGTAGATGCAAAGATGGTGCAAAAGAGTAGAGTAAATGATTATTCTTTCATGTCATTCATTCCTTTTGAAATGTCAAGGTGTGATGTGCATATATACTCGACGCCATCACCCGTGGGAAATGGTATCAGCCAAGGAAAACCTAACATCGACACCATCGCCCACGAGCAAAGACGTCATCCAAGGATAACCCTAATGTCAAGTGGGGTGCAAATGTGTCATGGATCAAGGGCAAGTCAATGAAATAAGTGTCAATGATGAAGTCAAATGCAAGCAAGTGCCGGGAGTACTAGTGTGTGCAACATAAAAGGAATGACGGAGGAAAGGGTAACTAATGCTAGGGATACATAGTGGTATGTATCTTGTGTATGTATCCGATCCCATAATGACTATGTGTATAGTAATACCCCATTCTTGATAGGCCCCTTAAGGAATCCACATGAGAAATATATACATCATCGACCCTTACTTGCACAAAAGAGTTAGTAAAAGCATGACAAATTAGTTGTATACATATGCCCTAACCGTTGATCACTACATGTCGCAATAGCGAAACATGAGATGGTCAATGGAATGAAACAGTTTGTAACACCAAAATTGAAAGTAAATGTTGAAAGCAAGAAAGGACTAGTTGAAATAAAATATACCCACCAATGCGTACTTGATAGGGTTGCTCGTCTGTCCGCCATGTGCGGGCACAATCCATGCTACGAGAACCCTGAAGAAGAAAAAATGAAAATAAACACTAGAGGATCATCAGTAAAATAAGACATAAATCACCTAGCTAGGGGCCCACGGGATGGGTGTCAGGTTGTACTATCGATATGTCATATGATAATGTCATGAAAAGGTGTCAAAAATAGGTAAAAACAAAAATTTGTCAAACTTATACGTATAATAAGGAAGAACGAATGGATTGAGGGCATTGTCACTGATTGAACAAATGGTTCCTTTTTGAGCTCGGGAGAAAAAATGGAATTCGTTGGAAGTTTTAGGGTTATCACGACCAATTTTGAATAAAAATGTTATTTTTTTATATAGGCATTTTGTTTGTTATTTATTCAGTGCTATTTTTGGATTTGAGAGATTTAAGCTCGATTTCCAAATTTTGTTATGTTTTGAGATGACATGACATGAGTACGAGGCGAAGGTAGGTGACGATGAGGAGGTGCACATGGTGGGGTGTGACCATAGGTAAGTCATTGCATTTAATACTTTGTTGACTAGATTATGTGTCATTTGGTTTTGTTACATTTTGTTGTAGTTTTGTTCATTAGATGTTTATAGTGTATATGTTACTTTGCTTATCACTTTCCTATTTTTCACATGCATGTATGTGATGATACTCATGGTACTTAGGAATAATGATAATGTCATTAGATAGGTAAAACCGATGGGAGGGGGAATCAATAGGATAACCCAACCCACACGATGTGAAGAAGCCAAGGGCATAAAATGACCATGACATCTAATGATATGATGTTAGGGAATTTTTAGGTAAATAAATCCAAGAAAGGCCATAAGCCTAAGCAAAGATGTACATAATACCACACGATCTAATGGGTAAGATTGGGGCACAAAAATCGAAAATAGGTGGAGTCAAGACCGCGACATTCCTATGGTAGGAGGAGCCAAGGTGTAAGGGATGACAAATCCAAGCAAGGAAGTTGGCCCAAGCGAGGATGAAGTGAGATACAAGGAAATTCATGAGAACCCAAATGAGTCTTAGAGACGAAGCTAAGGATGAATCGAGATACAAGGAAATGTGTTAGAACTCAAGGGGATCGAGAGCCCAAGTGCGAGGCAAGAGTTCAAACATATGAGGAAAGAATATGTATTCAAAGTACTTTCGATAACTAACCATGAGGGGTGAAGGATCGTAAGGTGTCGTGATGATGTCATCAACCTAGTGTAAGATGTGATCTCTAGCTTGAGACATGAGGTCCTCTATGGCATGTTATGTAATAGCGATTTATCGATGAACTTTAGATCCCATGGAAAATAGGGTGTCGTCAATCCGATCATTAGTTTGGTGAGAATGTCACGCCGAATATCATCCATAGTGGGATGAGGATCAGGGTGAGGTTGTAGCCCATAAGTAGGTTGTGGTCTAGTTGGTCGAGGGGAAGGTGGTTGGTTCTGAGAGGAGTCAATTCTACACTTCCTACTACGGGAAGAGGACTCGAGAACTTGAAAATTGTTATGTATAACCCAATAGTCAACATCGGTATGCGTGTAATACCCGTGGTGAGTACAAAAGAAGGGAACCGAAGTGGAAGGTTGTTTATCCTTTCTAGTTTGGTCTTTTTGAATTCAACTTAGAATTTCTTCATGTGTCGTTGATAAGATCTACATTCTGAAACATCATGTCTCGGGGCCTTGTGTCATGTGCAATATGGCCTAGTTATAGGGGACTTGGGTGCAACAAACGCAAGAGGTAGGGATGGAAGTATCAAAAGATGTGAAGGGATAATGAGAGTATGTGGGGAAGGTGCCAATGTAATGGGTGAAGATGACGTTGATGGAGAAATTTGTGGCTCAATCATTGAGGCACAGTATATGGGTTCATCACCCATGATGTCGTCGATTCATATTCAAAAGTAGCGACAAAATCATACGCTTCGTAAGGTAAGAGGTGTCGAATAGATTGATGGTAGAGTACAGAGGGGTAGTATGAAGTAATGAGGTAGGGGGAGTGATCGAGGCTCATGCCCGAGATGACTAGGATAAGTATCAACCATACTTGAGGAGTCCTCTTATATGAGGACATTTATGTCATGAGCATGTCAGGTGTGAAGGATCTCTTGGTAACACAATACTTCCCTATCACGAATTCGGGCATAGCTAGCTAGGTGGTGATCATCTAAAGCATAAAAGTCGTTGTAGTCGATGTGGAGGTATCCACCGCACAAGAGTCGACTATAGTCTCTAATTGGACCACATGCTCTAATGGAGGATGTGGTGTACATGAGATGACAATGGGAATCGAGTGCACCTTTTGCAAGAATGGGGCCCAAGAAAGGAGGTAACTAGGATATGATAAGCTCAAGAAGATCGAAAGTAAATCTAAGTGTGATCTCATTGGGGTCATCATAATCGAATCAAGATATAAGGAGGTGTATACCCAACCAATTCATGATTACTTGTAATTTCCATGAGAGAGAATCTATAGGATAGCTTAAGTGTTGACACTCCCAAAAGGGGATGAAAAATAACTCATCTAGTGTTTATGTCCTCATTTGTTGGATTTTATCGTATTTCCAAGGATTATGATCCCCTTGAATCTTATAGATAGCTCCTAGGTGAGAAATTTTTTCACATTGATAAGCGAGAGGAAGCAATTTCACGCATGTGATGAGTCCAAGGTCACCACGGGAGGATATTATAAAATAGGGGAAAGTTAAAAATAATGAATTTAACACAAAATGTCCGAGGAGGTAGGGTGATGGGTAACTAGATACACCCCATGGGAGGCATTTGTCGGTGGTCATACCCTTGGCAAGTGTTATGTGTAGATTTTAAATTGTCTATGAAGTAGTAAAGAGCCTTAATGAAGTCTAATGAGGCAAAACACGTGACAAATCCTTCATCGATGACAACATGTTTGACTATCGTGTCACTAATATAGACCGAGATGAAAAGGGGTAGTTCATATACACGAGAGAAAGAGATCACGGGGATCATGGAAGCTATAGGGAAAGCGAATGCAAGATCGAGCATTCATGGTAAGGTCGGTATGAATAGAGAGCTTGTAACAAACTAAAATTTGACACACAAATTAACAAGAAGTATTTTTTAATAATAACATTAAGAAATTCCTCTACATTCACAAATCATATTACTAACTACAACTAGTTAATGCAAAGCAAGTCAAATCAAATTAATCCATGTAGACATTCCTCTTAATAAATAAATCAGCTACCTAGCTAAAATAGTTTATGCAAAAAAGTCTTATTAAATTAATCCATGTAGATGTTCCAATGCATAAATAAATCGAGTTACCTAGGTAAAGCTAGTTCATGCGGTAAGTCTTATTAAACTATTCCATGTAGACATTCCTCTGCATAAATAAATCGGTTACCTAGCTAAAGCTAGTTCATGTAGAAAGTCTTATTAAATTAATCCATGTAGACATTCCTCTGCATAAATAAATAGGTTACCTAGCTAAACCTACTTTATGCATCAAGTCTTATTAAATTAATCCATCCTATAACATAGTGATAAATTTTGTGCAACTGTAAAGGTTAGTTATCCCTGATCTCCACGATCACCCTTAACATTCATTTGAATGTTCATACTTAGCCTCACTTGGTTTAAGCGCCTTTGTAGTATCGAGAATATGTGTGATTCTCCAATGTCTACCTAGAGTTTTACTTAGTAAACTCCATCCTACATCCTACACTTTGGGATTTGAGGAATCACGGTGATTAGACAATGTACCCAACAAGCACATTACTTTGGCCAAAGTTTCAAGTTGTACTATGTACGCTTAGTATAGATGAGTGCACAACCCATCTAAACTTGTCTTCCCATCACCTCACAAACGTCTCATCACAATTATCTAGATTCATTACTCTTAGTCCATTAACTTAATGAATTATAGTTCACGCATTTAATTACCTATGGTTAGAAGGATAAGGTCACGAAGTGATTATCACCTTGCTGCCCCATTCATACATTCTAAACATTTTGACAAATAAAGTATTAAAACCTTAGTCAAGATTCCCATTAGGTCCTACTATAATAATTTAATCCCAACAAGCTTAACTTGTTTTTACCCTCCTAGTTAAGGCATTATTACATCTTTAAGACTATGCCCATTTCGCCTTTATTTATTCTAGGCTAGGTAATGCCGCTTAAAGTGTACCTCTTACTCCGTAAGGTAAATTATACTCTTGGTTATGATCCTGTTTCTTAGGTGTAGTAATTTACCATAAAAGATTAAGTTCACCATTCTTTACTTTAGAGCTCTTTCCTTTAAAATTGAACTTGAATTTCAACTATAATGTTCAAGATGTGTGCCCCTTATTTATTATTCCCAAAAATCAAATTAAGGCATATTTATATCTTGATTACATTACTTTCAAGTTTACTTCTCGTTATGAGATTTAGGAAAATACCAAGACAATTACTCATATTCAACATTCTTACTTAAGAGACAAGAATAATATTTTTGCAAGTTAGACCATTTAAAAACAACCTTTCTATTCATTTATGAACCAAACATTGTGTGTAATTATCTTGTTAAGGTAGGAGTTTTAAACAATTTCTTACATATGGCTCATACACCCTTTACATGGTTAACCATTTACCCTTAAGTTTAGATTGTAGTACCAATTGAGTTTTTCATTTAGGCATGCACTAGCTCATTTCATTTCTTGCCTAGACTACTAACAAGTTTAAATCTCATAATGAAAATTAAGGATTGCTCAAGCCAATAATCATATTCTAGATTCCATCCTATAAAGGTAAACTATTATATTACATGTTACTCCTTTTAATTCTACTTTTATACACATTTTGAACCATTATTTTCCCATATACAACTTGACAAGGATTTAGATTGATATTAAGCGTTTTGCACAATTTAGTAACTTAGCCCATTGCAAATTCATTCGTGAGGAAAGACATTAAGAGGAACCTTAGATATTCGTTAAGGAGGCATAACTAATATTTTAGGATTTTCCTTAAATTTTAGTCTCTTTAATCACTTAGCATTATTTCCATTTACTCAAATACAATCCTTCACATTCATGAAAACTTACTAGATAAGAGATACATTGTTTATTAGCTTCATGACTGTAAGTATTTAATAAACACTAGATAAATGATTGTATGATTCCATATCTTATCAAATTAGTTATTTTGTTTTCCAACCCACAACATGATCATTATTTATACATACAAAACTGCCATATTATTTATACACAATCCAATCCTACATTTCATTAATACATATATGAAAAATTCCATCCACTAAGGACTAATACAAGGTACAACTTTCCAAGGAAAGTATAATTTACTATTAGTACAATTACAATTGGATCCAAGATCCATACTAAAACATTCATTCAATGCCAACTTCCACAAGCTAGAGTGTAATGATCCAATCATCCATATTTAACCTGTGACACTATTTTTTTTGGGGTGTCAGTTCAAAGAACTGGCAAGAAATCAAATCCACATGCCCTACTAAGTTTTTGAAAATAAGAAGATTAATCATTTCATACTAACTTAATAAAACATTGCAAGGATATTGCATCCACAACAATTAGGGAACATGAATCTACCGTCAATCCATAGCTGGTGATGGAAGAGGCGTAGAAAATATGTGAAGCGTTCCCGAAGGACCGCTTCACATACCTTCCTTTCGCTTCCTCAATCGCAAGTCATGCGATGGGCAGGGGATTCTGGATCCCAAACTATGTCGGATCCACCATCTTTGCACACACAACACCACTCCAAACAATGAATAAAGCTAAAACATTCAAGGAATTAAATATTTTCATCCAACCTCCATGTAGTTTAATTCACATGCCAAGAAAGTCAACCATTTATTTAAAATCCATAAAATGACTAAGTATAAATTCTGGAAATAAATTTTTCACTAGAGTTTCCCCTTGTATTTTCCACTTTTAAAATTTTCCAAAATCATTAAAATCTAAATAAAATCACATAATGAAACAAAAACCTCAAATGAAAAGGCATGGATCAAGTGATCTAGCAACCCTTCGAGTCAAAGGATCTCGGGATATAAAAGAAAAAAAAAGAAACTAATAACATTAAAATAAAGCCTTACCCTATTGAATTTTAGTTTTGCATTTTATTTTATTTTAATATCCTAATTTTCCAAAATGTTCTTGCATAAGGATTTTCATTTTCTTTCTATAATATAAAAAAAATTTACTTACATCATTTTTTTCATTTCTTTTTTTAGTACAAAATCAAGAATTCAAAATAAGACCGAATTAAAATAATAAACTAAAAAAACAATATATTCATCAAAAACGATAATAATTTCAAACAATGAAAAACCTAAACCTACTTTTAAAACTAATGAAAATCAAATAAACCATACCATATTATTAGAAAAGTTTCAACCATAACAACCATGAATATTCATATCAAGAAAACAAAATAATACCCACACGATTTTCATGAAATATTTTAAATGAAAAAATTTCAAATTTTCAAGAAAAACGTCTTTCAAATCAAAAATACAATCAAATCGAGATAATCCAAAAACTAAATGTAATACCTTATTTTACAAATCGATTTTTTGGGTGAAGAAATAGAACTCATTATTTTTTTTAACTATAAGATCTCATAAAGGAAAAACCAAACAAACTACAAGTCATACTTTTTGAAGGAATTAAGTTTAATAACTAGTTCCTAATATTTTCAAATACCCAACACGACCAACAAATTTATATTGAAAATAATAATGTAAATCCCCCAATAGTCGATTTGCACATTCCATTACATAACCCACAACTAAAATCATTTTAATACAGATATTTCAAGCTTAGAGGAGGGTTTCACCAATTATTTTTCCAAAAACCAGAGAAGAATGCAAAACCCACAAAAGATATTAATATTTTATCAAACAAAATATTAAATATCATTGGAAACCCCCCTAGTGATTTACACATTCAACTACAAAACCCATATTAGAAAATAATTTTAATACAAATATTTCAAGCTCAGAGAATGATTTCAACAATTATTTTCCAAAAACTAGAGAAGAATGCAAAACCCACAAAAATTCCATAAATATAAAAAAAGAGAATACAAAACAAGGCATATTAATATTTTTATCAAAAATCAAAAACTAGGAGAACAACAGAGAAACCCTTTGCCTGGTAAAATCGATTCCCTTTTGTTTAATTTTCCTCCAAAAATCAACCATTCTAAAACCCTAGTCGATTTGTTTTGGGTGCTTAAGCTCCAACTTCTCCAAAAAAAAAACAACACTTCCTCAATGGCACTCACCCAAAAAATACTAATTCGGTTCAATTAAGAAAATAATGCCTTTTTTTCCACCCTCACACGTGAAAATATCGTGAGTGGAGTGTCTCCCCATAAATGGGAGCTCTCTCACAAAGTCAAATGCCAAATAAACTCCTAAAACTCTCACTTTTCCCATTTTCTCCACATTTTCCAAAAAACCCTAAGTCACATTTACTCTCAACAAAATAATCATGGGGATTTTGTTAATATGAATTTTTTTTATTCAACAAAATTAAATCTCCCTCATCCATGGAATGTCCACTAAAGTGGATATATTATATTCATTAAAATTTTGACCACATTATGGTTTTTAATACCATTTCCAAACATGAGCTCCAAAACAATTATATATATATTGAATATTCAAGCCTTTACGGTGTTAATTCACCACATTCTAATTTTTGAAGTCAAAACCATAAAATCAAACATTACTTATCGATTCCATGGGTGTGACAATATGCTCCCAATGTTCTAATGACGGTAATTTTAAAATAAGCCACAAATTAGTGTTATAATGTCATTCAACCAACTTATAAGCTGAGAGATTTTTGCCAAAATACTACATCTCAAAAACAATTTCCGTAGTCATGAAATAATTATAACAATGATGCAATCCAAATCCGAATCGGACAATGAAGTTCCACAATTATAATCAATCTGCATTTAATACTTATAATATGTGTATTTAATTATTCGAAAGACATACATTTTCCATTATTTGTATTTATCCGAATATTTAACGCCAAATATAAAAGGGTTAATTAGTGGGATGTTACATTCCTCCCGCTAAAATGATTCATCGTCCCTGATGAATTAATTACTATTTTCACATAACCAGAAATAGTAATGCTGCTGAAATTTTTACCAAATAAACCTTCATTTAGTATCCCAAATTCTAGAATCAATTTTTTTAAAAAAGTAACAGCATGGTTGAAACAACTTTCCAATCAGCAAAAACTATCACACAACCAAAAATATGACGTAAATTTTGTCATTAGCTCATCATATCATGCAATAGTATTTAATATATGCATCTAGATAATCAAAATCAAACTATACATACCAAAATCAATCTAGGGAAAACACTGGCCTTTTTTATTTTTCATGTTCTTTTCCTTGTGCAAATTTTTATTTGTTGGAGTTGATTTCAACAATATCCTAATCTACAACTGATTTTACCAAATACACCATGGTTTTGTCCTTTTCTCTAGAAATTACAACATATTTAATGTAATTGTCAATAAGCTATCAGGTCATACAAATGTCCTCTAACACAAAAGAAGCCCAAACTCATACTCTCCCTTCCATTCTTTACCTAGGTGCCTTACTCGACCATCTCAATCAACATAGAATTTTGTCTTCATCAAGAACTTATGCAACTGAAACTAAGGAACCAGAAACCTTATTTAAGGTATGCATTCCCAAATATAGTGCAAGTTTTACTAATTTCAATATCCATGCACAATTTTATTCTTACATACCCGTGGATGGTACTCACAATACATAAACACTTGCAAGAACAACAACACAGTCAAAATCCTTGGTGTGTTAAATACTTCTCTAGGTTCCTCCATTGATTATGGTATTCTTATAATTCATCTTATACCTTAACAAGGTTTTAAAACTTATAACTCACTTTTATTGTCTTAAATTAACCTTCATAAAACGAGATACGAGTTAGGTATGCTTTTATTTTGCTCCTTCATTACCGCTCTAAAGGTCTTAACACCTTGCACACAAATCAATACATATGATTTTCAACCTGTAGACTCTAGATCATCAAGGAATGGGAGATAAAACTAGAAATTCGTTAAATATTTAATTGAAATGGTCTCTTTAGCTTTAGACACCGGAAATAAATTTTCCTTCTTAATTCACCATCAAATCTACACCAAACAATTCATAATCAAATACGCATTTAAAATAATCATGTCTCAAAGATAAATAAATATTCATATTAAGGGATCATTCAATAGATGGTCTGATTTGTTGCTTTTCAATCCAGATTACAAACCCTTGAGCCTCTCGGGATCTTTCCATATACCTTTCTTCCTAAAATTCAATGGTGTGGAGGAGCTGATGCTCTTGTGATGTAGAGGAATTTAAGGTAACCTATCACATCCAAGAGTTAGAACAAAAACAACAACAACATTTTTCACAACACAAACATGCCCTTTCAGCCCTAGGCCTAAAACATGAGGATCCATTTCTCAAGTTTAGAATAGGCCTAAAACATGCAAAATTTGATTATTAAACTTTTTTTTTGAGTTTTGAACTTTAGGATCATTCCTCAAATGTCATTCATTATAATGTATTATAAATTTTAAAGTGATTGGGAGAAATCAAACAATGAATAACTTCATCCTCTATCAAACTTCTCAATTCACAAAAGTCTCTAACCTATAAGCCTTCTTAAGAACCCAAAACTGAAAATTGACCATATATTTCTCCCACATGTGAATTTAATGATAAAAATTTACACACATATTCTTATGGGTATAAATGCCTACAGTTCCAATTTTAGAGGAACCCACTTGATAAAACTCAAATTATGAAGTTTTTAGAAATTTGTCCAAATAGGGACAATCACAGGGCAAGCAAGAGCAATCTGATTGCTATATATTTTTGGGTCTTAGTATTATGACCCCAAATTTTTATGGAAGGTCTGTAATAACATTAAAACATATATAAAAATTTCAAGTCCTAAATCTTTCCCAATATCTTGAAATTTGTGTTTTATCAGTCAGATTTTAGGTGTTCCTACTAAAGCCCGATAAGAGGAAAAAAATGCATTTTAAAGAGTTTCACTCAACATTAAGCCACCAAAATTTAGAAACAATCTATGCCAACATTATTCACCTATAGGAATGAACTCAATTTTTTTATCCTTATTAACCATGTGCAAAATAGAAAAATATAATCATACAAAGTTCAAGAGATACCATACACAGTCCTGATTTTGATTTTGGCACACCTTCCTTACATAGAAACTCTAGGTGGGGTCTTAAACCATTGAATCAGTTAAAAACATGCTTCATACACATTACATAATCACAAGGAACAAATTTTAATTGTGTTCTTACAAAATGAACAAAGTTCCTTCTTCAAAAGCTTGCTTTTCTTGATTGATTTCCTCTCATCTATTGTCCCTCCTTTTTATGAAACATGGTATCTCCCATATTTCACCTTATATCAATAATTTTTTATTCTCACATGGATAATACTTTCATATCCATCTCATGCTTCCTAGAAAAAACTCTCCTATATTCAAATCCACACTCTAATAACTAAATTTTCTACAAACCAATGGTTACTTTGGCAAAGTTAAACATCCCTTACTTTTCTAAGCTCCAATTTCAGAGCCATAGTATTCTTACTTTGTCACAACCAGTCAAGGTTGCACAACCTATGACACATAAGAATCATGCATATGTTCATATTTTACCTATAAGGATATCATATATGGATGCATATACCTGGATTTATCTCTAAATCCCTTCCCATTACATTCTGATATCAAAACAATCACATGTAATTACAATATAGTTAAGAAATATGCAAACCAACCTTATAGAAAGATTTTCTTCTTTCAATACTTCTTAAAGTATTATCATATTTGATTCTCATTCATTCCCTTTTAGGTTTATTAGCTCCAAGAGCTCACCTAAAGTGCCTGAGCAAGGCCAAATTTTATATTCAATCAAGAATTAGATGTTTTCATCCTATGTATATTCTAGAATTGATGCCCTGTATCATTAAGACATTGGTTTTTAAACAAACAACCAAGTTTTAATTGCTACATCTTAGGTTCCTACCTAAACTTAAGTACATCCTCCTTTTTCCACAATGAGTTCAATCAGTGATAATGTCATGATAACTGACATAAAGTTGTGATTCATGTAAAATTTTCTATTATTTTCCATCGAAAAATATGAATTCTATTTCATTTTTAGATTAGTCACATCTTACCAGAAACTCAGTTGTATTAATCTTATATTTAATCAAGCAACAGAAAGTTCTAATTAACTTATCTATCATTATGATAGGATCAAACTTGTTCCTTCTTCTTAGGAAACTATGACATGCTTAACCACGTTGGGTTTTACTCTGACAAATCACATTTTTCTACCTTTTTCCCATCCATTATCTCTTTCCTACAAGTCTAGAGATAAAGAAGAGCTAATGCTCTTGTATTCTTCTACTATTTAAAGTTAGAATTTTATTACAAATTTCATTCTAGCCTAATTGGCCTTTCAAGTAACCACCATTACAACAGCAGATAGTCTTCCTCTATCTACTTCATTTATCCTATGTGGATTTTTATTCCATATTGGATTTAAGTTCCAAATCTATCATAAAGACATATTCAATCAATCGAGTAACCCTCTATTGATTGTCATCATTCAACCCAAGTTGTTTGACTTGGCTGATCATATTCACACTTACTTACCAGTTGCTCCACACATCTATCTAGTTTAGTGTGTCACGAAGGATATGTTAGAGTATTATCTAACTTATTTACCCAAACCCAAAGCTTAGTTTGGTCTGGTTCATTATACATGGTATATCCTTCTCTCATCAATTTTATTTTGTTCATAAAATATGAATTTATTAAGCATAAGGACCCAATAAGTCCAAGAGCTTGCAACCTTTAGCTCTGATACCAAATGTAACAACCTAAAATTTGACACTCAATTTAGAAGGATTTTTTTATTAATATAGGTAACACGACATTCCTTCTTTGCATTCACAAATTAGATTACTAGCTACAACTAGTTAATGCAATCAAGTCAAATCAAATTAATCCATGTAGACATTCCTCTCCATAAATAAATCACTTACCTAGATAAAGCTAATGCAGCAAATCTTATTAAATTAATCCATGTAGACATTCCTTTGTATAAATAAAAGTTAAGCTAAAGCTAGTTCATTCACCAAGTCTTATAAATTAATCCATGTAGACATTCCTCTGCATAAATAAATCAATTACGGCTAAAGATAGTTCATGAAACAAGTTTATTAAATTAATCCATGTAGACATTCCTCTCGCATAAATAAATAAATACCTAGCAAAACCTAGTTCATGCAACAAGTCTTATTAAATTAATCCATCCTATAACATAGTGATAAACCTTGTGCAACTGTAAGGGTTAATATATCCTTGATCTCCATGATCACCCTTAACATTTGTTAGAATGTTCTTACTTAGCCTCACTTGGTTTTACCATCTCATGTAGTAGTGAGAACATGTGACTGATCCTCTAGTGTCTACCTAGAGTTTCACTTAGTAAACTCCATCTGCATCCTACACTTTGGGATTTGAGGAATCACGGTGATTAGACAATGTACCCAAGCAAGCACATTACTTTGGCCAAAGTTTTCAAGTTGTACTATGTACACTTAGTATAGACAGAGTGCACAACCCATCTAAACTTGTCTTCCCATCACCTCACAAACGTCTCATCACAGTTATCTAGATTCATTAATCTTAGTCCATTAACTTAATGAATTATAGTTCATGTGTTTAATTACCTAGGTTAGAAGGATAAGGTCACGAAGTGATTATCACCTCGCTTCCCCATTCATACATTCTAAACATTTTACAGATAAAGTGTATTAAAACCTTAGTCAAGATTCCCAATAGGTCCTACTAGACTAATTTAATCGCAACAAGCTTAACTTGTTTTTACCCTCCTAGTTAAGGCATTATTGACATCTTTAAGACTGCCCATTCACCTTTATTTATTCTAGGCTAGGTAATGTCGCTTAAGGTGTACCTCTTACTCGTAAGGTAAATTAACCTCTTGGTTATGATCATGTTTCTTAGGTGTAGTAATTTACCATAAAATATTAAGTTCACCGTTCTTTACTTTAGAGCTCTTTCCTTTAAAATTGAACTTGAATTTCAACTATAATGTTCAAGATGTGTGCCCCTTATTTATTATTCCCAAAAATTAATTGAGGCATATTTATATCTTGATTACATTACTTTCAAGTTTACTTCTCATTATGAGATTTAGAAAATACCAAGACAATTACTCATATTCAACATTCTTACTTAAGAGACAAGAATAATATTTTTGCAAGTTAGACCATTTAAAAACAACCTTTCTATTCATTTATGAACCAAACATTGTGTCAGTAGTTATCTTATTAAGGTAGTAGTCTTAAAAAATTCTTACATACGACCCATACACCCTTTACGTGGTTAACCATTTACCCTTAAGTTTAGATTGTAGCAAGTAAAATTGATTTTTCCGTTTAGGCATGCACTAGCTCATTTTATTTCTTGCCTAGACTACTATCAAGTTTAAATATTGTAATGAAAATTAAGGATTGATCAAGCCAATAATTATATTCCAGATTCCATCCTATAAGGGTAACTATTATATTACATGTTACTCCTTTTAATTCTACTTTTATACACATTTATGAACCATTATTTTCCCATATGCAACTTGACAAGGATTTATATTGATATTAAGAGTTTTGCACAATTTAGAAACATATCCTGCATATTCATTCACGAGGAAAGACATTAAGAGGAACCTTAGATTCGTTAAGGAGGCATAACTAATATCTTAGGATTTTCCCTTAAATTTTCAGTCTCTTCCATCACTTAGAATTATTTCCATTTATTCAAATGCAATCCTTACATTCATGGAAGCGTGCTAGGTAAGAGATACATTGTTGGTGTAATGCCCCATCTCGGGACACAAAAAAACTATACCAAAAGTGACTAGTTTTTTTTTTTTTTTGAAGAAGACAATATTTACTAACACCTTGCTTAACCATATCCTGTTAATAATTAATTGATATAAATTTAATTTACCCAAAATTAAATAAACTCTAGCCCAACAACATCTTAATTATTTTTATTCTATTAATTTCACTAGGGTCACATTATTTTAAGTCTACACACCCCTTGTTATATTTATTTCCCCTTTTTCCACTTAAAATCCTATGACTAAAAGGAAGAGTGTAGGGTCACTTATGGGCCCTAGGATTAGATCAATCTTAGCCCTTGGTTAAAAAACCCTAAATTTTTGCCCTAATCTTCTATTTGCCATTTTCTTCTCTCTTTCTTTATTCTATTTCTCATTTTGTTTTGTGCAGGTTGGGAGAGGAAACAATGGAGTTTGGTGGTTTGTTTTTTTCTTTTCTTTTTTCATTTGTATTGTTTGAAGATTTCAAACAATACCATTAACATTTATCCTCTTTTTTTGTGTGCTTACACAACACCCATTAATCTCTTAAAAAAAAAAAAAAAGCTGTATTGAGTTTGTTTTTAAATCTACATACAAACAAGGACGTTATCTTATAATGCCTCAACTATATACATACATACATACATACATACATACATACATACATACATACATATCTCGTATATTTATACCAATAATAAAAAAATGGCTGAACTTTTCTTTTGTGTTTTATTTATTGTTGTGTTTTAGGATGGGGAAGGTGGCGATGGGGAGGGATGCGCGAGGCTAGGGCGAGGTTGTGGGCGGGAGGGAGGTGGAGGCGGAGCGGGTGGGGTTGGGGATTGTGGGGGCGATGCACAATGACCAAAGGGGCTGCAGGGGGTGGGGGTTTGGCCCCCCACCAATTTGTTTTGTTGTTGTTTTTTTTTTGTAGGCGTGGGGGTTCGCCCCCACAAATTTATTATTATTATTATTATTTGTTATTAAAACAAACTTTGTTTTTGTTGTATAAAGTTTATATATATATATATATATATATATATATATATATATATATGGAATATAATGTATTTATATTATAATAATTAAAATATAATATATTTATATAACATAATATATTTATATTATATTATATAAAATATAATTCAGATTATATAACAATACATGAGGCATAATATATATTATAATATAAATACTACTAGATCATAGCATAGTAACTCTAGAAATTAATATGTAATTTTGTTGAACTAAGTTATAGTTATGTAATATAGCTATATTAGACCGATTATATATATATATTTCAAGTTGTAGAGAGATGGATTTTTCTCAATGCTTGCCATATTTTTTTTTATATACTAATAATCTACTTTTCTATGTGATAAAATAAGAGAGTGTGGTGAAGTAATTCAAAAGGGAGAAGAGGCTTGAAGTAAGTTTATAATTTGCAAGGACTACACACATGTACAAATTTGATTTCCCAATAAGAACATATCATTAAATCTCTCATTGGAAGGAGTCAAGACTAATCTCATCCCATTCAATATGATAACAAAGTTTACAAGAAGAGATACATGGCAAGAAAGAGATATTTCCATACGATATTAAACCTAAAGCTCCATGTAGAACTAACCCCCCCCTTTTTTTTGATGTTGTTTTAAAATATATTGCTAAATGAATATTTCAAATTTTCCAACAAGGATACCCAACAATAATAACATCATTTCTTATGGAGAAACATACTTCCATCAAGCAATCTTCCTTTTCAAAATGACATTCAAATCAATGCACATTAAAGGAATATAACCATTTTACAAGACTCATTTTACAAGGATCTTAAGTTCATAATTACATCATAATTCAAAATGCTAAAATACATAAGAAAAACGACATAACAAATCTCCCTTCTAAGATTGAAAGAAATCTTCCACATACTAATGGAATACTAATCTTACAAGTGATTCCAATTCACAAAATGAGAACTTTTGCATGCCAAAGAGTCTTCCAAAATAGCCATACCCAAGATGTTACAATGAAAGTAATGCTTCACAATAATTTGAGAAAACAAGGAGAGACCAAGATGTCACAAACTCCAACCACCTCCATACTTGAGCTCCAACTTTGAGTGACTTTCAAGGAAACCAACAAGGAGAAAGAGCTTGTTTGCCACCCAACCATAGGCATCATTACATGCCTCTCCCAAGGTTGGGATGCATGCTAGCCTCCCCCAAGCCCATGGGAAAGAGGACTACCATCCACAACTTGCACAAGAATGGGGTGAAACAACCAAAAACACATTCACATGGAAAACAAAACAAGTATAAATCAAGACTCCAAGTTTTACAAGGAGGAGAACCCATGTTCTTCCTCAAAAGTGGGGAAGAGAGGAGAAGAGTTCTCCAAAAATTGTTACCAAGATTATAAGCACAATAACTAGATCTCTATACCCTCCTAATTACTCCTATATCATTTAACCCCTCGTTATTCCTCCACCCTTTCTCCAAGTCCTTTTTGGAAGGATTTTCAAACCCCAAAGGGGTTTCCTTACCAAGAATGGGGAAGGAGATTCAAGCCAAATGAATCAACTTCCCCATCTCAGCCATTTGAGGGGAAAACAATAAGACCCTACAAGACTTGTCCATCAAGCCTTGAGGTTAAGAGGAAAAATCCCTCTCTCTTCCCCACAACTCCATCATGCCATATGATGGAGGGAGTAAAAAAAGAAACAACAACCAAAATCCACATGCAACAATAACAATTTCAAGCAGCCAATCTAACAACTAAAAAGAAAACAACACAAACAATAAGACATAAGATCCTACCTCAAGGAAAGCTCTCCAAAAAGCTTTCCAACTTCAAATTTCTCCACTCCTTGACTCAAGCAAATCTCAAGCTCCAAATCCCACAAGCATCCCAAGCAAGAAGTTCCAAAAAAAAAGTCCCTCTCTTTTCCCATGAAGGGGAATTTGAAGAGGAGCAAGCAAGAATCCTCACAAATGAGGGGGTGACATGTGTCACCCCTCTCCTCCTTCAAGGTCAAAGATGCCAAAACAAAAGAGAGAAAGGGTAAAAATGTCTTTTTCCCTCTTCTCCCAAATTCCCTAAATGTTAACAAGACAAAATTAGTGAAACTTTTAACAAGCACTCCAATCCACACCCCTTACATGGATGTGACCAAACAAGAGGCAAAAAGGGAGGGAAAACTCCCTCTAGCCTTGGAAATAAGCCCCCTACCCATTAGGTAGGGTCCAAGGGCTCATTTTTATGTTAGGGGAACTCCCAAGCTAAAAAGGGGTCCCCAAAAATGCCCAAAATAACCCAATTTCGGGTTTTACATTTTTGGCACAAGGGTAGAGGGTGTGGGGACCACCCAAGGGTTTCACATGTGACCCTAAACCCTTGTGATTAAGTGACTCATTAAACAAAATCAAAATTTTAATGAAAGTGGGATTATTAACTCCCAAAACAAGTTTACAACATAACTAATTACCCTAAACAAAATTAATAATTCAAGGCACAATACATTACAAAAATTGGGGTCACTCATGGTGCCCAAAATAATAATCTCCAACACTAAGGTTTCACACAATGAACATGGCTAGGACTCAGCCCGTGGGCTGCTTGTGCAAGATTGTGTAGCTGTCCTGAATCCCACATTCTCCTATAAACACTGACACCTGCACACTCATTGCACACATTAACCGCACCTGTCGATAAAATATAAATCAATGACTCAACAAGATATCAATGAGTTCTAAACTAGCCTAACATCCTACTAAAATCAAAATGCGACAACGTGCACAATTATACTCAATTCTCCAAAGTTAGACAAGATGATAAAGTGACATATAACCATAGAATCCCAACATGTAACAACTAAGTATCCATCAATATAATTATGTTCCAAAAACAACATCATATCCATTAGTATCCATGACATCATAAGAAAATGTGACAACATAGAAATTAAGCTAAATTGGCACTATGCACTGAATGTCCACACATGTCTAATAAGATCCAATCTCTAATATAATGTCCAAGATATAACAAATCTCTGTCAAAACATGTCCATGAGCAAAGAAACAACCAACAAACGAGCTATAAAAAGTGTGGGCACTATAGTTGGTTTCACGACTATAAGTATTTTAAACACTATATAAATGGTTGTATGATTCCATATCTTATCAAATTAGTTGTTTTGTTTGCTAACCCACAACATGATAATTATTTATACATACACAAAACTGCCATATTATTTATACACAATCCAATCCTACATTTCATTAATACATATATGACAAATTCCGTCCACTAAGGACTAATACAAGGTACAACTTGCCAAGGCAAGTATAATTTACTATTAGTAAAATTACAATTGGATCCAAGATCCATACTAAAACACTCATTCAATGCTAACTTCCACAAGACGGAGTGTAATAATCCAATCATCCATATTTAACTTGCGACCTTGTTTTGTTTGGGGTATCAGTTCACGTAACCGACAAGAAGTCAAACTACATACCCTATTGAGTTTTGGAAAATAAGAATATTAATCTTCATACTAACTTAATTAAATCATTGCGAGGATAGTTCATCACAACAATTAAGGAACATGAATCTACCTTCAATCCATAAATGGCGATGGAAGAGGCATATGAAATATATGTGAAGTGTTCTCCAAGGACCGCTTCAAATTCTTTCCTTCCGCTTCCTCAATCGCAAGTCACAAGATGAGTGGGGATTCGGATCTCGAACTATGTTAGATCCACCATCTTTGCACACACAACATCACTCAAAACAATGAATAAAGCTAAGACATTCAAGGAATTAAATCTATTTGCATCCAACCTATATGCAATTTAATTCACATACCAAGAAGGTCAACCATTTATTTTATGTCCATAAAAATGACTAAGTATAGATTTAAAGAAAACTTTCACCAAAGTTTCCCCTTGTATTTCTTACTTTTAAAATTTTCTAGAATCATTAAAATCTAAATAAAATCACATAACGAAACAAAATCTACAAAATGAAAAGGCATGGATCAAGTGATCTAGCCCTCCGAGTCAAAGGATCTCGGGATAAAATAAAAGAAAGGAACTACTAACATTAAAATAAAGCCTTACCCAATGCGTTTCAGCTTTGCATTTTATTTTAATATCATAATCCACAATGTTCTGCATAAGGATTATTTGCATCTATAATATAAACAAAAGGCTGCAATTTTGTTTCTTCCTTTTTCATAGAACAAGTTAGTACACTGAGACCTTGCATAATACAACCGAAAGACAATATATTCAACGAAATTCTCTTCAAACAATGAAAACCAACAACCTACTTTCTCTACTATGGAAAATCAAATAAGCCATACCATCTTATTAGAAAAGTGCCAGCCATAACAACCATGAATATTCATACCAAGAAAAAATAATACCCATATGAGTTTCACAAAATACTAACAACCCAATAGCCAAACGTCTTTCAAATCAACAATATAATCGAGATAATGAACTAAATGCAAGACTTAGAAAATCAAGATTGGGTGAGGAAATAGATCTCATCATTTTTTTAACTGTAAGATCTCATAAAGGAAAGACCAAACAAACCACAATCATTATTTCCAAAGGTATCGAGTTTAACAACTGATTCTCTAATGTTTTCAAATACCCACACGTCCAAAAAATTTGTATTAAAATTAATAATAAAATCTCCCCAATAGCTCATTTGCACATTCCATTACATAACTCACAGCTACAAGTCATTTTAATACAAATATTTCAAGCTCAGAGGAGGGTTTCACCAACTATCTTCCAAAAACTAGAGAAGTATGCAAAACCCACAAAGCATATTAATCATTTTATCAAACATAAATATTAAATACCATTGGAAAGTCCTCATCAGGTGATTTGCATATTCAACTACAGAACCCATATTAGAAAATCATTTAAAAAAAAAGATTTCAAGCTCAGAGAATGATTTCAACAATTATTTTCCAAAAACCAGAGAAGTATGCAAAACCCACAAAGCATATTCCAAAAACTAGAGAAGTATGCAAAACCCACAAGGCATATTAATACTTTTATCAAACAAAAACTAGGAGAACAATAGAATAACCCTTTCCTAGTAAAATTGATTCCCTTTTGTTTAATTTGCCTCCGAGAATTGGTTGAAACCCTAGTCGATTTGTTCTGGGTGCTTAAGCTCCAACTTCTCCACAAAAAAAAAAAAAAAGTAACACTTCCTCAACGGCCTCCACCCAAATAAATACTAATTTGGTTCAATAACCATATGTAGTCAAAAATATGGTAAAATCTCCCCATAACTGGAGCTCTCTCTCAAAGTTGACTACATGCAAAACTCCCCAAAACTCCCACTTTTCCATTTTATTCTCCTTTCCCAAGAAAACCTAAGTCGCATATCTCAATGTGGGTGGGGATTTTGTTAATATGACCTTGCTTTTTTATTTATTAAATTTAATCTCCCTCATCCACGAGAATGTCCACTAAAGTGGATAAATTTTATTTATTAACTTTAGACCAAACCATGGTTTTTTTAATGCCATTACCATCATGAGCTCTATAACAAGTTATATATAAATTGAATACTCAAGCCTTCACGGTGTTAAATCACCGTGTTCAATTTTTTTCATCAAAACCGTAGAATCAAACATTACCTATCAATTCCAAGGGTGTGACAATATGCTCCCAATGTTCTAATGACGGTAATTCTAAAATAAGCCATAAATTAGTGTTATATTTCCATTCAACCAACTTATAATCCTGAGAGATTTATGTCAAAATACTACATCTCAAAAATAATTTCTATAGTCATGAAATAATTATAACAATGATGCAATCGAACCGGGAAATGAAGTTCCATAATTATAATCAGTATGCATTTAATACTTATAATATGTGGTATTTAATTATTCGAAAGACATACATTTTCCATTGTTTGTATTTAGTCGAATGATTTAAACTCCAGATAAAAAGGGTCAATTAACGAGGATATTACAGAGCTCCTCACACTAACGGCATATTCTTTCCATGAGCCATTTAATGTGGAGCTATGCCTCAAATAAGGAGGAAAGGGGATGTTCATGTTAAATAAGGATGTCATGAGATTCTCGTGATGGTGAGGAAATGTACACATGAGTTATAGAAAATGGGTTTGGCTAGGAAGATGGACCAGTGTTTTTGAAGGATCCCATTCATCATGATTGAGTTGTCTGCAATGGAATGAGAGTGACAGGGAACCTTAGGAAAAAAGCTGGAAGAAGCGAGTGTAATCGGGAGATTTCAGAAATTGTCTTTTTCTTAGCTTCTATGATATTCCCCCGCATGTTTCATTTTGATAGGGGATAATATTTTTTGTAGAAAGCAGTGTTAGACACCATCGATCTTGTAGGAGATTTTCCATAGGGACCGATGGAATTTATAGCTACAAAAGTGTTTTTAGACACCATTGGGCCTTTAGGAGATTTTCCACAGGGGCTAATGACATCTATAAGAGGGATATTTCTGTCTTGGGAGACCTAATTTTACAACATAGAAGGTTACACAACCCTATGAGTTTGAAGCTGGAATAATGTGAGATATTTGGGCTCTATATAAGCTATGATGTGCCTAACATCATTCATGACAACCGTGATTTTGAGAGGATAGTATGTATTCATTACATTAGTCATGGTATGTTCTTGCTTTTGAAAATATCACTGTACTATAGTTAGGCATAAGATTAGAGAAGACATGTAACTTCTCATTAGCTTGGTTAATTGCCACATGATGATATTTTTGTTATATTGCATCATAGGTTTTGATTCTTGATTAAACATTCTTAAGTGACGGTGTTGTGTGTGGTCAAATTGGGAGCCTAGGAAAAATTTGATGGAATTCGTGTGTAGTGCATGATAGTTTTCATTGGAGTGACCCCATTTGGCATGCCATTAATAAAAATTACTTTCATCATGCCATTTAGGGACATGTCAAGAAGGATCTAAAATCATGCTAAACAACTTAGGTAAGTGACGCTTAATATCTTCATTTCTTTATGGTTGATGATAGTTAGGCTGATTTTTTTGTTATTAGATTGTTGATTAATGTTGAAGGTGGTCATATTTAAAGAAGTGACAAGAGGAAGAGTATTGGAGACTCGTCATCTCTTGCATTCTTGTTCTTAGGACGTTGGAGGATTTGAACTTGTTTAATAAGTTGTGTCTTAGGAGGAACTTTCTCAAATTCTCTCATGAGGTAATCATGCCTTTTATCTTGTTCAAAGGTTTCTTCTATTAATTTGGTAGAAAAAAACTCACCTTATATTAAATGCGAGGTTTAAGAGCTCGTAGGAAAAGTTGGAAAAGGTTATCACTAGGTATTCATATGTTCAATTCACGTAGATAGAGTCTTCCAACATTTTATGAAGGCTTGTTTTGGTTCATTTTCAGATTATTGATATTTGATGAAGGCATTAATGCTATTCTTAGGTATGTCATGATACTGAAATTCGTTTTACAAAGGCTATCACCAAGGACTCTAACTCAAATAAGGAGCCATAAGGTACGGTATGATACCGATCCAAAAGCATCCCCAGTGAGGATTTTAGCTAAGAGCTTAGTGGCAACATATGAATTGGCTCAAATCTAATTTTTATAAAGGTTTCGAAGGCCTTAATGTGAAGGGAGGGATTGGTGGACCCTTCATAGGAGATGGAAGGAGCAATACCCCCAATATCCATGCTAGCAATGTAAGGTGCTAGAGGCTCTTGTTGGAATGCTCTTAGGACTTTTTGTGGATAGGGGGTTGGGTGATGGGCACCCCATTAGGCCCATTTGGTAAAGGAGGGGGTGTGGTGCCCCAAGATCCTGTTGAAGGGTGATTAAATAGTTGAGCCATGTTGGATTGCATTTGAAGGAATTAAGCCATAGTAGTGGATTGTTGTTGGTTCAACCTATCAATGAGTTTGAGAATAATGTTGGTTGTGTCGAATTGGGTGTATTTTCAAATGCACCTGCTTCAAGTTGTCTGGAGATGAATTCATGGAGATGTTTATTGATCATTTCTTTGATTCATCCTTGTACTGAGAAAATCACATGAGGAATTTCTAAATCTCAGGAGGGTGATCAAAAATGTTGTTATTTTTATTTTCCTCTTCCTCCTCCTCAAATAGGCCATTGTGGTGGGTGGGAGGTTTGTTTATAGGAATCCTATGATGTAACAATCTATGGAAAAGGGGGGTTCATTTTAAGGGTGAAGAGCTTCAAAAATGTTTGCACAATGAATTAGAAGATCATATGCCAAAATAATCCATGATGGAGTGATGATCTAAATGAGAGTAGGCTCTAAAGTGGGAGTTCGATGTTATCCTCCATTTAAAAAAAATACATAGGGGCCGATGCCATCGAGGGAAAAATTTATAGGAACAAACGATATCGCCCTTGGGTGACGACATACGGGTAGACAACTTTATTAATTTTTGTGATTTGAAATGAAGTCAAAATTGGAGATGGATGCTTTTAATGAGTTGTGCTTAGTCAAGAGGTTTGTAGGAATCACGTTGGGATCACCAAAAGTATGGCTGACCAAGAATGTGTCTCAATGGCTTGCACTCCTAGGTCTTCCATTCTACAAGGGTATGAGGCAACAAAGAGGAGACACACATGAACCAACACACAATTGATTGATTTAAAAGGGGATACAATGAGTGCTAAGGTCACATATCCAGAGGGAAATGATCCCTACACTAGGTCAACCTAGGGTTTCCAAGGCCATGGTCAAGATAAAAGGGGTACCCTTCTAGGATATCGGGTAATGGGGAAGATATATGAATAAATAGAAAGATATGAAAAAAGACAATTTATACAACTGAAATGTAAATGAAGGAAAGATAAGGAGTTGATCATGTAAGAGCAATATGCTAGCTAACATCAATGTACATACAACACTAGGATAACATAAAGCAATGAGAAATGAGATGAAATAATCTATGCAAAATGAAAAAGAGGGTTAGATAAATTACCTGTGGGGTGGTTGCTGATGCATATATCTCTCTAGAGAAACACTACGCCGAGAGAAAATAACTATGGGTGGAGAAGGGGAACACCGTTCTATCCTAGAATCACTATAGATGACCTAATCATGTAAGCAATCCAAAAACCAATAAGAGTGTCTATTATCACCAAAAAGTAGCAGCCTTTGATTTTTCATGGAAGAATGTCAGTACTTATGGGTAACATGGGAATGTATCCAAGTGTTGGACCTTGTTGCTTGAGACAGACCACTAGAGAAGGATGGTTCCTCTACCTATTCCTAATGTTAAATTACTCCTACAACTGAAAATACAAATATCTAATCCTAATCTAAGCATTCACAAGGACCAAGGAGAGAGGGAGATGCATGAAAATTGAAATCCTAAGATAAATAGAGGTGATAACACCAAGAAAAGGGGGAAAGACACTCTCAATGAGGGAAAAATGGGAAGAAAATGAAGGAGGAAAGGAAAAAAATTGTGTCATAGACCAAAAACTGCACTCAATCTTCCCTTTCACACAATGCACAACAAATATGGAACTTGCAAAGGAGAAAAGACATGCACAACACACCACAACAACAATAGAGAGGCAAGATTGCAAATAAAACCAAGTCAGGGTAGAGAAACAACCACAAAACCAAATTTTATTGCTTGAAGCATGCACAAACCATTACAATGGAGTGGAAGAAGGCACAAAACACCTTGTAGATCCCAAATATGAGGCATGCAACTCAAAAATACTTCTAGAAACACTTTGACATGGTGCCAATGTATTATGAGAGTTCAACCTTTATAAATGTGCACAACTTTCCAATATATAGAAAATGGGAGAGGGAGAAGAGGGAAAAGAGAGGGAAATTTATATTTTTGAGTTCAACCACAAACAACATGTATTAAATCACTAAAAACATGCATGAGCACCCTTTCAAGACCATTCCCCCATGTCACTTTTCTTATAGGAGAAGGTATGGGCACCATTCACCATTAATTCTAGTAGTTGAGCTACCTGGAACTACACTTTTATTGCTAGGAGTGTTTTTTTCCCTTTTCACCCTTTAACTCCATTAATTTCTTTATTTCTTAATGCAAAAGGGAGTTCATGATGAGAATTTTCCAACAAGACTGATTTTGTCAAATTTGGAGTTACATGGAAGAAGTTATGGCCATGCAGATTTCGGAGCATGGGAGGAACGAGACAGAGAGTTCCACGCAGGCCTTGATAGACCACTTTAATGTTTTGTTCCCCTTGGTAGAGAATCACTTGATTGGAGGAATGAGGGAAGGGAGGAATGGTTCTTAGTGTGCCACACGGGCCCGATTTTTCCACATAACTCTATTTGGGTGATTCACCACCACTTATACCCCTTGATCGGTTTTATCGGCCCACCTATTGAGTGGTGGAATACATGAACATTCTAGCTATGTAATAAAGACTTAACTCCGACTGATTTTTTAGAATTTTATGACCAAGTGGGGAAGGCAGAGAATTGGGGGAGAAACAAAGGAACAATTCCTCCTATTCCTCCAAAGGTTGATTTGGCCGATTCTTCCCCAAGTGACCCCATTTTGACTAAGTGTTGGCATAGCTAGATTTACAAGGAAGAAAGGAGCACCACTGAATGACTTGAACTTTCCCCAAAACATGATTTTTGGCTAAGTATGGAAAAGGAGGGGCCCGAAAATATAGATATGGAATGTTTGCAACATTATTTTTTCCCCATGTTGATCAATTTATATTTCCCAAGTCCAATATGGAAATGCAAGTTATCAAAATAGCTTGGGGGAAATATTTTGGATAACAATTTGGTGAATTTTAGGGGATATCTGCAACCTAGATATAAGATTAGTGGCCTTGAAGCATCCATTAACATGGAGTTAGCCTGAAGAACTTGAAAAACTGATCTAATACTTTAAAAACTTACCCTTGAATCTACATGAAGCATTGAATGGACTTAATATTGATCTGGAAGTCTTTGGAATGTTCATTCCCATCATGAGAGCCACTCTAAATTGAATTTTAATGAGTGGAAAACTGTCTTGAAATTAATTTTCCACCACATTGGTTTATAATCAATGAATGAATTTATTAGCAATGTCTCTCTCAATATCTTAAATGCTTACAATATGGTTTGAAATTTGTTATATGCTTACTTCTTACAACTCATCCTTTTCACCTTCCAAATATACTTGAAATATATCTTCTTGAGTCCTCCATGAACCACTATGTAATGGAAAATGCCACCCAAAAGTCATGAGAACAATGTGCAAAGCACTTATGGAAAGGTAAATCGTACTAACAATAAGACAATGTGGTGAAGAGAACTTGGAGGAATTGAAAACTAATATACTATGTATAAGGTAGGGCCTTTACTTTAATAGCAATGTTTGAGATAGATCCCATTGAATGGAATTTAAATCTCCCTCAATCTAGTTTTGACAATGGAAAACATTGTTTTACTTGTAGCTTGAAATCACATAGGGGACACTCCAAATTATATCAAAATTTGAGTACCTTCCTGGTTTAGATCTATCTGCATCCCACTTCAAGACTAGATCTCCTTCTTGGAAACTCCTAGCCATTGCTTTCTTATCAAAATACTTCTTAATTTGAGCTTGATCCTTTTCCATTGTTTGCATTACTTGGTTTCTCAACTCTTCTAGCTCCATGAGCTCTACACATCCAACTTCCATGGCCTCAACCTCAAAAATTTCTAGTTTCTTGATGAGGTCTAACACTGGAAATTTAAGAGATATTGACATCCTAGGTTCCTTATCATAAACCAATTTGTAGGGGAGCTACCCGTTGATCTTTTGGAAATGTTCCTATCAGCCCATAAGGCTGATTTTAGTCTGTGTGCCATGTTATTTAATTTTCATCCAAGGTCCTCCTTATGATTCTCAAAAGATTCTTATTGATTGATTCAACCACCCATTACCTTGGGGGTAATAGTTTGAGGAGGTGCTCAAGTAGATCCCATTCTTAACAACCCAATCATATATCTTTGGCCAAGGAATACCAAAGCATTATCAGAGATGATCGTGGAAGGAACACCAAACATGGTCACAATGCCTTCATAGAAGTCCAAGATGTTGGCCTCATTTTCTTCCTTCAATGTAATTTCCTTTGTCCATTTGGTGAAGTAGTCCATAGCTATCAAAATCCACTTGTGACCTAAGCTAGAATGTGGATTGATTACTCCAATAAAATCAAATCCCCATTTCATGAATGGTTGATTTACAAAAATGGGGTGGAGTGGAAGAGTTGTTAGTATTTCTTTACCTTGGAAGAGTTGTTTGTATTTCTTTACCTCTAAAGAAGGCACACCTTTTACATTTTAAACCATGTATGGTAGTCTTGAAGATATTGGGCTAATAATAACCACCCTTCATGATCTCGAGAGTTGTTTTCCTTGGAGAAAATTTCCCTCATGCTTCTCCATATGGAACTCATGCAACACTTTATCAATTTGGTTTGCCTTAATGCACCTCAAGAGAACACCATTCACATATTTTCTAAATAGGATGCCATCAATAAGCATGTAGGGAATGGACTAGAGTCTAAAATAGGTTCTTTTTTCCTTGCTCAAGGTTTGAGGACATTGGCATGTTTAGAGGAGATACACTATATCATGAGTCCAATAGGGAGTAAACAAGGCATTAGTTGGTTGTTCTTAATCATGTTCAAGTATGAGGATGCCCTCTTATAAACATGCTGATATGAAGTTAGTTGTTCACATATCCCCTTACCTTTGACCAAATTAGTCACATCGATGTCCACATCATATTCTATTACCTTGGTTATCCAAATAGATCTATTTTTATTCAAATATTTATTTAAAAGAAAGTATTTTACCCTAGAATGAGATACCATGAGGTGAATCTTATTATTGGATACCATATGTATGAATTTTTAAAAATTCTTATAACAGCTATTGTTTGTTTTCAACAAATGAATGTCTCACCTCATACTCATCTATATCTTGGATAAAGAATGCAATTGGTTATTCTTGACCTTCTTTGTTTGTTTTTACCAACATGGTGGATATTGTGTCTGTGCTCCCAAAGGCATACAAGGTGAAATCTTTGGTAAAATTAGCGTTGATGATATTTACTGGCTTGTGCAATTTATCACTTAATAGTCTCAAAGCTGTTCTTTCCTTCGGAAGTCCACTTAAATGTCATGTTATTCTACAACATTAATGTCAATGACTTGACAAGGTTGGCAAAGTTTGTGAAAAACTTCTCAGAAAAAGTTGATTCTCCCTAAGAAACTCTGACGTGCTTTCTTGTGATTGGGTAAGGGCAATGCAAGTATGACACTAACTCTTTCGGGCTCAGTGGTTAATCCTTCCTTAGAAACAACATGTCCAAGGATCTTACCTTCATGAGCTAGGAATATACACTTCTTGGGGTTGAGAGAGACTCCAAATTGTCTACATCTCTTGAAAACATGCCTGAGTTGGAATAGGTGATTGGTGACATCCTTGGAGAACACAATAATATCATCTAGATACAAAAGAAAAATGCTATTGATTAGTCCTTTAAATGCCATGTCCATGGCCCTTTGGAAAGTTTCTCCTACATTAGATAAACCAAATGGAATTTTCTTGTAGGCATAGGTTCCCCATTTTTGGTAAAAGATGTCTTGAACTGGTCTTCATTTTTACCATCATGTGATTGTAGCCAAAATAACCATGTAGAAGAGAAAACCTCTTTGATATAGCCACAATTTGTAATATTTTCCCCATTGAAGGCAAGTGGGTAATGATCCTTAGGAAGTCTTTTTACATCTATGAAATGAACAAAAACCTGATTTCCCCATTTCTTTTCCTAACTTGGGACTAGTTTTTGAAACCAAGATGAATGTTTAATGGGAAAAATTATATTTGTCTTAATCATTTTGTTTAGTTCCTTCTTCATCAGAGGTTCAATGCGTGGATTGACAGGCCATTGTTTTTTCCTTATGGGCTTGGCCATTTGATCTAGTTCAATAGTGTGTTGGGCTGTATTAGGAACAAAAACTTTAAGATCTTGACAACCCCCAAAAAATATCAAATTAGTTTTGGAAAAGTTCTACAAAAGCATGCTTCTCTTGTGGGGTACTCACCTTTCCAATTTTCAACAACTTATCCTTATTAATCGAGATGGGTTCATAATCTATACCTTTGAGTTTTATGTTTTTATTTTCCTTTCTAAGATGATTATTAGAGTTGAAGATGGATTCTAAAGTCACTAGACCTCTAAGCAATTTATTTGATCTAAGTTAGAAAACTGGTTCACATATTGTTGTTCTAGTTTATCCCTATTCCTTGAAGAAAACTCAGCCTCTTCTTTGATAAAATTCACAATATGCTGATCACTCTCAAACACTTTCCAATTGGTTTCATTTTCTGGTATGGAAGGCCTCACCACTACCTTGATATGTGGTTATAATTTATCTCTCTTAACGTTCTCAATAATGTTTAACATTTATCCAACTACGGTCATCCTATTGGCAACTTCATTACTTTTCCTTGGAATGGTGTGGATATTGAAGGCTTCAAAATCCTCCAAAAGGTCCCATACTCTATTCTTGTAAGCTCTTAGCAAGTCATTCTTAGTTGCATTTGATCCTCTGACTTGGTTTACAATTAGTTCACTATCTCTAAAAGTCTACAATTTTTTGATGTTCTTCTTTCTTGCCCATTGCAAGCCATGTATGAGGGATTCATACTCGATGTGTTGTTGGAGAAAATAAATTGAAATATGAAAAAGGATCAATACTTCACACCTGTAAGAGATGCAAGGAATACACTTCATCCTACCCCTTATATGCTTCTTGATCCATCAAAATACATTTTCTAAATGCCATCCTATTTTGCATCATTTGACTTCAAACAACACTAGGTAGAGGTGAATTTTCCTCATGTAGATAATAAATACCAAGGTCAAATTCTTGAATCTATTGATATGAATCAAAACCATGACGTTCATTTCCCCACTCATCAAGTAGAAAATCAGGAATGCCTTCAATCTGAGTATTTGCATCTTGGATGCTTGGATAATCTTCTTGATAAAAAATGGTACAATTTACATTAATGGGGATGGGAACGTAAGGATCTATATGATATGTAGAAATTGGTTCAGACTTGATGGTAGCCTTAGTGCCATACCTAATCTTGAGAGAAAATGAGACATGTCAGCTTATAGATATCCTCCAATTTTGGTGGTGAAGTCTCTAGATAAACATAGAGAAAAGAATGAAGGTAGATTAATTATGAAGATATCTTGGAGAATAGAAAATTTGGGGGATGCATACAATGAGGCTCAAACCTATGACTACTCTAATAGTTCCCATTGTTGTTCCATCCAACTAAATCACAGCAAATCAATGGAACCACATTTAGAAAGTGACTCATATTTGAGGCCTAGCTAGTGTGAAATATGTTTGCACACCATAGAGCTTCTTGCACTTGAGTCAATTGTGCAATTATGTAGTAAACGATTACCAATGATTAGGAATACATAGAAAGGAGAGGGTTTCATATTGTTTTTTGTATGATCTTCCTTCTATTATTGTGCATTAGTAAGAACAAATTTGGTTTGTTCCTTAGTTCGATCACTTGGAGAAATTAGCCATAGTTTCTTGCAAGAGATCTCTCTGCTTGAAATTGGAAAGGATTCCCACATTGAGATACTCACACGAGTATTTTTCATTTGTTCAAGGATGTTGAAGGGATTTGAATTATATTTTTGCTGGACCTTACTTGCAACCATCCTTTCTTGCATTAAGATTGATGTAGAAGGACCTTTGGGATACCCTTACATTTTAGAGGCTAGATTTATACTGCCCTCCTTTTGGAGTGTTAGGGAAGGTTGAGAAGGTCATACGTGGTGCCTCCAAATCAAGAATCAACATAATTCATTACGCCATACATGATGATTTCACTCTTCCATAGCTATTATCTTTATCTCTATATGATAACCATACCTTGAGGGGAAAGTTTGATTCACGACACAAAATTCATTTACTTGCCAATTCACAAGTGAAGTATCACTTGGTGGCACCTCTTGAGTAATTATTTGTTGTTGATTTTCCTTTGTGGGTGCATCTTGAGAGATAGATTCATTTTGCACCATCAAGGCTTGGTTTAAAATTCCATTGGGGCATGTTGCTTGGTTGTGATCTAGATTAAAAGGAAAACACCATTCATAATCTCGCACGAGGTTATTTTGAATGGGAACCAAGGCTATAAACGAGATGGATGCATTAGGAGATTATTGCTAGAGTGGTATTGCATGAGACAATTGATTTTTGACTTGTGAATTTGTTTTGTATGATGTATTTTTGGGTCGATAAAGGGATTTGTTTGGTTGGTATGGAGGCTGGTAAGGTTTGAAACTTTGAGCTTTGTTACTTTTTAATAGATACAAACTCATTCCCAAAACTTTACAATTGCTTCCTTACCTCTTTGCAACTCATTTGAAATATTCGAGGAGGTGAATGATTCAATAGAAATTTGGATTTTTGGAGATGGAATGTGAGCTAATTCAAGAGTATGATGGGGGGAAAATGTTCCTACATTTATTGAGGGAATATGGACATTGAAGGTTTAAGAGCAACTTTCCCAGCATGAATGAGATTGTTTTATGCTCTAATAAAAATTTCATAGGCATTTGGTAAGGTTACACCCCCATGGACTGAATCATGATAGAGATATCAATATTTAAAGCTTGTAAGTAATAGATAAAAACATACAATGGTGTAGGCCTTCCCATTAATGGGATTTGATGGAATGTGAGCTAATTCAAAGTATGATATGCATCAGGAAAAATGTTCATAACTCAAGGTTTAAGAGCAACTATCCCCAGACATGAATGAGATTGTTTTATGCTCTAATAACAATTTCATAGGCATTTGTTTGACTTCCCCCATGTGAATCTCTTCGATAAATTCAATATCTTGTAAAGCAATTAATAGATAAAAACATCTGATGGTGTGAGCCTTCATTAATGGGATTTCCCAAAGTCTCTAAAATATGATGTTGAAATCAACTATTTATTCATTTGAGGCTCTCTTTGTTGTTGTTACTCTCTCCACCAAATAAAGATGGTCTGACTTATCCTCAAAATGGTCGCAAAGGGTAGTGCCAAAATTGTCCCAATTGTGAATCGAAGTAGGTATCAAACTCATGTACCATTAAAGTACCTTTCCTTTAAATGATGAAGCCAAGATTTAACTACTACATCATATTCGGTAACAAAATGGACTGATCAAACATTGCAAAGTCTTGGATATGATCAACTAGGGTAGTGTAATTTTCACCAGTGAAGAAGGGAATACTTTTGAGGGAAGACACTGGTATGTCATGTTGGGCATTTAGAGCCAAAGGACTACCACCATTGAAACTGAAAAAGGCAAATTTCTTTAGAGTGTCATGAAAGGGATGGGTCTTAAAACCCTAGAGGAAAACAAAAAGGCCTACCAAGAGGGGGAGTGGAAAGAGTTCTATTGGGAGGTGATGGTGATCTCTTTGAACTACTCTGTCCTTCTTCTAGGAAACAACTACAAGTAGTCAAAGGGTTCTTCTCTAGCTGTACTTGACCTTGTTTGAATCCTTCTCATAAGAAATAGACACTTTTCTATATGAAACTAGTAGATAAAATGTTTGGAGCCACAAGATGTGCTTTTTGTAGAGCCTCCAAAGGATGATAATCACTAAGAAACACACCAAAACTTAGTGAAGTAACAAGAAACTCAAATTTGTCTCACTGGGCATGTTAGAACTGCTATCACCAAAAATTAACACACTTTTATTGGTCACGGGAGATTTTTCAAGACTTACGGGTAACATGGGAATGTTTCCTAGTGTGGGACCTTGTTGCTTGAGACAAACGGTAAACCTATAGTGAAGGCTGGTTTCTCTACCTTTTCTTAATGTTGAATTACTACTACAATTGAAAATACAACTATCTAATCCTAATATAAGCATTCACAGGGACCATGGAGAGAGGGAGGTGCATCAAAATTGAAACCTTTAGTTGAAGAAGAGGTGATAAAACCAAGAACAGGGGGAAAGACACTCTCAATGAGGGAAAAATGGGAAGAAAATGAAGGAGGAGAGGGAAAATAACTATGCCATAGACCAAAACTAAACTCAATCTTCCATTTTACCACAACGCACAATAAACTGGAACCTACAAAGGAGGAAAGACATGCAAAAACACACCAAAACAACAATAGAGAGGATATATTGAAAATAAAACAAATTCATGGTAGAGAAACACCACACAACCAAATTTTATTGTCTAAAGAATGTACAAACCATTACAATGGAGTGGAAGAGGGGAAAAAACACCTTTTAGATCCCAAATACAAGGCATGTAACTCATAAATACTTCAAAACACTTTGACATAATGCCGATATATTCTAAGAGAGTTAAACCTTTACAAATGTGCACCTTTCTAAGACCATCCCCCACGTCACTTTTCTTATAGGAGAATATATGGGCACCATTCATCATTAATTATGGTAGTTGAGCTACCTAGAACTGCACTTTTATTTCGGGAGTGTTCTTTGATTTTTATCCCTTCTAACTTTGCTAATTTATTTATTTCTTGATGCCAAAGTAAAGTTTAAGATGATACCTTTCTAACAAGACTAATTTTTTCAAATTTTGAGATACACGGAAGAAGTTATGGCCATGCAAATTTTTGGAGCATGGGAGGAACAAGATAGAGTTCCCTGTGGGCCTTGATAGACTGCTTTAATGTTTTATTCCCTAGGAAGAGAATTAACTGGTGAAAGGAATGGGGGAAGAGAGGAAGGGTTCTTAGTGTGTCACATGGGCCTACTTTTTGTGTATAACCCTATTTTGGGTGATTCACTGCCATTTATACCCCTTGATCGGGTTATGTTGGCTAGTCGACAAAGTGGGGGAGCATATGATTATTCCATATATGCAATAAATACCTGAACCAAGCAATTTTTTTAGTGTTTTTAGGTCAAGCGGGAAGGAAGAGAAGTGGGGAACAAGCGGAACAAAGTAATACTTCCTCCTATTCCTCTAAAGGCCGTTTCTTCCCAAATGACTCCATTTTGACTAAATGTTGGCATGGATGGATTTACTGAGGAAGAAAGGAGTGCCTTGAACCACTAAAACTTACCCCAAAACATGATTTTTGGCTATGGAAAATGAGGTGCTTGGAAAGATAAATATAAGGTGTCCCCAACATTGATTTTCCCCCTTTTTATCAATTTTTACTGCCCAAGTCTAATATGGAAATGCAAGTTATCAAAATAGCTTGGGAAATATTTTGGATAATAATGTTCAATCACAATCAAATGAAAGATAGACCAAGAGAAAAGTGAGTAGATGTGAATTTGGTGTAATAAAGTAGAGGAAATGATTATTTATTCATGTCATTACTCCCTTGATGAAATGTCGTGGTGTGATGTGCATATATACCCGATTCTATCGCCCATAGGTGATAGTGTCAGCCAAGGGAAAAACTAACACCGACACCATCACCCATGGGAGACGGCGCATCATCAAAGGATAAACCTAATGTCAAGTGGGGTGCAAATGTGTCACAAATCAAGGGAAAATAATGAAATAAGTGTCAATGATGAAGTCAAATGCAAACAAGTTCCGGAGTACTAGTGTGTACAACATAAAAGGACTAATAAAGGTAAGGGTAACTAAGGCTAGGGATATATAGTAGTACATATCTCTGTGTACTATCTCTAATCCCATAATGACCATGTGTATAGTCATACCCCATTCCTGACATGCCCCTTAAGGCACCCGCTTAAGAGATAGATGCATCAATGACCCTTACTTGCAAAACAGAGTTGTTAGTAAAAGCATGAAAAATTAGGTGTATACATATACCTTTCAAGGATCCTATATCAAATATTCTTGGCCAAAATAATGTAGTTACTCCTATTCCTAGTGTATTTACACGCATGTCTTCTTGTTCACATGTTAATTCTAGTGGTACAATCCCTCCCAAGTATATTTACACATATGTATTTTAGTCCACATGCTATTACTAGTGGAACACTCCCTCTTGGTGCGTCTACACATAGGTCTTATATTCAAAATGCTACTTCTAGTGAGAAAATAATTACTAGTGCATCTATGCACAAGTCTTCTAGTTCACATGATACTTCTAGTGGGACAATTCATCCTAGAGCATTTACACATAGGTTTTCTAGTTCACATGCTAACTCGAGTGGATCACTCTCTCCTTGGCCTTATGTTAGGTCATCTAGCTCACATATAAGTTTCTCTCTCTTAAGCCTCTTGTGAGAGTCTTCTCTATGCATCACGAGTCTTTCCATACTAGATCTCCTATAACACATAATATGGTTTCTATACAACTTATATGAGAATATCCTTCTCTTATGACACTTGTGAGGCTTGAGCCTCCTTAACTTTATTAATTTGTCTTGCCTCCTAATGAGACTCTTATTGGGTAGCTCTTGTGCTACCCCCCTTTTCAAGTTATTTATAAAATAAAAAAATATTTAAATAATCACATAATTAAAAAACATTCACATATTAACAAAAATACAAATTAGGACATGTACATAACTTGATTGGCTAGCTTATTCTTTTATACATGTTTGTCATATTGGTTTGGTGGATAACATATATTTTCTATATACTCTTTACACACGTGCTCACAAGATATATTGATCTTGATACAAGGTACATATAAGATAGATACACGATGATCGATGCTTGTTTTGTCCCTTTCAATGAAACTAATCTTAGGGGGAATTTACTACACTATACAAGTGTTATTGTTTCATTTTAGTTACTTTCCACTTCCTCATTATGCTTCATTACAATATTGTGTATATGCCATACTTCCTTATTATCTATGTTTTTACCATAATTATTTGCTATACTTGTTCCATTTATTTCATTTCTTAATTTCTTCATTACTCAAATACTTGATTACTTCTTATATACAACCTTTGTGCCTTGATTGTATTGTGATACCATGTGTGTCCCATGTTTGTGGATATATGCCTATATTGCGTGTATGAACTTGCTACTTTGTATTCGTCCCCAAAGTGCACTCTATTATGATTGTTTTATGACATAGTGGGTGTCTCATGTTTTCAGATCTTTGATATTGTGTGACTATTCTCTATGCTATTGCTTGTGTCAACTTGACTGTCTATGCATTCACTATTATTCTTACTACCATACACACTTTCTATATGTACTTTTACTTTTTGAGTATTGCATGTTGATTTCTTTGTGCATCATGGTCTTTACCATACACAACCCCTTTTACAGGTATAGGTTCCAAATGGTGGCCACTATTACAACCTTATATGTGATCTAATGCAGATTATCATACTTATTCAACATGGGTACAAATATTTTATTTTGAGTTGAGTGCTCAAATGATTTATCACACGCGCCTCAATAGAGTGAGAATTCATGAGATATATTATATATCTACATCTAGTTAAGACATATAATACATGACACATGAACATGTTTTTACAATGTAAAAATCATCATAAATATGTACACATAGTAAAAAAGGAAAAATCCACAATGATCTAAACCATACACTTCAGTCTAGACCATAATACTGATCTCGATCTTATTTGAAATTTCCGCCATGTGGGTAGAATCTTAGAATTTTTCAATAGTTTCATATTCTTTAACCTATTTATAGACTTTAGTAAAAATTCAAACACATGAAAAAATTTAAAGCATTATATAGGAACATGAGTACTTCATTCCTTCTCCATTTAGCTATTATGATACCATTACAAGAACATGGTTTGGAAGCATGAGAATTCTTCTCATTTGTTTTATTTAAAAATTTATATACTTAGTCTCGGATGTACAACACATACTTTGGGACATGGTGCATCCATTCCTTTTCAATTGTGTGGTTTATTTACAAAATAAATCCTTGATCCATTTGCAATGGTGTGGTACATGAAAGGGTTATAGAAATGATCAAAGTGACTAAGTTATTCATAGGAAGTCTTTCCTCTCTTTCAAATTTGTAGGGGAAGATATCAAAATTACTAAATATTCTGATACATTGTCTTCTCTCATAACGAGGTACTTTAGTTCCTATTTCTCATATTTAGTCTTGGGTTGTATGCAACCAACAATCTAGTTTCTCCTTGGACATAATTGGGGATTAATATCCTTCAATGCTTAGGAATTTAAATGAAAGGTACTCTCCAAAGTATAATTGAATGAGAGTTCCTCCTCTACAAAAAAACATGTGTATTCCTTCCATGTTTTGTATATCTTTTACTTTACTTTATGAAAATTCAAATTTACAAATGTTATGAGAACAATTTATACTTTGAGTTAAAGTTAAACTTATATCATATAATTGGATTACACTTTATGTTATAGGTTTCAACATAGATCGTGCCAACACCAATATATCATAAGAAAATTATCGAGAAAAGACAAAGTGTGTGTACACACTCAGGTATGTTTTTCCTTTAAACATGTGATTTTCAATTACAAACTTAAAAGGGGGAAAATATAAAATCAAATTTTTATAAGATATCATTTGGAAATGATAAGTTTTCTATGTTCTCTTGCTAAGACAAATGATCACATTATAATTCCAATTAATACATCTCAACTCTTTCTTGAATTTCCCATTTCCACACTCTTCTCTGTCATTCATTCATGAATTACTTATGAACTAAAGTAGTAAATTATCTTTGTGCATCATTTGAGAACTTCGATTTTACGTCACTATGAACCTAGGTAAATAGGTACAATTTGGCTAGAGTGGACTATAGTCTTAGTTGAACTATAAGGTCTTGCCACTATTTATCTTTAAATTTGATTTCAATTTGAATATATTAAATGTGTCATTTAATCTACCCGGGGTTAGTATTATCATAATATTTCACCTACAAAAGTCTATATAAGTAAAACCAATATTACTTAAAAACTCAAACTGTTACTTTCATAAGCTCCTATTGTAAATATCAATCTAAATTCATTCAAGGCTCTCCTAAATATTCCTAAATTAGTTACACATCATTTAGAGTAGCTACCACTATAGTTCTAAAGCACTTAACAAAGTCAAATATTCTAGCATCCTTCATTTCCAAGCATGTAAAGGTCCTAGAGCCATGTATTAACAAGAGCAAAGTCACTCTAAGCATTGTCAAAGGTCCTCAAGGGATTTTTTTAGTTTAACAATTAAAGCACACTACATCACACTATTATTACATTGGGCACATTATTTAATCTATAGTACTATCTTTATGGTAAGATACATGTGGGAACTAATATGGGGTTGGCTTAGGTCACATTCACACTTGCACATACACCTAGGAGAGCTACGTGAGACTTGATCATCGCTCAAGGGCATATAGTGTAACACATGGACTAGTTAAACAAAGGTTGACCACAAATGGTAGAACAACTGTTGGAAGTGTATAGGAGTTAAAAATACAACTTGAATGTATTTTAGATTTGTTGTATATTTATGCAATATCTAAGATATATACATAACATAGATATGATGAAATAGAGGATATATAAAACTTCCTACATGCAAGTAGAGAATGTGAAGAACCTCTTTAGATAGGAAATATAAGAATAAGGATTTGGTAAGTCAACCATCACCTTGAAATGTATAAATCCATGTAAGTGCTGTAAACACCCTAAATTACACACATGTTTCAAAGACTTATCCGGTTCACTTTCTAGCTCATACTCCCTTTGTGATTGATTAATAAAATTAATTAATCATGTGTATACAACCCTTGGATTAATTAAATTAATCCTTAGCACTCCTTTGGTAGTTTAATTATCATTTATTAAATAAATGATTAATTAATTAGTGTGCACATTATAGCTAATTAAATTAGTTATCTAATTAGGAAAATACACCTTTTTCTAGTCAACTGCCACTCATATTCCTACTTGGACTCCAATTCCTCATCCCACATAACTCCACATGGACTCCACTTCACTAGTCTAGTCAATTGTACTTATAGAATCCTAGAAATGTGGGGGAAATTCAATTACATGTACAACCACTTTTCCAGATGTAAATTTTGCCAATTAATTCTTTTACTTCCCTCAATGGCATTTATATTCCCACAATTGCTAAAACTTCTTCAAGTGCTAAAAATAGCATGCACATTCAACTATATGTAACTGATTCCCAACCACCATTTAGCCTTATAAAACACATGCTTATCCTATCCCAAATCCTTCTAGATTATTTGTAAGAGAACTCGTTAATTTGCATATTGAAGCTTTCAAGCCAACATCTGTTTGTAGCTATTATGATCCTCATTTGTGGATTTCACTAACACCTCGAGGTTTTGGTGTAATGGTTCATTCCATTTGGTATCAACATCAACAATGGTTTTGGCTAGTTTGAAGGAGAATTTAGCATTAGCACAAAACATGATGAAACAACAAGCAGATCAACACCGTAGTGAAAGACATTTTGAAATTGGTGACTAGGTTTTTGTACGTCTCCAACCTTACAAACATATTTCCCTAAAGCAACAAAAAAAGGACAACAAACTTGCTCCTAAATATTATGGCCCTTATCATGTTCTACAGAAAATTGGCAGTGTTGCTTATAAACTAGAGTTGCCTCCATCTTCACACATACACCCAGTATTCCATGTTTCATGCCTAAAGAAGGTTATTAGACAGAAATTTGAAGCCCAGACAGAGTTACTAGAACTTGAAGAGGAAGGAAGAATCATTTTAGAGCCAAAAAGATTCTCAAACTCGTACTTAAGAGGCCGAGAACGAGAGACATTAAGGAATATCTGATCAAGTGGAAGAATATGAGCATAGAAGATGCAACCTGGGAGGATGAAGGTTTTTTGCAGCAACATCTAGGATTATTCAACATTGAGGACAACGTTGGTTTGAAGGGGAAGGGCATGCTACACCCTTAACCTATTTGCTTGCATTAGGATATGAGTAGCTGACTTGTGGCTTACCATATCATTTTATTATATCATTTATACTTTATCATGCTTAATAGGTCGGCCTTGGTGATGGCCATAGCATATGAATAGTATATATAGGGGATCAGTAGGTAGTAGTTCATTATCATTTGAGCATTTGAGTCTTATTATATGGTTTGGAGGTTACCCCTCAAGTGGCGAAGCTATTATAATTGCATATTGAGATCATTATTTTTAAATATTGTGTTATTTGGTGTTTTATTGCTGCTCATAATCTGAATTATACTAGTAATTTCACCCATATAGCGGGACCCCACCCCGCCCTATACGAACCCCGGGTGAACACTGCAATGCCGGCGTAGCTACCACATAAGGAATTAAACCTTGGTGGTCTCTATGATACCAAATGAAATGAACCATTACACCAAAACCTCGAGGTGTTAGTGAAATTCGTACATGAGGATCATAACAAAGTAGCAATATGCATCCCCATTTAGAAGTCATTCAAGAGCACCCACAAATATAAATTCCACAATATTCCACAAGGTTACAAAAGCTAAGCTTCCAACCGACCTTATTTGAGGTTTGAATTAGAAAGCTTCAGGAAGGTTTTCATTGTCTTGTTTATCTTCCATTTTAGTTATTTCTCTCTATTTTTATTTTGGCACGCCCATTTGGACCGCACCCATATTCCTTTGTTTTTGTGTTTCATCTGTTATTTAGTTGTTTCATTTGTTTTGTATAATTTGTTTCATAATTAATTTTTGATTTGTGAAGCTTTTACAAGTGTTTCGTAAGTTTTATGGGAAGCAGAATTAGCTTTACAATTCAAAAATAACAATTTTTTTTTTTCCTTCGATCCTTTTCTAGATATTTGCAATTTTTTTTTGAGTAAAGATAAATCATTTTGAAACAATCTGATTCAAAAATAAAATTTCCCTTTTAACACTTCTTCGCGCTTAAGTTTGGTGAACTCTTTAGTTACAAATAGATTTAATAATATGTGTTAACTATGGGGAGGGTTTTGTTTTCTAATTTATGGGGTAATTTCTAGTTTTACACCAACAAATGTTTTTGGATTTTGAGGTATTCTCTAAAAAAAAAAACACAGATCATTTTTTTAAACATAAAATAAAAATATATTATTTAAACCCTAAATCCTAAGCTTCTACCTACCCTCTTGCCATCTCGGTCGAGATGACTACCCCTCCTCCTTGTACCCCCAAATCCCTACCGACACCCCCTCTAAGCTCTCGACAAGCTCTCCTCCTGCTCTACCCAATCCGTTCCTAACCACTCGAGCTACCTATTCCCCACCCCAATCTACCTATTCTACCCATCCCTCAATCCCCTTCACCGCCTCACCCGCTCGCACTCCAACCCGATCTCCCCACTCTCCCCTTCCCTCCCCACCCCGACTTCCCCGAGCTACTCATCTTTCTCGCTCACCTCACCATTCAACCCCACCCCTTTACAACATCCCGACTCCCCTCCTAGAGATTTCAACCCTTCCAGTCGCATAACCCTTTACCCATGAATCCAACTCCCACGCAAACCCACTTTGTTGCTCTCTCGCTGCCCCTCGGCCATTCCCCACACACACTTAGCCACCACTTGAGCCTCCCTACACACAAAGCAGACACAATACAAAAACAAAAAAATCTGAACCCTAATAGTGTTTTGGGTTTATGTTTTTGTTTATAGATTAGGTTTACCATATAATTTAAAAATTAGGGTTTTGTTTAAATATAATTTTTGTTTTATTAACTTAAATTAACACTTTAGCTTCTTTTCAATTATTATTATTAACTAATATTTTAATTAATTTAACTTTAATTAGTTCTTTTTCAATAGTTCATTAGGTATTTTAATTAATTACTTAGTATTATTAATTTCCATTAGGTTTTTACAATAAATTAGGTCCCTTAATTATTATTTTCATCGATTTTATTAACTCGTAATAATTGCACCACTTACTTTTGTAATGCTATCGATGTTTAAACTTCAATTTCTTTTCACTTTTTAAGGAAATTTTATCACCGTGTCCTTACTTAGCGCCATTCTACTTCATTTTTTGTCAATTTTACTATTATATAGACTAATCATGAAAGTTGCTAATATAGGGTTATTGGACATTTCTTGTCCACCTTTTGTCTCTTTTAATACATTTCGTCATTGTTTCTTCATTTTTCAATGTACACTAAAGCTTCGTGGAAGTTCTTTTTTTCTGCGCTTTTCATTGTCATTTTTCATTTTTGTGAAGCTAGTTTGCAACACACTATATACTTATGCTCTCATCTCATGCTATTTACAAGTGATCTTGAGAATCAGAAACATGATTGTGTCATTTTTCATTGTTTTCTCTTTTTCTACCTTGGGAAAAATACTAACAATTATTTGCAAGACCGTATTTTGAAGAACACTCAAAACTACTAACTATAGGTTTCCTTGATCATGAGATCGAAAAAACTACTAATACTTTATGTGTAGAGAATATTTTTAATCAAGATAAAATGAACACTACACACTGTATTTGTAGGTGTGGTTGACAAGGCTATTTCCCAACCAATATAACCATGGGAAGTGCTTTTTCTTATGCCATAAAACTCACTTGAGGAGTATCACAGGAACCCTAAAGTAGTTAGCATATTAAGGGAACTGGTTGACAAAACGGGTACCCCGTCCCAATCGAATAGTGCACCTTGTGAGATTAAATTCATGGATATCCTTCATGGAAACTCTGGTGTGATTCATTGGAGAAAGATATTTTCTCATTTTTTTAAAGAGGGTAAAGAAAATCCTCGTTAGCAATAGCACCACACTCGCTCGGGTATACTACTAACACCTAGTTGAGTGAACCACCTAGGAATCCATGCCTTGTCCAAGACAATCTAAGGTAGAGGCGAACTTTCAATACATCATTTTTTGTTTTTATTGCGTGTCGACACTTGTGTTTCACTCTTGTCATTCACATTTTCTCTCTCATCCACCTTGTCACTTTGTAAACGTGTCGAAGTCTTGGGTTTTGGACATCCATATCCAAACTTAGGATCTTTCATCCTCTTCATCTAAGTCTTGACATCATGATACTTAGGGTTCATTTTAAGACCCCCTTCAAAAACTTATTATAGAATGGGTGGTGAATCTCCAAAATTGACTTTCAAAAAAATGGTGAATATTAAAAATAATTTACTTGAAAAGGTGATTTGACATACCAAAGTTTTCTACATTTTCACAAAGTTGGATGGTTGTTATCTCTCCCCAAGTTTGTACTATGTAGCATCGATGATTTGGATTAGACAACATCTATGTAAAATCAAATGGCCTCGAGTTAGAAGAGCATTCTATATAGCATCGATGACTTGGATTGGATGATCATTTATGTAGAATCGATCGACTTGAGTTGGACGACCATATATGTAGAATCAAATGGCCTGAGTTGGATGGCCATCCATGTAGAATCGAGATAGATTAGGTTGGACGACCATCTATGTAGCATAATATGACTTGAGTTGGATGGTCGTCTATGTAGAATCAGATGGATTGGGTTGGACAGTGAAGTGTTGGATGATCATATTTTTATTTTCATCTCATCCATGTATAGACCCCCGTCTCTATGAAAGGATGTCCTCAACTATCCATCTCTTTAGAAATAGATGGTCGTCTCCCTAGAAATAAACATATAAAATAGAAAATCGTTGTCCCGCAATTGGGGTACTCCTCTTGTAACCCTATGGGATATGTATTATACCTTGGTGAATATGAGCACAATTTGATTAGAAATGTTGGTGAAATACATGCATAAGTTCATTTTTAAGTGTAAATAGTAGGTGAATTGACCCATACAAATGACTTGTTGGCTGAAATTTTAGGTGAACTGGGTGGTAGCCGATTGTTGAAAATTCACCATTTCTAATTTCCAAAACCCCTAATATTTGCAAGTTTACAAAAATTCACCACTAATTTTTTCCTTGATGATACTCGCTTTATCACAGAGTTAAACACTCTCTTGATTTTTAATTTTTCATAAGTATTAAAGTTTGACACTTACCCTTATTGAATTTTAAGCTTCTCATCTCTTATGTCGTCATCACATTTCACATTCACTTTTTTGAATTGATGACATATTCTATATCTCTCTTCCATACTCTTACGTTGTCACATTTCACATTCACTTTGTTAAATTTATGTTATCTTCTATCTCTCTCTCTCATTCTCTTACATTGTCATACTTCACAATCACTTTGTTGCATTGTCAACATCCTCATCATTTATTCACTTCTCTCTTTAAATCATTCACTTTTATTTAATTTGAGATCATTAATCAATCATTTTCCCCTTGTCTCTTATCTCCACTTTTGTGAGATTCAAACCTTTTCCTCATTTCTTCACTTCTTGTGATGACATTCACTTTTTCATTCTTTTAGTGTTCCCATTTCTTTGTTGTGTCTCCTCTTTTAACACACTTTTGTTAAAGAGTTGACATCCTTCATTGTTAAGTCTCTTCCCTCTTAACAAAAATTTGGTTAAGAATAGATAATTTTCAATCACATTCCCTTTGTCTCTTATCTCCACTTTCATGAGATTTGGACCTTCTCATCATCATTTCTTCACTTCTTGTGACGACATTCACTTTGTTGTTCTTTTAGTGCTCCCATTTTTTTTTTGTCGTCTCTCCTATTTTAATTTTTTTTTGTTAAAAGTTGGCACCCTTCATCATCTTTCTAACTCTCCTCTTTAACCATCCACCTTGTTAAAAGTTGATAAAACTCACCATGTTTCCTAAGTCTCTTCCCTTAACACTCCTTTTGTTAAGATTTGATCATCTTTCATCATGTTTTAAGTCTCCTCTTGTCGCACTCATTTTATCACAAGTTGAGCAAAATAACTTCTTTTTACTCTTCCCTCTTTACATTCACTTTGTAAAGGGTCAAGCCTTTCAAACCTTTTCATATTTCTTAGCACTCATTTTTCTAAGAGTCCACTAACTAACATTTCAATCCCTTCTTCCACCTTAACATCACTCATTTTGTTAAGTGTTGCGAAATCATCCTTTTTTGTTCCTCTTAACACTCATCTTGGTAAGAGTTAACTTTTTCAAACCCTCTTTTTGTCACTCTTACTACTCATTTTTCTAAGAGTTGATCATTTTTCGTAGTCAAGTATCTTCTCCTTTAACATCCATTTTGTTAAAGAGTAGAGCACATATAACCTCTTTGAGTCCCCTTTCTCTTAACTTTCATTTTTTAGGAGTTAGACATTCCGTTAACCCTTTTTTCTCTCCTACAACTTAGCATTCATTTTTCTAGGATCGAGTATTTTCATCTCTTCCCCTCTTCCATATTAGCATTCAATTTGCTAAGGGTTGAGTTTTCTATCACACTTCTTCTCATTCCTCCCCTCTTTCAAAAATGGTGGGAACGGGATGTTGTGATCATAGTCCCTTTCAAAAGGAGGAAATAAATCCTTTCCATATCAGCTAGGATGAAGAGGATGAAGACTAACTAAAAAACCTTTCCATAGACACCATTTTATGACAAAACAAATACCAATTCCTTCTTTGTCTCCTTGCAATGGGAGAAAGATTTCCCTTATAATTTGATGAGGATGAATTGAAAGCCTTAAAAGGACAACCTAAATCCCCTAAGGGTCCACCACTCGAGTCAAACAAACATGACAACAAAGGACCAAGTAAAAAAAATTCTGACAATAAAGGTAAATCTAATGATTTTTCCTCTAATCTCAACCAAGCCTTGCTTGATCAAATCAATGCAATGATGAAACTATTGGCTCTCTTATCCTCTACAGTCACTAAAAATGATACCAAAGGTATCAAACACATGAAGAAAAGTGACGACACCTTTAAAACTCATTATGAGACCAATAACAAGAACAAAAATCATAAGAATGATAAATTACCATTTATCCCACAAACCAATTCACCATTTGCTCAAGAGTGAAAAATGATGAAGGACATAATTTTGGCCATACAAAAACTATGCAAACAATTCAATTTTGATGAATTGTGTCCATACCCTTCGACATGGACATCATACACATACCCTCCCACACTCTTTCGAGATGCCCAAATTTGAAAAATACAAGGGAAAAACTAATCCTATAGAGCATTCAAAGAATTCTTCATGACATGCCAAGAGGTGGCTTATAACGATATCTTTCTCTTACAATTATTTCCTAAGAGTCTAGGAGGACAAGCTTTGGACTGATTCTTACACCTTCTAAAGGGATCTATCTCTACCTTTGTGAACCTCTTAGAGAAGGTTGCTAAACATTTTTCTTTCATCTTGACTCCAAAATCATGATGATGGATTTGTGCAATGCCAAACAACGAAAAAATAAGAGCTTTGTAAAGTTCTTATAATGATGGAGAGGAATCAAAAGTCGATTCCCATGTTCAATCCCTGAGAAATAGTTGGTTAGCATCTTCATCCCAAACCTTAATGACGAGTTGTCCTTTCACATGTAGATGTATTGCCTCTCATCGTTTTGAGGAAGTTATCGAAAATGGAACTCAAATTGAAAAATCCCTCATTTCTAAAGGCTTGATCAAGCCTCAAATATAAAGACAATGTGTATAGTCATATCCATCACCATAACAAAAACACTATTACTTCTCACGATAAACCTAGTAACCATAATGTTGTAATAATAATGTCACAAATAATCGCAACATGAACAACTTACAAAACAACCAATTAAAATAGATTAAGTCTAAACCATCTGTCACCATTCCAAAAAGAGAAAATTTTCCTCCTCCTCGTGATTATAACTAAAGACAATATAAATATTTTGGAGAATCTCTTTAAAGTGTCTTAAAATAAATGAAAAGTACTAATATGGTCACTTACCCTATCACGTAACCCTTCCTGAAGAATAACCTTATTCGAGTTTGGTATAAACCTAACACATATTGTGATTTTCATCATATTGATGGTCATCAAATAGAAAATGCAAAGAACTTTGTGATTACATCCAATAACTCATTGGAAATGGGGACATAGTGTTAAAGACCTACCATCTACCAAAACACCCAACGATAATTTAAAGGTGTTTTCTAACCCATTTACTAACCATGATACAAAGGAAAATCTCATGAACATGGTGAATCCTTGAACAATGTCGATTATAAATCCATCATATCTGTATCGTAGAAACTACTACTCGAGCACCATTGAACATCGGTTTACACCCTTTAGAGAAATTCTATGTAGTTCCTTTCAACAATTATCAAAGGATAACATGATTAAATATCCACCTACGAGACCCTTTTCTAATGGGGAACCCAATCCTACATCGTATAATACATCCAAATATTGTGAATACCATCACATGGATGACCATTCTAATAATTGTACACCTCTTCATCATTATGTTCAAGAATTAAATGACAACAAAACCATTTCTATAGAGCTTGATGATGAAGCTCTCACAATTGATGACACGTCAACTTTCCACAACTTCTAATGAAGAGTTAACCATTGTCCCCACTTCTATACATACTAAAATTCAACGAGATCATGATGAAGGTCAAGTATCTCTCCCTCAAAACCAATCTATTTCTTCTCATATTTTCTTTTCCTTCAGTCCAAACAAACATTAACTAGTTTTGGACAAAAAATTTCTAACATCAAATGATAGTTGAAATTTCTTTAAGACTCCCTTTTAACCCTTGATATAATTGTAGACAATACAGAAGAGGGTCCATCATCAAGAACCATTGAGATTGATTCTATTCTTTCCATTTTGGATCCTACACCTAACATCTCTAGTCTTGTTGTCAAAACACAACCACAACAAGATTGGACACTTGCAACAACGTAACCTTTCTCGTGTCCATTATACCTCAAATGATCAATCTTATAGGCATCTCATTAACAATTATTCCTACCTGTCAAGACATCTACATGAGTACACTCTACGAGGTATATATACCCAAGAATATCCTTATACAAAATTTTCACACTTTAATTACAAATATTTTGTCAAATTAATTAATCCACAACCTAGAAGGAAAACATTGAATACATCCTCTCTACGGCCTATAAGGAACCTTGATATACATCTAGAGATCAATCCTTCTTTCCTCACACTCTTTCACTCATAGATGAATATGAATATCAACATATTCCCCACATCAATAATCATCTTCTAACATCACATAGGTCTTTCGATCTCATCGAATACTTATCTAATCACACATCCTTTGACTTGGATCTCATCCACCCAAGTCTTGTACTTCAATACCTCTCAAATATTTTGATTGTTTCTTTAACTTGGACCTTGTCTGAATAGTTATAGTATCTCTGGACTTATTAAATCCTTTGACTAGGAACACGTCTCGCCAAGACTTATCAAATCTTGATTTCTCCTTTGACTTGGACCTTGTTTGCCCAAGTCTTGTATTTTGAGGACCTATTGAATCTTTTGATTCCCCCTCTTGACTTGGATTTCATCCACCCAAGTCTCTTATTTTAGGATCATTCAACTTTAATAAACATGGACCTCTTTCTTGATGAGTCCATTTCAATACCTTCATTTGCCAAAATTTAGAAAAATTAAAAAACATAAAAATAAAATAAAACCCTATTTTAAACCTTTTCTTAAAGCATAAGTGTTTGTGAATCGGAAGAAATGGAAAAGTGAGTAAAAATAATATTAAGCATTCCATCTATTGGAAGATATCTTAATCATACCATTATCATATCTTCACATTCTTCACCTATTACGACATAGGTTAACCTTGTTCCTATTGGGCATTGTGTGTCTCATCCCTATTATGGTTTCTACCATTTCAGATATTTTTACCTATGATTTTTCTCAAAGATTATTGATGGAAACTCCTCCTTTCAAATAAGCTCTCTCTTTAACAAAAGCTCAAACTTCTTTACCCGGTCCTTTTTGACCGCCCATCTCAATCCTACGAGTGTTGAACCCAATTTGTTTTGCATCCTACTAGTCCATGAGGATGAGACTTAGGGAATAATGTTCCTTCCCAATAAACACATTATCGACATACAAGGAAAATTAAATTAATCTAAAAATACAAAAAAATATAAAATCATTACACCTTTCATCCTTCACAGTCTTTGGTGATAAGCCCATACTTCTCACTAGTAGTATGAGACTGGGAATGGAGGAATGTCCTTACTCACCTACATTTTTCTTTGGTGTTGAGCCCTTACCTTTTATTGATGGCACATGAGGCAACATGTAGGGGGTCCTTTTAAACACAAAAAAAATAATCAACCAATAAAGCCTTTAGAAATATTAATCAAAAGTGCTTAATAAAAAACATCCCAAGAAGTAATTTAGCTGCTCATGTTAAAGAGAGACAACAATTCCTTCAACTGGATCTTGCCAATCAGTAGGCCATCAATGGATCTAAGTATGAGTCAAAACCTATAAAGTGGAATCATCTGGAATCAATTAGATAATCTTGACTAGAGATGAGTTACATTTTTCTCATATGGATCATTGTTACACCTTGTGTCTTCACATCCATTATCTTCACTTTCATATCACTATTCACCTCATTTTCATGTCCTTCTTGGCTCTCGGTGATGAGCCCTCACATCTTCCTAGTTGTATGGAGTCACGAGTGAGTGAAACACCCTATCATTTTATCATCTACATTTATGCCAATGGAATGGAATGCTTTTAATTATTTGCACATGATTTTCAAGTAGTGCACCCCTTTACCGAGTTGTAAAATACCAAAAACATTCAAAAATGTTTCACAAAACTTAAAAACATTCAAATATGTTTCAAAAAATAAAAAACAATATAAAATTGTTCCAAAATCAAAAAATAATATAAAATTGTCAAAAAGCAAAACATTCAAATAATCAAAAACAAAAAATAATTTGACCAATTTTAGCAATTGGATAACATAACTAAAACAATTTTCATTTTGACAATGCTCCTCATGATCATTCCAGATCATATTTCAATAATCATTTTTCTTGCCCATGGTGTATATCTATGATCAATGCAATCATTTACCCTTTCGCAATATAACTTTTTTTGGGGCACACTTGGATTTCAAATTTTAATCCAATACAAATCAAACTTCAATGGGATCTAACAAGAGTATCTTTTGGAGTATCTAAGTATCACTCTGATCTTGGCCCAATCCAATCCTCTCACATTCTAAGCTATCACTGGGGGAATTCAAATCTGTTTAGTTATTCAATGTGGAACACATTGAAGTGTCATTAGACGTCATTATTACAAATTGTGTTGTATTGTTGTGGTTTGTCAACATTGTGATGATGATTTTTCTTCTTTCAGTTTATTATTTTGTTGTACTTTGTTTACCTTTGTTGTAGACCAATACCGGAAATTTATTCACATCTTAGTTCACATATAACTTTGGTGTATGGTTCCTTCCTATTCATATTGGGTTTTTTTGCAATGCTTGTTTTATGTCTTTTGTGATCGCTTGCACATGTTGTGTTTTTCTCCTGGTTTACTAAATAAGCCATGAAATGTTTTCCTTTTGCTGTGTATTTATGTTTATTTGCATTTCTTTGCATTTTGTATTTCAATTTTTCAAAAAATTGCAAAATTTAAAAAAATCATATATTTCAAAAAAAATATAAAAAATACAAAATTTTAAACAAACATTCACTTATCATAAAAATCCTACAACTAGAAAAACCTTGAAGTGAATCTTTCAACATTTCAACACAATCTTGGTAAATTCATACCTTTATCTTCTACCCTAGTGATTTTCAATCTTACAACTATCATTTTCTTCCCTTTGCATGATAGGCTAACTCTACTTGAGGAAAGTCACAAAATTATTTTTCCTTCACGATATAAATTTTCCTGGGGAAATTTCAAATCTGATCACTTACACATGGATCCAAAAAGAGTGTCATAAGGAGTTGCTTTACTCTTCTCTTCCAGTTTGATCCTATTCCCACCTCGAGAGCATTTGTATCCACTTAATCATCATTGTGGCACACATTAGGGGCATAATTGATTGTCTTATTTTTTGAATTTGTGTTGCATTGTTTATGTTTACTTTTTGGACCATTTGAAAGTAGTGTGATTACATATTGGTTCTTTATAACCCTAATGCATACACCTACTTGTATATTGGTTATGTTTTCCCTTTTTATATTTTCTTTACTATGTGTGTTTGTTTACGTGCATCCGATATTAGTGTGATTACATATTGGTTCATTTATAACCCTGATTCCTACACTTACTATGTATATTGGTCATGTTTTCCCTTTTTATCTTTTCTTTGATGTGTGTGTTTTTTTACATGCATCTAGGTTAACCATATCGATTATTTCATAATCATGATGATGACAAATCTATTGTGTAACAAAAAACATAAGGTTACTCTAAATTTATTCTCCAAATGACGCTCATGCTATGAGCACAATTTTTCCCATCCTTGTTCAAATCCCTTGTCTTCTTCCTATCAAGTGACTATCCACCACTTTGTTGCATCACCCACCCGCTTGAGGGGGAATCCTCTACTATGCTACTTACTTAGGATATCCCAATGCTTCATTATTTTTTGCTTGCTTTACTCTACATGCGTCTACTATCTTCAAATCACTATTAATTTGTAATAACACTTTAAATAGGAGTAAATGTAGACACCCTAAATTACACACGTGTTTCCAATACTATCCCAATTCGGGTTTCTAGCTCATCCGCCTTTGGGATTGATTAATAAAATTAATTAATCATATGTAAACACCCTTTGGATCAATTAATTAATCCTTAGTACCCCTTTAGCTAGTTTAATTATCATTTATTAAATAAATGATTAATTAATTAGTGTGCACATTATAGCTAATTAAATTAGTTATTTAATTAGGAAAATACACCTATTTTCCTAGTCAATTGCCACTCAGATTCCTACTTGGACTCCACTTCCTCATTCTTGTCAACTCACTATGGACTCCACTTCACTAGTCTAGTCAACTACACTTCTAAAATCCTAGAAATGTGGGGTAATTAAATTACACGTACAACCACCTTTCCGGATGCAACTTCTACTAATTAATTCTTTTACTACCCCTCAATGACTTTTATCTTCTTGGAACAACTGCAAATTCCTCAAGTGCTAAAGATAACATGTGCATTCAATTAGTTGTAACCAATTTCAGCTATCATTTATCCTTACAAAACATGGGCGTATCCTATCCCAAATCATCCTGGATTGTTTGTAAGAAAACTCTATTAATTTACATATTGAATCTTTCCAAGCCAACATCTACTTGTAGTAATTTGCATCCCCATTTGGAGGTCAATCAAGAGCACCCAAAAATACACATTCCACAATATTCCATAACCTTAGTTGACATTTGCATTGGAAAGCTACAGAAAGGTTTTCATTGTCTTGTTTATCTTCCATTTTAGTTGTTTTTCACTATTTTCAAGTGTAATGTGCAAAAGGTTGATCTTCATTCTACTCTAAATTTAGGTATATATATTTAATTTACTAATGTAAATCTAGTTTATCATCGCATATTTATTTTACTTGTTTTTATATTTCCTTCATTTCTCTTTGATATGTAGTTATTGCGCATCGATATGTTAGGATTTGATTTGAATTATTGTCCATTATGTTAATAGTAGTACATATAATAGTTTATAATTATCCTAGAATAAAACCCATGGCATGTATTGATAAGTGATTCCATGGACCTCTACTAAGAATGGTTCCATTCATGGGACTTGAAAATGTTAATATGGATACTAGAAAAATTAGATGCGGAAAGATGGGTACAAGAGAAGATGATCATTTTTACGAGGAAGATGAAGAGGCAAAAGCGATGAGAATTCATGTAAAAGAATAAGGTCTAACTACATATACAAAGACATACATGATGTATTTTAGTTTGAGCTCCCAAAAATAGCTACATGGTTATATCGAATGGAATGTTACTATTTTAGGCACAAAATCAAATAAACGTAAAAACATACAAATGAAAAGGTATTTTTTTCGTGAACTAAATACGAAATGGACATGAGTAGTAAACTACTAGATGTGAACTACCATCAATAGGTACATAATTCATATTAATGTGCAATTTTTTTGTTCTTTTAATTCTATAGAAAAACATTTCCTTTTTGGATTACTAGAAATTTTTCCAAACAACTTAATTTCTTGGTAAAACTTATAAATATGGAAAATACCATGGTGCAAATTCGACACTATATGAAGTAGATGGGTAGGCATCAAAGGTATGTAGTCCTATAAGAAGCAGGATGAAGGGGAAATAGACATAACCAAAGTGAGCATCTAAAGGGATTGAGAAGGATCAAAGGGAAGAAAAAGGAGAATAAAAACCTGCAATGAGAAGAAAGGAAACATAATAGATGGGAAAATTTTGTGGATAAAAAGAGAAATTGAAATAAACTCTAAGTAGGAGTAGAGTAGATAGATATATTGAGGAAGGAGGAAAGGAACCTCTTAAGGGAATAGGGGAGATGAGAGAGGTGAACGAGAGGGTGTAAAAGGATATGTTAACCTTGATTGTGGAACCGAGAAAATGATAGAGGTGATTGAGGAAAGATAAGAGGAAGTGAAGGAAAAATGATTAGAAATATTTAGGAGAAGATTTAGGAGGAAGTTGGAACTCAACCCAAAAGAGCCATCTTGGATCCCATGGTATTGCGTAGATATGGAGGAAGAAGTACATAATAAAGACATCGAATAAGATCCAAATAGATAACTTTAGATTGTTAATCCCGATAGGGAATTGATAACTTTAGATTGTTTGAATCATTAGGAGTAGATAGGAATTTTGTGATATTTTTCAAGAAAAGATGAGTAAACCATACACAATGTAAGAAATGTTACCTATACTTAATGTAGATTTAAGTGTAGAAGAGATTTTGATGGAAGAATACCATACCTTGAGTAAGCATCCTTCATGCATACTCTCTGTGGGTAGAAGTAAAGAAAGAAGAAAAGAGTGTAGAATAAAAACTCATTGAGTCTTAAGTATAGAGTAAGTTTTTAATTCATATTTTGATTTTGAAGAGGTGAATAAAAAAATAGAAGAGTAAGTGTGAGTATAGGTACAAGAAACAATCAATCGAGTGCACAATCAAATATAAATTCCACCAAAGTGGTTGAACTTAAACTACTACACATAATAATCTAAAAGGTCAACCAGGTGCCAATAGAAATATGGCTAATATTCCCAATCTATACACAAGCCTAAAACCTTATGAAAAGAAGTGTGAGATCATAGAAGCAATTCATGAAAAAGAATTAGAATTCATATATTATTTGAAATTTTGTGGGAAAACATTAAAGGAAGTGAAACGTGCTCTTAACAAAAAATTTAAAAGGAAAAAGTGTGTAGAAAATATTATTCAAGGCTTAAAGGAAATCAAACAAAAGTACAAAGAATCAGTGATGGAGTGTGATATGATTTTTTTGATGTCACGAACAAGACAAGTTTTAATTTTGATGATGCTAGTAAATCTAGTAAATCTATTTGGTTTGTGGAGGGCTTTATTTTAAGGTCTATATTGCAATTCCATAAACTAATTTTTTTACCAAGGATGAAGTATTAGAGGCTGATTTAAGGGTGGAAAAATTGAATACTATGGAAATAGTGTGGGGTTATTCAAAAATTAAAAACTAATTTGGATGTTGTAATGTGAAGACTACAAGAATTACAGGAAGGTAAGACACCACTACTAAGAATATGGTGAACAAAGTGTATAAATGAAGAACATCATAAAAATGAATACCCAAAATCGCAAACAAATACACCATTATTTCCTTCATATGGGAGAATGCTATTTTGTAAAATCTATATGATAAGGGGGAATCCTACAAGTAAATTCCATTTAATTAATCACTATAAGCATCATCCTAAAAAAATAGTATGTAGCTTATATAGATCCACCATACATGAATCCAAGGATTATAGGGAGCTAATAGATTTGAAAGAAGTAACTATAAATGTTTTTTCGGTTCGAAACAATTAGATACAAAGACACAACTTGTCATTCAAGAGGTATAATTGTCTCCATATCCTCAAACCAATGTGTAATGGGACCCTAATTCCCCTCAAACTTATACATTATGGACTTCTCAATCTCCACAAAAATTATGAGTTGGGATCCTCTTCTACAAGATATTATGTGTTGGGAACCTCCTTCACCATCATAATCACCCCTATATAGTGTTCCTCAGCAACAAATCCCTTATGGGAGATACGAAAAATCAAAATCAATGATGGAGTGCTCCACAAAGGCTTTATGATGTAAAAAGGAGGATATCATGGTTTTTATCAAGTAAAGGAGGATGTGAACTTGAACCAACAAGAAAAAAATCGTATGTTGTATTTGGGAAGATTTGAATTATATTACATAAAATTTTCCTTCAAATCCAAAGAAATAAATATATTGTGCATATCGTAGAGTGAAGGTGCAACACCCCACCGAAGATTGTCTTACCTTGGAGAATCAACAAAAATAAAAATAATTGCACAATGTTAAGATGATAATTGTGGTTCCCAAAGAAAATGTGATTATCCTAGATGTTACTAGATACAAAAGGAAGCAACATGGCTTAGGATGTATGGAGGTGCCTATAGATCCCTAGATATGATGTGCACATATAACAAATATCTAGATCCTAAATGGGATAAAGAGTTGTTGGAAGAGGATAAATGATTATTGAATTCTATCCAAAATATGGATGCAAGTATTCATAATATAATAGAAGATGAAGCACACACATATGTTTAAATGATGAGAATTTTGAAACAAGGATTATTTTCCACACTTCAGGATCTATTGAAGACAGTGAATGTATTGCACAATGAAGAAATTTAACGAAATCTCTCTAATTTATTGAAATATTTGTTGAAATTTCAACTAATTGATTTTTTCATTCTAAAAATCCCATATGGTATGTTAAAATTAAGAAATTTTGGAATTTAGATATAAGATTGAATTTAATTCTAAGAGGATATGAAATAAGGGATGTAATATTTAATTTTGGAAGTACTACAAATATGATGCCAAGATCTATATGGGATGTCATGGGTACTTCAACCTTAACATATAGTCCTATAACATTAAGCCTCATAGACTATGGAAGAGAGGATATGATTAGACGGATAGAGAATGTGGAAATTCGGGTAGGAAATATAAGTCGAAAGGAGGTTTTGAAGTTATTGACATGAAATAAAATGAAACTCAATACCTTGTTTTGATTGGAAATAAATAAGCATACGACAAAAACATGAGAATTAATATAATCATGAATCAAATGGAAGCACACCTAGAGGATTACATTATTGTTATACCCATGAATATGACTGAAAAAAATCCCCATATCGTTCCAAAAGAGCCATTGTCTCCTTATGTGTATGACATTAGAATCTGGTTTAATGTGGAGCATTATGAAATAATAGAGGTTCCATAATAGATAAAATAAAAGGAAAAGGGGATTTGGTAATTGGGAGATACCTACAAATGCAAAATTGAAGAATCCATTCTTGGAAGAAGATATGCAATATATAATTAGATCCCTTATGAAATCTAAAATAAGAAAGGTGTATGCATTTACACATACCATTTAATATTACATAGAACCAAATTGAGAAAGTTATATTCCTTGGGACGAAGCCTTGCCAATAAATGTGGATTCATATGTAGAATAAAACAATTGGATGTAGAGAGAGTATGAAATCAAGTTAGTGAGGATGGTTTGCATTGAAGAAAAGGAAATTCCAAAATATTTTGACACCTCTAATTTAGACACATTCTTGATTAAATTTCAGGAACACGTACCCTATGAGGATATTAGAGTTAGTGAACTTGACTATGTGTTGAAAGGAATTAAAAAAATGGTTATATTTGTACAGAAGGAATAACCTTAGATGGAATGAAGCTATAGGTATGATGCACACAATATTTCTGTTACCATCTAGATTAGCAATTTATGTCTAAGATATTACAAAAACCAATGCCCAAAGATACACATTCGGGGATGCATTGAGGCTTGGAAGAATTAAAACATTGGAAGAAAATGGTGGGTCTATATCTTTTTAGACAAAATTACCCCATTTCCTAAGGCATGATACATCCACCAAGAATGAATGAGAGAAACAAACACTTAAAGAAACATATAAGAAGACTTTCTTTAGGCATTCACATTTGAAGATAAAAATCCTATGGTTAATGTGGCCTTAGAAAAGATCACAAAATTCCTTTGTTATGGAACTCTAGATGTAGAAGGAGGAGATGAGTGTAGAGACCCAAAAGGGAAAAACACATGAATCACACAACCATGACTAGTACTAATTAAAGAACTAGCAAAAGCACGATCAAATGATAGAAGTACTCCATAGAGTTGGAGATGGAAATGAATAAGGAGACAATTATGATAGTGAAGAGGATGTGGAACTTAAAGGCATGTTTGAACCAAATCATATCACACCACTTTCTTTAAGAACATAATTATGAAATGAATAAGAAGAGCATATGTGCAATCAAAACATAGAAGAACAAGAAGGATAAAAATAATTAGAGAAACTAGGGACAAATCCAAAGAAAAAGTATATGATGAACCAATACACAAAAATAAAAGGCATTACAACTCTAGGAAATAAAGGGCCAAGAAATATTGGGGAGAAGAAAGATTCATAGTGAATGATGAGGTGGTGAGAGGGAAACTACTAGTCAAATATCCATTGCGAGGAACCGACATGGAGATGCTATCCATACTTCCCTAATTGGGAGATTAACCAAAGATAATAAATATAATAATGATTTGCTACTAAAAGGGGGATTCATTTGTGATTCTCATCCTCCTCTATACAACACCATCGAGATGCCGGTAATCAAATTCATCACACTTGAGGGAATATTTTTGATAATGCCTAACTATCATCTACTATTTCTTAATATTTTTGTAGGAAATGCTCGGTTAGTTTCCCATTCTTCATTCTTCATTATATAAAACATTTTTTGAATCTTGTGAAATGGGAAAAGAGTTTACCTCTTACACCATGCTTTGATTTTTATGTTATACAAGTTTTGTAACTACTTGATCCTTCATCCCCAACCCTTTTCCCTTTCCCCCGACATTCCCCATACTCCCCCTTCCTCTTCCCCTCTTCCCACCTCCACCCCCAAATTTTATCTTCCTTCAACTACCTCTCTTCCCACCCCCTTCCACCCCACATCTATTTTGTTGTCCACCTCTATTTTCCCCTCCACCCCCGCCTCTACCCCCTCCATTAATAAGAACTCACATGATCTCTCTATGGAAAAATCCAATAGAAATGAAATTCCCAAATCTATTGCTAAGGATGAGGTCCTCCCTCCCCTATCATTGGTGAAGGAAAGGGAATTCTTATCATTCTCTTCATAGGAAAGAAATACCCCGAACCCCATTCTACCGAAGAGCCAAAGACTAGAGCTGATCCAGATATCCAAATGAACAAGATTAAATAACTCAAAGACAATATTGAAGATTGTAGGCTCAAGAATGATGAAGGAAAGGTTGATAAGAAGATAATGATGGAAATTTGCAAGCATTTCACCAAAATTGAAAAGGATGTGCCAAATTTAAGGGCCCAACAATGTGATATTATTAGCATCCACAAGAGCACTATCGACTTCCTTTCTCTCGTTATTTCTTAGTTTGAAGATAAAAAGGAAATAAAAACCAAAAATGCAACCAGCCTCAATGACATCAAAAATGGGTTTGATAATGTAAAGAAGAGATTCCGAAGCTCATGAAATAACCTTGTGTAACCTATTTCTTCTAGTGTTTTACGGGTTTGATTTTGTCTCTCTATTGTGAAGTTCTTGATTCTCTCTACCGATTTCCTGCTATTTTTGGGTTGCATGTTGACTGGATATTTTTTCTAGTCTTGTTATGAATTCTTATGCTTTGTAATGAATATTTAGGCTTTGGATTTTTGTAACTGGGTAGGGTCCTAGGAAAATAAAATTGATCCTTAATAAAAAATGATGAGTTTCTATAACAATGGTGTGATATAGCTCAACACAAAAGATGTGGTTCCCATCAACACGACCACAATAACCCAAACCATTTGGTTTCCTAACAATGGAACATCCATGTTGGCATATAAAACAACTAGACCCTTGGTCCAGAAAACAACAATGAACACATATGTGCATTTGTGTAAAGGAAAGGGGATCCCTTTGGGAGTAGTTGTGAACCACTCAATTAGAGTTTTAGATGAAATAATATTTGAAATATTTTTGTAGGAAACTTGAGGAAGAAAACAAGCATCACTTGGTATAATGGACATAGTACCCTGGATGTGGGAACAAGACGAAGACTTTAAATAGCCTGCATTCTTGGCACATGAAGTGAACATAAATGCAAAAATGGTTGTTAAATCTTATGTCAAAAAATTAATGTTTCAATGGCTAGTAATATTTCTATGCTTTACATATTGGAGAGACTTAGAGGGTATCATTGAAGTGGATTATGTCTATTACATGCATGAGATATTTTCACAATACATTATTAACATCCATACACAACATATGATGATAACTGATCGATGAGACCATGTCTTGAAAAATCAAAGAAAGATTGAGTGCAAATCCAATAATTTTAAAGGAAGTGTACACTTACACAATGCCATAGGGTAAGTTGACATTCTTGCATGATGGAATCACACTTCACTTAGAAGGTGATAAAGCTAAAAACCCCAAGAAATTTTTACTATTCAATGATATAGATATATCCAAAAATAATTGGGAAGGAGCATGGAATGATTCCCACTCATGTCCCAACATTGCACATTATATGGATAACACAACCAATATAAGAGGAATGCAACCCATAATAGGGATGCAAACAAAAATAGAAGGGGAAACCACAACATAATGTGAGAAGGGCCGATTAAAAAAAGGATAAGTAAAGGGAAAAAAGGACCATTATGCAGCCTCGAAATTCAACCCTCAAGTGGAGAAAGACCCCATATTGCCAAACTAGTTTGCGAACTTTTATTTTCTAGATTCTAGGTAAGTTGAAGCACTATTGAGCTAGAAGGCATGGGTAAAAAAATGTACCTACCTAAGAGAGGGAGTGATATGTTAGGATGAGGATATTAATAACCTTAATAACCACATTAATAAATATTTATACCAATCATTAATTTGAACAAAGAAATAAATAAACATAGTAAAAATAACAAAAACACATTGTTTAATAGGAAAATCCCGAGGGGAAAAAACCACGGAAAAGAGAATTTTCCATTATTCGAGAAACAATAATTTACAGTCTAGTAAATCCCCTTCCCTCACTTCTCTCCCTATCAAATTCACCCAAAACAATGAATAAAAATATGATCCACGATCATATTTATTTGACCCCACAGTCACAAACTATATCAAGTGACGGGGTGTAATTAATAACACCCCGATTTAATATAAATTGATTATTAAATAACCAATTAAACATAAACACTAAGTTTATATTAAATAATTAAGAATATAACTATTATAAATTATTTAATTATAAACTAAGGTGTATAGGCACTTAATAATAGATTATAACACTCCCCCTTAATATTAAGTGGGAGCCATATGTCAAGACATTACTGTTTATACAACAGGATTTATAAATCCATAAACCAAAAGTGAATGTTTAGGATAACATATCACATTTGAAGTATTTATACACCTTCATCATGCTCAACTTACCTTTTGGTACAAAAGGATTTGGAATCCATAAATTAGTAGTGAATGATTTAGGCTAAGCATGATTTGTGAGACTACATCTCACAGTTTCTCATGGAAAAAATCTCAAACAACATCTCTAGGAGCCTTTTATAACACAAGGACCTCCTTTACAAATATATGCAACATATTGGACTATACACCATAAACTTAGAGTGACAAGTTTACAAATATCATAGGGATATTTTTTTATCAATGATTTACAATTGGAGCAGAAGTATAGAGGAGAAGGAGATATCAACGACCGACCATTAGGAGGTGAAATTTCCATGCACACTCCCCCTCAATGACAAATCTGAAAGGCCAAACATTGCACGAAACTTGTAGAATTTTATAGAACATAATGACTTCGTAAACATATCTACAACTTGATCTCAAGTCATGCAGTACTTGAGATCTATATCGCCGCATAAAACCTTCTCTCGGATAAAGTGCATATGAATATATATATGTTTTCCTTTGATACTGAAATGGATTATTAACAAAAGAAATGTAACTTTGAGTATCACATAGAAGAAGAGTAATTCCTTTTATTTCCATGTGTATCTCTTCCAATATCCACTTAAGTCACATGGATTCTTTCACCGATTCCATTGCACTTCTATACTCTACCTCAATAGAAGAAATGGAAACTATTGGCTACTTTTTACTACTCTAAGTAATGACACTTGCACAAAACTTGAACACATATCCAATTATAGACTTTCAATCTATCACATCACCAACATGGTCAAAATCACAATATCCATATAAATATACATTATTAGAAGAAGTATAATGTAAACCAAAATTAATTATTCCTTTAATATAATACAATATTATTTTGGCTAACTTCCAGTGATCTTGATATGGATCCTACATAAATCTTGAAGCAATCCCTACTATATAAGCAATGTCAGGTCTAGTAATAGTTAGATAAATCAAACTACCTACAAGTTTCTGTACAAAGTAGGATTATATTTTTCACATGTAGGTTTAGGATCAAGTTTACATCTAACTTCTATAGGAATAACAACATGTTTACAATCTAACATATTGAACCTTTTAAGAAAATTAGTGGCATATTGTGATTGAGATACAATAATATAATTTTTATCTTGATAATTTTGGCTATATTTTTGCATATCAGTAAACCTAGGCGATCATGAGATAAATCTCCCTCATTTATCGGTGAGGCTCCGTGTAAGATTTTTCGATTAAATATGCTAGTATCTATTTGTGGGTTTTACTTTAACCATGCAGCTCATGAACCATAGTTTGTATAGTTTTTTGCAGATAAGTAATGTTAAAGAAAGGAAATATCTAATGAAGAAGGAAATAATAAAAACAAGAAAGAACGAGGGAAGATGTGCAACCCAATCAATAGATTAAGAGTTGATTACATGCACATAGACATAGCTAAAAGATATTAACACATAGAATTATAGGTAAAGGAATCTTTCAGATATAGATCTAGAATAACACAAAGTTTATAAATAGATCGAAGAAAAAAATTCAGAAATAAAATGCATCGTTGACACAAATTTCTCCGAAAATATGCTCCTTTCTATTCCTTTGCTTTAAATAGCTATCGGGGTTTCAAAGACAAAGTTTGGAATACAAGAATGTTGTACAAATTCGATCCTTTAACCCATAGGCTCTTTCTTTATTTATAGTGTATGGAGAGGAAGTTACAAATAGGAAACTTTTAGTGAAATGGCACATGTGGAAGTTGTAAAGGAAACAACTGGCAATCTCCCTCCTAGAATTCCTCTTTGCATGACATGCATGATTTATAACTGAAAATAGAACCTTCTATTTTGCATGTCTACCACCTATTTCCAAGTAATTGACTTCTTCAAGTAATGAATTTTAAACCAATCACTTAAGTTTTATAATTTAATTGATTTCTCAATTACTTTGTTAGAGAAAATAAGAGAAAGAAGAAGAAAGAGGAAAAGAAATTAGAAGAAAGCTGCAACACTTCCAGTCTTGTTCTTTTTCCATATTCTGCATGTAGTTGACTCTTTTGTCTTTGATTCTCACCAAGATAGAATCTGGAAGTAGGTGACTGTGATTTTCTTGTGGGTATTGCCTTTGACTTGTCTTCCTTCTCATCCTTGAAGCTTTTGCATTTCTTCTCCTAACTCATCATTTTTATTTTTAATTGCATATGAGCAATTAAAAATTCTGGAAAGCACTCCGGGTGAATGTAAATTCAATGAAGGATTCAATTGGAAGATTGGGAGCACATGCACAAGATCTTGGAAGGAATTTTTCATGCATTGAATTCTACATGGGCTGCATTAGAAACAAGAGGATGAATTTTTGTCGGAAGCCTTTACAATTATGAGATCTAGGCCTATTGAATTGATAAAACTGGAAGCTATACATGATTCTGGTGATCCTTTTCTTTCATCATGCTTTGCCATGGCGGAGCAATCTTTGTCTAAGAAATTCTTTTTCTTTTTATTCTACGAGAATTCTATGCAATTGGATTGACTTGTGCAGATCGATAATTAAATCGATGATAGGTGCATGGCTTGTGTTTGCATCATTGACTTCAGCAAATATGGAAGATATGCATGACTCTGTAGATCCTTCTCGTTCATCCCGCTTTGCCACGACTAGAGCAATCTTTGTTTGAGAAACTCTTTTTCTTTTTATCCGGATGGAATTCTTTATAATTGATACTGAGATATGAGGATTTCTTCAGATTTGGAAGATATATTCAATGTATCTGACATTGATTTAAGCTCCTTTCTCTTATATAAGCACCTGTAATGAATACCTGTAATTAATTCACACAAAGACAAATGACAACCGAACATGAACACTTGATTTTTATCATAAAAATAAGCATATAAAACCTGCTTCCCTAAAATTTTAGGATTTGCTTGCATGTAAAGAAAGCGTAAATATATTTAACTTCACCTAGGCACTCATACCAACATGTAGATAATTAAAGAGGATTAAATCAATCTCCTCCAACCCTAGGTGCCAAAATTTGAAGATTCTTAGTAGTGGAAAATAAACTTCAATGTAAAAATCCTCCATCCTTTGGCACCAAAACTATCCAGCTGCAATCCTTTACAAAAAGAATTAATTACACCTTTACTTATGGTAACCCATGCCTATATAACCCATAACATTCTATTTCTAATAATTGTCCATGCTATTCCTGGCAATTAATTAATAAACAAACATGTTTATTCCTCCAACTTGGGCGCCCAAATTTGCATGCTCATGGCTGCCATTAAATAAATTAATTTAATTTATTTTTAGCCCTCATCTTCCAGTCTTCTTTGACTTCTCCACATGCGTTGACTCTTCCTCACCCTTGAGTGCCAAAATTAGGAATAAGAACTATTAATTAATGCAATTAAAATCATTCTTTAATTCCAAAAGGGGTCACATTTTTTAGCATGGCTGATTTCTTTGTTTAAAAGTCAATTTTTAATGGGATTATTCACCCTGCACTGCAGCTCCAAAAATCCCATCATCCACTTAAGTTGTTTGACTTCCATAATGGGATTTTTACCTGTAAGGTAGGTAAGAAATTCCCATCAATTCCTTAAGTGATTTTTCTTTATTTTATAATGAGAATTTTCACCCTGCAAGGCAGGTAAGAAATTCTGCCTTCCTGCTGCCTCTAATTTTCCCATCATAACTTAAGTGACTTTTCCTTCATGGGAAAAAGTACCCTACAAGGTAGGTACAAAAATCCCACCTGCCTGCTGCGACAAAAATCCCACTGCAGCTTAAATCCATCCATTCCCAAAAATACAACTTGTCAGAAGAATATTTTTTTGTGCATGACTTTGTCTTTTAAAGAGACCCGACTTCCCGAGGTTGATTCCTCCCGACATGGTAGTCATAGATTATATCTAGATACTCCAGGAAAGAAAACAAACTGTATTGGTGAAGGAATTGACCTAGGGGAATTTCACAGAAAAACAAGAAAAAAATAAAAAAATGAAAAACGTTTCTAGAAGTAATGACAAAGCCCGAGATCCATTCTGGTGAAAAATCTACTTGGTATATGTAAATATTGACATGCAAAATTTAACAGGCTAAACCAGAGCACAATTTACTTCAAACAGGGCTCTAAATAATTAAATAAAATTTTCCCGCAGATAAAACTTGACAAAGGGATAAAATGATTTTCGACATCTGGGTATTTGTCGAAATTGGATCCTATGATTCATTGGGAATATATTGACGCAATAAAAACATCTTTTGGCAATAAAAACACAAAATAACCCGTTATTTTAAAAATAATGAATTTTTTCAAATGGGCACTCCCACATTTTAGGGTGAAATCGGGGACACCGGATAAATAGCCATGCCTAAGAAAAGATGCAATAATCCTAAATTATTCATTTCAAAGTATTGTTTTAATTTAGTTTTATTTTTATAATTAAACTGTTAGAGTTACTAGTAATAAGTAAATCATCAACATACAATACAATGAGAATAATCTAATTTCCTTCAACTTTTACAAATAAATCATTATCAAAAGAATAGTTAGTAAAACCAACTTCATTGAAAAAACTATTAATCTTTGCATACCAAGCTCTAGGAGCTTTTTTTAAACCATATAGAGATTTTTCAATTTACACACATACATTTATTTACTAGGTTCTTCAAATCCTTTAGGTTGGTTCATATAGATTTCTTCTTTTAAGTCACCATTCAAAAATGCATTCTTGACATCCATCTGATGGATTTCCCAACCATATTGAGAAGATAAGGAAATAAGGATCCTTACAGTGCTCATTTTTGTAATTGGTGTAAAAGTTTCAACATATTTGATATCGAGTTTTTGAGTAAACCTCGAGCTACTAGTCTATTTTAAAATTTATCAACATTACCATCAACTTTATATTTGATTTTGTATAGCCATATAGATTTGACTATACTTCATTTTTTAGGAGGAGGAATAAATCCCAAGTTTGATTTTTAATTAAGGAAGAGTACTCAGATTTCATTTCATCTACCCATATTTTGTTAGAAGAATCTTCTTCAAAATATTGCAGTTTAGGTTCATACATTGTCATTAAAGTATGATATGTATGTTGACTTCTAGTCATTTTCCGAAGGTTTTTAGGATTAGAGTCTTGAATAATAGACTCAGCCCATTTAGGTATTTTGGTTATAGAGGAAACATGAACTAACTCTTTTTCAACTACATGTTCATTATTAACTTCATCACATATATCATTATCACTGTTATTATCATTATTTTCAATTTCATTAGATTCATCATGAACAATAGAAATAAAAGAGGATGAAGATGAACAAAAAGGTTTTTCTAATATTTTAACATTCCTGTTTTCTATAACTTCTCTTTTTGAAGGATCGTAGATCCTAAGACCTTTAGTTCTACCTCCATAACCTACAAAGATACAGGGATAGGAGGTTTGATCTAACTTCTTCCTTTTTGATTTGGGAATGAAGATAGATGTAGGGCTACCAAAGATTCTCAAATGAGATACATTTGGTTTTTGATTTGACCACTTTTCTAGAGGAGTGGAGTTAACTAAGGATTTAGTGGGTACTCTGTTCAAAATGTGAACAATAGTGTTCATTTCTTCAACCCATATAAATTTAGGGACTTGAGTTGAATGCAACATAGTTCTATCCATTTCCAGAATGGTGCAATTTTTCCTTTCTACAATCCCATTCTGCTGAGGGGAATAGGGGTAGTTAGTTCCTTTTGTATACCACATTCGACACAAAATGAGTCAAATGATTTACTGACATATTCTCCCCCATTATCTATTCTAAGCCTCTTAATTTTATAACTAGAATTATTTTCAACTAAAGCTTTAAATTATTTAAATTTAGACAAGACATCAAATTTACTTTTAATAAAATATGACCAAATCATTCGAGAGAAATCATCAATAAAAGTGACTGCATACAATGAACCATTTAGGGATGGAACTTCTAAGGGTCCTCGACATCACTATGGACTAGTTCCAAAGGCTCAAAATAATTTGCATCATGATGACTGTGGAAGGGGTTAGTAGATTTCTTACCATGTAAGAATCATTCACATATGTAATGATTTTGGGATAAATTAGGTTCAATTAAGACATGTCATACATGCTTCTAAAGTTGACATGACCTAGTCTCTCATGCCACAATTGCATGTCACTTATTTGGGTTGAAAAACAAGAATCGAGGCAAAAATTTAAACACATATAAACCATCTCTTTATATGCCTTCAACTATAGTGACATCTAGTTAATTTTTAATAAACCATTTATCTTTCAACAAAATTACACTATAGTTATTTTGAGTTAATTGAGAACAAGAAAGAAAATTCATTTTTAGTTTAGGAACTAAAAAAATTGTTAATAAAACCATTAAAGACTTTTGCTTTACCTTGTCCCTGAACGTCGAGGATGGAATGATCACCCAAATAGATTTGATCATTACATTCTCTAAGATTAGTTAGGATATCATACCTATAATTCATGTGCCTAGAGGCACCACTGTCCAATATCCACTCATTTTCTTTTGTAGTGATAAAGGCGACATATAAAGCAATGAAATTGGAATTTTGATTTTTTCTGGTTCTTGTTTTGATTTTGATTTTGTTCTACTTGGAGAAAGTGCACTATACCATGAGTCCAACAAGAGGTGGGTAAGGCGTTGGATGATTTCTCTTGATAATGTTAAAGCATGAGGATGAATTATTCATCAATATGTTGGTCTAAAAACAATTATTCACATGACCCCTTGCTCTCGACTAGCTTAGTCACCTTGATATCCACATCATATTCCATCACTTTGGTTATCCAACTAGCTCTTTTCTCATTCAGATCCTTATTCAAAAGGAAGTCTTTCACACCAACATGTGAAACTAGTAGATGGATCTTGTTGTTGGATACCAAATGTCTAAAATTCTTCAAGCTTCTTATAATAACAAGGGCATGTTTTTCAACAAATGAGTACCTCCCCTTGTAATCCTCAAGACCTTGGTGGAAAAATACAACTGACTTGTTCCAAAACTTCTTCATTTAGCTACACCAAGTATGGCGGATATTGTCTCGTGCCTCTAAAGGCATAAAAATGAAATATTTTGTAAAATTAGGACTAATGAGATTTGGAGCATGTCTATTGATTATTTCATAGCTTTAAAGTTACTTTTTACCTCAGCGGTCCATTTTAAGACCATACTCTTTTTCAACATTAATGTCAATAGTTTGATGAGGTTGGAAAAATTTGGGGAAAACCTCTTAATGAAATTGATTCTCATTTAGAAGATTTGAAGTGATTTTTATGACTAGAAAATGGCAGTGCAAGGATGGTACTAACTCTTTTTGGATCAATAGTTAATGCTTCTTTAGAGATAATGTGGCCAAGGATTTTACCTTCATGAGCTAGAATGATTCATTTTTTCAAGTTGAGGAAACTCTCAAGTGCATACACCTCTCAAATACCCGACTTAGGTGGATAAGATGATCGGATGCACTCTTAGAGAACAACTGCGATATCATCAAGGTACATAAGGACAATTTTATTGATCAGCCCCTTTAATTCCATGTCTATGGATCTTTAGAATGCCTCTCTTGCATGAGACAAACCAAAAGGCATTTTCCTATAAGCATTGGCTCCCCATTTTAATGTAAAATATGTTTTGAACTGATATTATTCCTTTACCATGATCTAATTGTACCCTAAGAATCCATCTAGGAGAGAACCTTTTTAGAAATCACTACCATTTGTAACATTTGTTCCATGGAGGGGAGTGGGTAATGATCTTTCAAATATTCCTTGTTCAAATCCCTGAAATCGACACATAGTTTGATCTCTCCATTCCTTTTCCACAATGGAACTATATTAACAACCCAAGATGAATGCTTGATGGGAGAGGTGATTTTGCCTCAATTATTTTTGTAATTCCTTCTTCATCACAGGCTCAATATGTGGGTTATCAGGTCTTTGTTTTCTATGATAAGCTTGGAAATTGAATCCAACTCAATGGTATGATGAGATAAAATATGATTGAAACCTCTAAGGTCTTCATATCTCCATGAAAAATATCAAAAATTCTTCACAAAGTTCTACAAAAGGATGTTTTTCATGTGGTGTGCTTACCTTACCAATCTAAAGAAATTTTACTTCACAAATTGAGATGGGTTATGAATCTTCACCCTTGACTATTATTTTTCCTTTTTGTTTGAGAACTAGTCATTGGGGTTAAAAATTGATTCCAATATTACTAGACCCTTGGGAAAGTTATTTGATCTAAGGTTAATAACCTTGTCCCCATATTTATTTTCCAATTTATCTTGATTTATTGAAGAAAATCATTCTTTTCTTGAATGAAATTGACAATCTGTTGATTATTTTAAAACACGTGCTAATTTGTGTCATTGATTGGTATAACAAGCCTCATTATTATCCTGATATGTGGTTTCACTTTGTCTCTCTTAATGTTCTCAACAATGTCAAAATTTCCCCAATTGTAGCGAGTCCGTCAATAGCTTAATTTTCTTTTCTTGGAATGGCATGGATATTAAAATCTTGAAAATATTCTAAAATATCCCATACCATATGCTTATAGGCCTTGAGAAAGTCATTATTGGTTGCATTTGATCCTCTAACTTTGGTTCACTATCAATTCACTATCTTGAAGGTCTGCAATTTTTGATGTTCTTCCTTCTTACCCATTGCAAGCCATGGATGAGGGACTCATATTCTGTTGTGTTATTGGAGTAAATGAATTGAAATATGAAAGAGGATTAATACTTCATACTTGTAGGAGATATAAGGACTACACCTCCTCCTGCTCCTTGTCTACTTCTTGATCCATTAAAGAACATTTTCCAAATGCCATCTTCCTCTGGATCGTTTGTTTTAACAATACTAGGAAAATATGAATTATCCTCATGTAGGAAATAAATACCAAGGATAAATTCTTCAATATGTTGATATGGGTCAAAACCATGACATTCATTTCCCCACTCATCAAGTAGTAAGTTAGGAATGCCCTCAATTTGAGTATCTGTTTTTTTAGTGTTTGGACAATCTTCTTGATCAAAGATGGTAAAATTTACATTGATGGGGATAAAAACACAAGGTTCTATATGATATGTAGCAATTGATTCAAATTTTATGGTTTCCTTTGTGCCATACTTGGTTATAAAAATCATATGATACCAATCAACTTATAAATATCCTCCAATTTTGGTAATGAAGCCTCTAGATAGACACATAGTGAACAATAGAGGCAAATCAATTATGAAAATTTCTTGAAGAACTGAGAAGTTGGGGCATGTATGTAGTGTGAGGCTTAGAACTTTGATAAATCCAATAATCCCTACTACTGTTCCATCTAGCATCACACCCTTAGAAAGAGACTCATATTTGAGGCCCAATTGGTCTACAATTTACATGGGTATGACAAAACTAATTGCTTTGGAATCGATCATGCAACTGTGTGAACTAAATTATTTTTGATGATCAAGGATATATAGAAGAGTGAAGGTTTTACATTCATGATTGTCTAATCTTCCTTTTCTTTCTTTACATTTGTAAGAACTTTATCTTATTCATTGGATGACTCACTTGGGATAAATATACTAGCCATGACTTCTTGTAAGAGATCTCTTTGTTATGGAATTTCCTCCCACATTGATATGCTCACATTATTTTTCTTCATTTGTTCAAGGATGTTAAAAGGAGTGGAATTATATTTCTACTACACCTTACTTACAACAACCTTTTCTTACACTTGAGATAATATGGAAGGTCCTTTAGGCTGATTTTGTACATTTGGAGCTACATTTGAATTACCACCTCCTTGGAGTGTCAAAGAAGGTTGAGAAGGAACTATATTTTTATATTTTCCTCTTCCATATCCCTCTTCTTAGATCTAGTATTGACACCACACCTGAGGAATTATTCATTTATTCCTCACAAAAGTCATCCATTTTCCAATTCACAAGTGAAGTATCACTTGGTGGTGTCTCCTGAGTGACTATTTACTGCTGATTTTACTTTGAGGGTACTGCTTGAGAGATATATGCACCTTAAACCATCAAATCTTGGTTCAAAATTCCATTAGGGAACGTTGCTTGGTTGTGTGGAATATGATAAGGAAACACCACTCATAATCTTGCACTAGGTTATTTTGAACAAGAACCAAAGCTTGAGATGAACTAGCCACATTTGGGTTATATGGTTGAAATGGTCTACAGGAGGAAATTGGTTCTAATTTTGAGGAAAAATTTGAAATGAAGGTTTGTTTGGTTGATAAGGGGACTTGTTAGGTTGGTATGGAGGTTGATAAGGTCTGAAATTTTGGGCTTAGTGCCTGTTAATGGATACTAACGATTCCAAAATTTTTGCAATTTTTACATTAATTATTGCAACTAAGTAGAAGATATTGAGGAAGTAGATGCTTGACTAGAGCTTTGGCTTCTTGGGGATGGAATATGAGCTAATTTAGGGGTTTGATGAGAAGTAGGTGTCTCAATCTCTGGAAATATAGGCATTAGAGGTCTAGGAGCAAGTTTCCCATCCTAAATAAGACTATTCTAAGCTCTAATAGAAATTTCATAAGCACCTAGTAATGTTCTACCCCCATGGACTGAATCATGAATGAAATATCACTATTTAAGGCCTTTAGATAATAAAGAAATGCATGTTGGGGTGTAGGTCTTACCACTTAAGGAATTTGGTCCCAAATCCTTTGAAATATGATGTTAAAATTAGTCATCTACTTGTTAGGGGATCTCTTTGTTGTTGTCATCTTCTCTACCAAAGATAAGTGATTTGATTTATCCTCAAAATTATTACACAAGGTTGTGCCAAATTCATCAATAATTGTGAATTATGGCTGGTCTTAAACTCTTGTACCATTGTAGAGATTTCCTTTAAATGATAAAGCCAAGAGTTTGAATGCAACATCATCTTCATAATAAAATGGACTAAAAACATTAGTAACATCTTGGATATGATCATCTGGGGTAGTATGATTTTCACTGTGAAGAAAGGGATACTTTTAAGTGTAGAAATTGGTATATCATGTTGTGCATTGAGAGTTAGAGGACTAAAGGAAGATTCATTGATGTGCCATGATTGAGATAGGTCTTAAAACTCTAGATGACATCAAGAAGGTCCTATTAGAAGGAGTAGAGAGGACTCTATTTGGTAGTATTGGTAATCTATGAAATGATCTACCACTTCTTCTCTTTGGTGACAACTGCAAGTAATAAAATGATCCTTCTTCTATTGTTCTTGACCTTGTATAAATCCTTCTCATGGCGAGGCACTAACACCGCTAAAACCAAGTAGATATAATGATTGGAGTCACCAGATGTGTTGCTAAAAAGCCTCCAAAAGGATAAAATATACCAAGGTACTCACCAAAACTTGGTAGAATTGAAATATTCACTTCTAAACTATCCCCATCAAGCATGCTATAAATGTTATCGCAAAAAAAAACACCCTATGATTTTCATGAATGAATGAATGAGAAATCAATGTTTTTGGGTAACATGAGATTGTCTCTCAAGTTATGGAAATTTCTACTTGAGACAAACATCCAGAGAAGGATGGTTCCTCTACCTAATCCTAATTCTAAACTACTCTTAAGGAAGGAAATGAAGCTATCTAATCCTACTCTAACAATCCAAGGGACTAGGGAAGAGGGAGATGCATAAATTGGAAATCCTAAGCCAAAGAGAGGTGATAAAACAAAGATAAGGGAGAAAGACACTCAAGTGAGTAGAATTGGGAGGAAAATGAAGGAGGAGAGGGTAGACATGAGTTTCATAGTCCAAAACAACATTCAAGCTATCATTCCCATGGACCAAAATAGAAATAAACCATGTAAAAAGAGGATAAGTATGTATAACACACCATAAAAGTAATAAAGAGGTAAGGCAATGCAATAAACACAAGCTAGGGCAAAGAATAACCACAAAACATGAATTTTATTGCTTGAAATAGATGAATAATCCATTACAATGAAGGAGGAAGGAAATAATCACCTTGTAAATGTCCAAATATGAGGCTTTTAACTCAAAACATATGTGCAACACCTGTAAAAGAATGCACCAACATTCCAAGAGAGTCCAACCTTTACAAATGAACATCCTTATAAAATTTATAGAAGATAGGAAAGGGAAAAGGGAGAGAAGGAAAAATAAAGGGAATTTCAGATTTCCACATTCAACCACTAACAACATGCATTAAATGTCTGAAAATAGGCATGGTCACTGTTGGAGCTCAAAATTACACTCTTCCTTGAGTCATGGACAACCCATGATTTTAGGCAACATGGGACTGTCTCCAAGTTGTGGGACTTGCATTGTGAGATATACCTCCAGAGAAGGTTAGTTCCTCTACCTAATCCTAATGCTAAACTACTCCTAGGAATTTAAATGCAACAATCTAACTCTACTCTATTATTCCAAGGGACCAAAGTGAGAAGGAGATGCATAAAATAGAAATCCTAAACTACAAAGTTGATAACACCAAGAAAAGGAGTGGAGACACTCTCAGGTGAGTGGAAAATAGAAGAAAATTAAGAAGAAGAGGGAAGAGTTGAGTGCCACAGTATAAAACAACATTTAAACCACCATGTCCATAGAGAAAAACATATTTGAGACCCTACAAAGAGAACAAAAGATGTAAAAACCTACATAAGCAATGAAAGGCAAGGAAAATTTAATAAAACATAGATATGGAAGAAGATAGCCACAAAAATAATTTTATTACTTCAGGGCATGCATAATCCATCACATTGAAGGAGAAGAGGCAATGATCACCATTCAATATGTCTAAATCTGAGGTCTACAACTCAACACTTTCCTAAAACAAATTTGATAGAGTCTATTGTATTCCAAATGTGCAACAAGTAAATTGATGATTTTCGAGCATGACAACTGTACCCCTATACCAAAATTTTTACCCTTTATCATTTCAAGGCACCTCGGGTCTACCCATTCAGTCTAATAACTTCCCAATTGGTGTTAATTCATTCCCTAGGTGATTTAGGAAAGTCCATTCATTCCCCTAGGTTATTTTAGGATTTCATTAAAAGTTGCAAGCTTCAGGCAATTGTGGGAAGGGCTATCACTAGCCTTCCTAGGACTACAAAAACCCCATGAATGAAGAAGAAAATCCAAAATAGATGTGGAGGTAATTAAAAGTCCTTGGGACATCATGGAAGTGATTCAGGAAGATTTTGGAAGGACTTGGAGAAGTTGGGGTAGTTTCACCAAAATTAGGGTTCACATGCCTAGGCAGTGCACATGCCAAAACAACTACTGAACTTCGAAGGTGATTTCAAGAGCTTTGGATGGAGTTAGGTAAAAAAATCTTTGGAAAGGGAATTCCAAGCCCTACAAGATGGTGAAATTATTTTTTTCACAAAACTTTGGTGCAATGGGTCTGTAAGTAATTTTTCTCATGCATAAGTGGAGTACAAAATCAAAAATCTACTTTTTAGGGATCAAATGAAGGAATAAAGACTTACGCCCCACCGTTAGATTCAAAATGTCATTTCTAATAAGGATCATATAAAATTTCATTAAAAAAGTCCATCGAGAGCTCAAGTTATCGTCGTTTCAAGTTGTCCTCTTAGAGTGAGTTCGGGAGTTAGTCAAATTTTGGGAGGACACATGTCAGCTCCAAGAGCTGGTAGGATTTTGTGTCCCTCACATCCCTCAAGGTCAAGGAAATCAACCATGGAAAAATTCTCCTAGCCCCCATATGACCTCTCGGATCTTCATGCAGCCTTTGGGATTGCCAGGTTCAACTCCCGTGTGATTGCTGGAAGCTCAAAGCCTCAACCGTTTGATTGTTGCCACGTGTCATCACCAAGAGTGCCATGGAATTTGATTTCCCTTATTTCCCTCATAGGTTAGGGACATAAAACATGGAAAAATGCACCCATCCCCTAAGGGATACTTCTGGTCACCCATATGACTAGCAGCCCCTCGGACTTCAAAGTTGATTTTTTTAGCCTTCATTCCCTTAGTCAAATATTCGCCACGTGTCATATCCTTGTTCGGTGTGGAATTTGATGTCCCTCATGTCCCTCACAGGTCAAGGACATCAAACATTGAAAAATTCACCCATCTCCCTTCTCATCTTTATTTCAAAATTTTAATACCCACCTGCTTTCCGCTTCTAAGTTTTAACATTCCCGTGCATAGCCATATTTGCACACTCCTCTGTAACCTCCCACCATCCCTTTAAATTTTCCAAAGATAAAAAAACTCCATAAAAGCATTAAAATATCTTTATCATGGTGATACGGAGTCTCGAAAGAGATTTCATCGAGCTAAGAAGAAGAAATGAAGAACAGAGAAGAAGAACAATAGAAAATCCCCATTGTCGTGAAATCAAAATTTGGAGAAATCTTACAAACGGATGCACGGATTGACAAACCATTTTTTTGTTCATTCCTCTATCCAAAACCATCAAAAAAATACCTTCAGACCCTCCTCTTGTTCCATAAAACGTTCACAATGAAGAAATCTTCTTTCGACCCAATGAAGGAAAAAGTTTGATTTCTATCAAACCGACTATCGGATTGAAACAAGATTTCACCTAAAGCACAAGAAGAAAAAACCCATATCAATTTTTTTTTTTCACAAATGGAGGAGAAAACCAGACTTGTAATTTTGAGGTTCATCAATGGTCATTGTATCCAAAAAACATTGCTAGGTCAAAAAATTAAGAGTTTAAAATCTCCTAAACTATTGAGCGAGGTAGGTCTAAAATTTTAGAGGGGAAATATTGGGATAAAACCCATATCGAGAAAACTTCGTTCCACATCAATCTAACCTACAAAATCCCATTTTCTAAAAATAGTAGGTCTTCTACTATTTTGGGAAAGTCATCAACAAAATAACTTATGAAGGAGATGAGACATCGAAGATGCATTAATCGATAATTCATCGAACAAGAATTGGAATTTTGGCACTTAATAAAAATAGTAAGTGGTCCCACGAAAACTTTCCAAAAATAGAAAGTTGATCAAGAAAGAGAGAGGAATGTAGGGATAAGAGGAAATTAGAGTGATAACATTTAGGTAAGGTTCAAGGAATTTATTTTTCATACTTACTAAAAATAGTAAGTTGCTCTTTCTAAGGAAAACATGAAGCAAAAGTAGACAAGATATAAGCTCACACAACCCTTACTGTGAGTATGAGATAGAAGACAATGATGTCTTGTACATGGACCTGAATGAACTTAAAAATCACATGGCAGACTAGGACCAAAAGAAGATTGAAGATCAAATATTCACAAGTGGCTTGTTTGCTTTGCATCGTGGGGCACCCAGTGTCTATGAAAATTCTTGAGTTAGTCCTATCTTGCTCTCACCACTATGAGCTCGAAACACGAACCATACAAGATTAAAATGGTACATCGATGATGGTCATTAGCCCTAGAACCATTTCACTTTCTATGCAAATACTAAAATCACCTGCGCATGGTCATCATCTCAAAGAATAAGGCCTTGCATGATTGGGAAACGATGGATGCATATGTACAAGGGGTAACACTTGGTTCATGGTTGAAAATAGGAAGAAATCCCTTATGGATGCCCTAGAACCTTCTAAGGTGTAAGTTTTGAGAAGGATAAAAAGATGCCATCACTCTCCTCAACATATTTTTGGGTGAAGTGAGCACAAAAGACTTTCAAGAATGGATGGGCCTTTTCATCTTGATGGTGATAGAAGGAAAGCAGAGGATTGACTGGGGGTAGATCATCAGTGATAATCTCCATCTGTAACTACTCTAGGTACCCATGATGAAGAAGTTCCACATGAATTCTTACTTGGTCTATCTCCTCGCTAGCTCAAGATCATTCAAAGGATTGGATCTCATGCAAAACATTTCTTCCAAGGTGCCTGTGTTTGAGAAACTTCCATAGTTGGTGATGGAGGAAAGCCATAGGAATTTTGCTTGCGTGAATGATGTGTTCACAATGTATGTGGTCCGAATCTTAGAAGGGAATCTAGAGACTAGGATGTCTTCATAAGTGACGTCGGTGATCAAGAAATATGGCTCTTATTTCATACAATTCTCAACCTTCTCCTACCTACGAGTTGTTGGCTTCAACCAAGCTCCACTAAGGCTACCTAAGTACCTTAGTGACCAAATTTTATTGTTCAATCTCTGCAGATAGATCATTCAAGTGAATAATAGGCTTAGAATCAAGAGGAAGAAGTTGATTCAATTTCCTATCTCTCTTGGGGTATTCATGTGCAAGAGCTCAAATGATGCATCTCATCTAGAGGCCACTTTCACTCATTTGAATTTGCATTCCTACATTTCCAGGCCTAATTTTGACATCCGAGAAGATCCCGAATATTTCTACATCCCAAAATTGCAACACAAGCCACAAGTTGAGGACTACTAGGCTACCTAACCTTAAGAATTTAGAGTGTGTGAAGAGGACCATAGGAGGATGATAATAAGTGAGATGAATAAATTCAAGTTCTCCTTATATGAAGATATTTTGCATGATGATGGGATGGAGATGTATGATCTTGAGTACATGATAGTCAAGATGTCTCCTTTGTCTCTAGTCAACTGGTATGTTGGTTTTAAAATAAGAGAACCATGATCATCTTGTTATGAGGAATTCCCCCAAGTTGGAAGTAAGATTTCCATCATTAATCCTCCATATTCGTAGAGGTGACTTCCAGTTCTGAACACTCTAGAGAAATTTCAAAAAGGAAGGCCACAAAATTGGAAGCTTCTCTTCATAAGAAGATGCCAAAGAAAATCAGGGTGGAAGAAGACTCATTTGCATCACTATGAGAGGAAGAATTGATCACATAAATGTGAAAAGAAAATCCAGTGGCTGAGACATAAGTGGATGAAGAACACATGGTCCAAGACCCAGTCTTCGAGCCACCATAAGAGGACCCACCTCTTATTGACACCAATACCTCTCTCATTTAGGATTTTCCTCCTCCTTTAGAATAGGAAGCTGTTGGTTCACTGTTGTTGGGATTGAATCCGATGAGATGTTTCTTAGATGCAGGAAATAATTTTCCCTAAAACCCTGCATTGTGCAGCAAGTGGCAACCCCTGATCTATCAGTGATTTTCTCATCGGCCAATGAAAAAAGGTCAAGAAATCTCACACAAATTGTCTCACGATTCTATAGTGGGGAAACAGGTAATCAATACATCAAAGTATCTCAGCCCAAGATAATCAAGCCAATGGATGAGATGACACCAACTAACTATGAGATGAGCACAATCCAACTAGGACTAGAAACTCATGAAGTGGATTTGCACATGTATAAATAAGCTTCCACTCGCATGGTGGAAAGGAATAAGGAGTATAAGACAAAGATTATTAAACTAAAAGAACAAGTGCAAACTCGTCATTTTATTTGCAACAACTAGTTGATCCTAATGCCACAACAATTCCCACTAAGGAAGTTGCGGACATCAGTAACTTCAATTTAAAATCCATCAGGAGGACACACGAGTTCAAAATGCAGGGGCAAGTGAATAATGAATGGATTAACTCAATTTCTAAAAAAGGGAAGTTAGTGCTCTAAGAAGTAGTCAAATATTCACTTACATGTGTGTGACAAAAATAGGACACATGCACTCAAGGAGGACTTGGAGAAAGAAAGGGACTATTAGGAACCTTTGGGCCTAGTAGTAGATGAAATGAGCAACACTCATCGCTAGGAGTTGATCGACATGAATATTTTTGAAAATCCTTCAAAAGACTTGTCACATGTATGGGCAAGGGCCTTGGCAATCAGGTTTGAGGAAATCAATTGGGCCATCACAAAGCTGGAGGAAAAAGAGGAATAAACATACAAATTGTAGGATAGTGTAAATCAGAAAACTTAGAAACTTGGAGTACCTGCAATGGGTGAGGATACAAGTTCTTGATGATTTGATTGGTCCATTTTAAGAATACGTCAAGAAAGATGATGTGAAACTCATTTTCTTTCACTAAGGATACCCTCGACTTCTTCTCAGAGATCTAGGCCTCTATTGCAATTATCACAGAGAAACATTCATCATGGTTCGAGAAGTGTAAAGACATCAACAGTGTGCTGATGGATGGAAATATACCTTGAGCTGCATTCACATTCCTCATATCGACAAAGTGGAACCTGCAACAACTTGTTTCAGCAAGGATATTTAAGGGACAAAAGCCTTCTCAAGAGCGTGAAGTGGAAACTAGACAGGAAGTGAGATAAAAGCTGCGGTGAGCTCATTCTTCCACATAATTTTTTTCTCTCTTCTTTTTCTTCCTCTTCTTTCTATTTCTCTCTTCTTTTCTCACCCAACGCTCTCTCTCATCAATGCTATATTTTTTCGTTAAAGTTTGCAATTTTTAATATAACTTTAAGTGACTTTAGAAATATAATGTAAACTTTAAGTTACCTTGATTTTATAAAAGGGACTTAAATATTTAAGTGGAATATGAAAAGTCATCGGGGAGATGATGAGTTACCTTCTCTCCTATAAATTGTAACAAGCTCCTCATTTGAACTTCTTCTTAGAAAAATTCTTAGAATTCTTAGATATTGGAGCTTTTTTTTGTGAATTCATGAGAGAGATATACATGTGAAGAGAGAAAAGAGATAACAATTTTTTTCCATTTTCCCTACTAAAAATGTCTTGTATTTCTATGTTATGTACAATTTCTGCTTGAGCTTCAATAAAGGAAGAAGGAATTTTAGCCTTTTTGAATGGGGAGTTTAGTGGTACTTTGTGCTCATTTAAAGACTATTTGGGCTTATTACTTAGTATGAAGATTTGGTTTCTTCTAAATTCAAGTGCATGTAATGAAATTTCTTGCTGGTGTATGCAAGTATCGATTTTCTACTTGTAGGAATAGTTTCTCTTTTTATCTTTCTCACTCCCTTTCCCGATTTCCTAGACAATTTCTCTCTTGCGAGATATATGAAGATTTTCCGCAGGTCGTGGAGTGCCCCTATTAGATCCCCGACCTGAAAGGTCACAGGATAAAACTCACTTTTACTCATGCATGGACGTACGACAACTGCATTGGTTAAGTAGAGGGACTTAGAATCCTAGAATGTTTGCAAGATAACCACCAATTTGCCCCCAAAATTTTTTTCTTGCCAAAAGTTTTTGCACCCACCTTGTGGGGTATATTTAGCAACATCTACACCTAAATATGATTAGAAAGTCGAGAAAAACACAATTTTTTTAGAAAATTGAAAAATTCAAAAAAGGAAAATTTGTGGAATTTGAATAGCTATATGATCCTTATGTCTAAAAACCATGTCTATTCTAAGAAATCCTCCCTGTTGAAAGACCTAAATTGCTCTTCCACATCAAGATGATATTGTTTAAGATTTTGTCGAGAGGCTATTTGGCATAACAGGAAAAGTGTCAACCATTATTTCATCGCTACGAGAATACTTGACCTTGAAGAAGAACACATTGCTGAATTTGAAAGAAAGAAAAATTCAAGCACCACAGAGAAGATCATAAATCTCCAAGTTGGCAGATAGAAAATACACTGGAAACAAAGACAAGGAGGACAAACCAATCCTACTTTTGAAGAACTTCAAAGAAGACAAGAGCTGCTCCAAATTCAGAGGTCTCCTTTTCATCACATAGCTGGTCACATTGGGAGTCCAAGCATTTTCAATCCATTGGATGTTGAGTTCCCATACATCAATGATAATCTTGAAGATTTCACTAACGTAGAGACCACAAAAGAAGCTAGAGAAAGATAAGTAAGAGCTTAAGCCAAAATAAGAGCTCAAATTGAAGAAATTGAAAGATCTCAAGCCGAAGAAAATGCAAGAGTAAGCAGCAGAAGCCGTAACCTTAGAGAGGTTGGAAGCTATAATCTAAAATGAAATGGTGGATCATGATTATGAGGATCGTAGGCCTAATGTAGCATGGGGGGAAACACCAACCTACTCACCCTTTGTCAACCACTTCATGAGCTACCAAAAGTATCAAGAATTTTTTTTGTAAAATTCAGAGGGGATGGTACTTAACTCCCTAAAGAACATGTAGCATTGTTTATTACCGCTTTTGGTGTATTAGGCATTGAGCATGAAGATGTGTCAGTTTGACTCTTTGTGGAGTCACTTCAAGAAAAATTTGTTGAATGGTTCTACATGCTACCCCGAGGTCTATCACTTCTATTGGGAAGATATAAGAAGTGCATTCAAACACAGGTTCAAGACCACAAAATACTGCTAGGATCTCTTGGTCCAATTGGTGCAAATGAAGAAATAAATATATGAATCAATAAGAGATATCGTAGCAAGATATGATGAGGGTGATGAGAAGAAAACCTGAAGATGTGGTGCTTTTTGAAATAATTTGATGAGATTCTTTATCAATACCTTACCTTCATAAGTAAGTTTCTTCCTCAGAATAACCCAACCAAGAACATTGAGGAAGCTCGGGACTCAGTGATAGAAAAATATGATGATCTAATCCTATCCAAGAAAGTGAAAGACCCAAATGGAAAGAAAAAAGGCTAGAATTTAGGCTCAGTCACCATAGACCCAATGTTCCAAAAAAAGGAAAATGACTTGGTTGCCTTGAAGAAAAAACTGTCTTAGATCAAAATGCGGAACAATCCAAGGAAGCCAAATCCTCCCAATAGACCAATGATTTCTCTACCTCCTCACTAGCTTGCTCTCAAAGCACCACCAGTCAATACCTCTTGTGACACCAAAGAACTAGAGGAGGAAGTGGAAATTAAAGAAACGAAGAAGAAAATGCGGGTGACAATGAAAACTATCTTGATTTTGAGGAAGTTGATGGTGATACACAAAATGGCCTAATTGAGTACATGATGATGAAGAAGATGATGATGATGAAGCTCCAATCTTCTCATGCATAATTTTCACTTGCACACATCCCAAGAAAGGTGTTCCATCTCCTCAATGACTGTTGCAGTGAAGGAAAATAAGAAGAAAGAATATTCTTCTGCGGAGGTTCCACAAAAAAAATCATCAGTAGAGGATCACCATTACCACCTTCAATGGAGTCGGCTAAAGAAAAATCAGACCAATGGTTATGAGGATCATCCTACTATACCAAGTAACTCATCCAATTCTTCTCCCAACTCAAAAATTCTATAAATAATTCTCCTTTAAATGTTGTTTCTACAAAAACATCTAAGGTTCCCTCAAAATCTATATCCCCATATCCTTCCAAGCGAGTTATTGTAACAGTGAAGGAAAATACAACCCCCAAAGTATGAAAACCTTCACCATGTAAATCTTTTTCATTCCTAGAACCTCTGCCTTGCCCACCATAACCCCATTTGACTTTGTGGAACACGCAAGAAAAACTAAAGTCCATCTCATAGAAATAGAATACCTACAAATGCATCCCTGCCCAATTTGATAGGTTCATTGATGTAGTCCGTGGTGCTAATCCTATAACCTCAGGTCCAAATTCCAAAGGCTTACTCCCACACCATCCACACCACTTCTCAAAACATTTTAGCCCTCAGTGCCTCCAAAACCAACAAGGTTGAACCTTTCTACCTGTCACTCCTCATTAAAGGCTTCTAACTAAATAATTGCATCATGGATTCTAGAGCCTCAGATAATGTGATGCCCATCAAAATTTTAAATTCCATAGGCCTCACCTTGACCGAGAAAATGGCACCTACTATTCAATGGAATCTAAACAAGAGTCATTGGTAGGAAGATTAAAATATACACAAGTAGCATTATATGATTTTCTAGATAAGAAGGTGCTTCTAACCATCCTTGTGGCGAGACATCCCAACATCCTTTAGCATGCTATTGAGCCAAACCTTCTATAGAGACTTGGGTGGAGAAATAAAAATTGATTTGTCATCTGCAACTATTTTAGTGAAAGGTGAGATGAATAAGTTGCTTCCAATAAGGAAGATGAAGTTAAGAATATGGAAACCAAAGAAATTCAAACCTCAGCCCATGGGCACATGGAAATGGCGCATAACAATGAGTGTCGACAAGAAATGGATGCGCCTTGGCGCATGGAAATGACGGCGCACGACAATGAGTGTCGACATAAGAAATAATGTGCTGCCATGGCGCACGGAAATGGCGCACATAAGAGGATGTCGACACAAATGTAAAATGCGCCCATGGCGCGCACGTAAGAGGATGTTGACATAGAAATATGCTGCGCCATAGGAAATGGTGCACGTAAAGGAATGTGACAGAAAATGCGCCTTGGCGCAGTAAAGTGGCGCACGTAAACATGTGTCGACACAAACATATTTGCGCCTTTGGCGCACAGAAAAGAGTGTTGACATGCAAATGAATGCGCCTTTGGCGCACAAAAAGGGTTGTCGACACAAACATATTTGCACCTTTGGTGCACGAAAAGGATTGTCAACATGCATATGGATGCGCCAAGGCGCACCTTCAGGAGGCGCAACATTCTGAGCGCTGACAGGAAGCAGACCCTGACCCAGATATTCAGATGGCCATAACTTTTGACTGGGAGCTCCGATTCACACAAGGTTGGACTTTTCGGAAAGCCTACGGCGTCCTCTACCTAACTACGACTGGATATCTTTAATTGGGTGGGAACAAGTTCTTAAAAATGCAAAATACAGTTTGCCACTTTTGGGGTTTGATATGGTCCTCACCTACCACCATAATGAGATGAATTAAATACAACCTGAGGTGGTGGGGTAGATTTGGACTTTCTCTCTCTCTCTCTCTCATTCTTCCTATAAATTGTAAGGAGGGGCTTCTTTCTAAAGGTTGGACATTCTTGTTTTGGCCCCCCTCCCTTCTTCTTTGGGCAGTAGAGTTGTGGAGCTCAAACCTCCCATCCGAAACCGTAATGCACCTTTGCTCTCGGGCATTTTTTTGCAGTTGTATCAGATCAACCTTTGAGCAAATAAATGCATGACTGTGGATGTTTCTCAACCCTCTATGTGTTTCATTTTGCATCCTCCTGATCTTTCACTGTGAATATGTTTATCTGTGCATGATTTTGCATTGCATTTCTGTGGTCTGTGTTTAATTGGCAAAACGTATGTTCTTCATTCCTCGGTGCATCACCTCCTTAGCTTAGGTTTGTTTTTATGCATTTTTCTCTCCCTGTCTCCTTGGTAGTTAGATTAGGTTTTAGTAGACTCTCTGCATTTTATTGGTGCATCTGAACAGAGGAATAGGAGCCGGCCTTCATCCGGAGAGCTTTTCCGATTTCGCAAGGTCCCACACTTGGGAAAAGCTCCATGTTGTGCAATCGCACTGAGATTCTCAACCCATCGAGTTGCAGAGTCCCAGGGGTGCTGTGATTCGACACCAACAGTTTTGGCACGCCCGGTGGGACCAAGAGGTCATTCCATAGATTTGAAGGAGTTTTCATGAAATTCGGACCAAAAAATTGCAGGTTTTACAATTCCAGATTTTTCACCTTCCAGGCTGAACTTTGAAATTGATTTTCAAGGACTTAACTTGCTCGAAACAAGTCAAAATTTCATCAGCTGATAGATCGGGGGGTAATCTTCAAAAGGGTATTCCTAGAATTTTGAGATTTTGACTTTCAAAATTTCATGGTTTTTTGAATTTCGGATTTCGGGTTTTCAGAAATCTGGCATTTTTTGGGTTTTCGGGACTGTCATTCCAAATCAAATTCCAAACCCTAAAATCTCAAATGTGCAGGTCTTTTAAAAAAATTTGTGTTTAAATATTGTCAGGTTTTGGTGTGTAACTTGGCAAAATCTAGTCTTTTGAGGCTTGTTCTCTAACACATCTGGCGACTCCGAAGGGATAGAATTCAGTGGTGTAGCAGCACAAGTTGCCTAGGCACATGAGAAGAATTCGAACCAGGTCCAATACTCAAGAAGAAGGGCTATTTTTCCACTTGCAACTATCACCAGGCAGAGGAAGGAGAGGAAGAAGACCACAAAGATCACCATCTCCGCCTAACAGGACTTTGTCTACACCTCCACCTGGTAGGCCTTTTCTCGCATCAACCAGGGTTCTTAGGCCAATCATAATGGCGCATCTACCACCGAATCCCTTTGTCAATTTCACGGGCAGTAGTCCACTTGCCCTAAATGCTCAGAATCAAATTCCAAAAAGCAGCGCTAAAGAATATCCCCTACTTCACAGGTGAAAATCATACTACTCCTATTGATCACATCCAGGATATTGCTAATGCATGTGCAATCCACGAAATAAATGAAATGGATGTTGCAGTCAAGCTGTTGGCTTCATCTTTCAAAGGCAAGGCCTTACAATGGTTTAGGAGCCTTACAGCAGGCTCTATTACGAATTGGAACCAACTTTGTTCTGCTCTTTGCAGCCAATTCGGGGAGAGGGCGGACAATTTATCTTTATTGGAACAGCTGACAACAATCAAAAGGGCTCCTAACGAACAAATGGCAGATTTCAACTTTAGATTCCAACGGACATGGGACAGGATCCCAATAGCTGTTAGACCAACTGCCGAAGGAGCATTCCTTTATTTCTTAAAGGCTATAAATTCAGACATAGCCATGATGATCCAATCAATGGGAGGGACAACGCTGCCAGGGTCCTATGACACAGCGATCAGAGCAGAGAACTGTTTGATCCAAGCCGGAAAGCTTGCACCAAGGCCACCAATGCCTCTCTATCCAGACATGGGAAATCCTACAACCAGTCAAGCACCAGAGTTGAATCCCATTCCAACTCCTAGAAATCAAAGCAATAATGAGGCGTCGACTTCTTCAAATACTTCAAAGGAATTGCAGGAGGTCATGAAACAATTGCAGAACCTTGGAAATGAGCTTGTGACTATCAAAAGACAGCAAGCTCAAAGTGCTAGACCGTATCGCCTCAAGCACAGCACTCAAGCTAGGCCCCATACCAACAAAATAGACCACCACCACCTCAGGCTGCAAATCAAAACTAGAACCAAGGACAGCCTCAAGCTGCCAGGCCATTTCGACCGTATGATCCAAATGCAACGACGTCCTCAAGAGCCTTGGTTCCAACACAAAATAACATGGCACAGGAGTACGACTGGTGTTACCCTTGCAATCTACCTCACAATCAGTCAGCATGTTTCAATGGTGCACTGAATCAGGCCTTGATGGTGCAAACCATTGGTGTTGCTCAAGAACCAAGCCAGGAGGAGAATCAACAGCAACAAACACAACAAGAAGGACCTCCAACAGAAACCACATTGGCAAATTGGCAAACGGAAGACTTCTGTGGAGTTAACCAACAGCCTTTTCAAGGCGTGGCTGCCAACACACGGTCAAAGAAGAGAAATATAGGAGAGGGACAACCATGTAATCCAGTTGTTTCTCAACCCACTCTTACACAACAAGGGGCCAGCAGACCAAACGCAGCCCCAAATGCGCAAAACCAGACTAAGGTACCTGTTGCAGCAACACATGCACCTGCTCAAGCCGTAAAAGGTGCACCAAGTAAGGGGCAGCAAAAGGACAGTTCATCCCCCTTCAACATCATCGATCAAATGAAGAAGACACATGTGAACATTTCCATGTGGGAATCACTGGCGATCCCAGGGCAACGAGATTTATTGCAAGCTGCAATGGCTAATTGGTCTGCCACAAATGTATCAAACCAAGGACATGAGGTTCTCACTAATGCAAAGGCAACATGATGGGGGCCGATAAGAAAAATTTGAAGCCTCCACCATTCTATGTTTCATTGATTGTTGGAAACCACTGGTACACAATCGCATGATGATTCTCGGGGCAAGTAGTTCAGTTGATGCCAAAGCAAATAGCGGATCAACCGGGTTTCAAGTATGAGCCAAAGGCTTGAAAGGAGTAGTACAAACTAGATGGAACAAAGGGGAACAGCTTGGGGTCATCAAAGGGTTAAGCCTAACACTACATTCCTGTCCTAATGTTACAGTTCTACAAGATGTGTCTGTGATTGACCTTCCGCCACTCTTTGCGTTGTGTCTATCAAGAGACTTCACTGCAAAAATCGGTGGATATTTATCTGCAGATTGGTCACACATGATTTTTAGGACAAGGTATGGAGCCAAAGCAACAATCAGGTCAGAACCAATTGCCCATTTCCATATTGAGCCTCATGTACCAAATCCTATCAATGCAAATTGCTCGGTTTTTGATCAGGAGGAGTGTTCAAGTGATCTAGAAACAGGTACTAAGGTCGAGGGAATTCCTGATTTAACTTTGGATGAATGGGCAAACAAGAGTCATGAATTTGACCCATACAAGGAAATTGAAGAATCTGAATTGGGCATGTATTGTATACACGAAGAAAATTCACCCATTCCCGACATCATTCAGCCTGAACAAAAGGATGAAAACAAAGTTTGGAAATTATTTTTCGATGGTTCGAGAAGCAGACAAGGTGCTGGAGGTGGTGCAATGTTGATTTCACCACAAGACATCAAATATTTTTCAGCTTTTCGTTTCAGTTTTCCTGTTCAAACAACACAGCTGAATATGAGGCATTGATTCATGGAATTCATTGGGCCAAGAAAAGGGGCATAAAGAACTTGCAGGTGTTTGGAGATAGCGAGCTAATCGTCAACCAAGTTAGGGGACAACATGCTACAAAGAACGACTTGCTAAGGAGCTACAAGAATAGGGTATGGGACCTCATTGAGGATTTCAAAGCTTTCAACATTGTATCCATACCCAGGAAGAAAAATGAAGCCGCAGATAGGCTCGCAGCAGTTGGAGCGACATTTGATGTGGTTGACAGCATCAGGAGAGAAAAAACGCAGCCACACATCCATGTGGTTGTGAGGCCAGCAGTTCCAGATAACAACACAAGCTGGCAGGTGTTTGAGAACGATCAACAGATCGTCAATTTCTTACAAGAAGAGGCTGAATTTTCAGCTAGGAATCGTGATGCATTAGAGCAGCAGAAGATGGGGATCAAGTAGTACACCATGACAAACAAGCTTCCTAAGGGTTTGGTAACATTGGAGTCTATCTTCAACCCTAACGACCAGTTTCGTAAGGAAAAGGCAAACATACAGGTCAAGAGAGAAGATTCAGAGCCAATTCCGGTTGGGGAAGACAAAACACTTCAAATTGGCAAAGTGGCCACTGAACAGGAGAAATCAGATTTCATACAACTTTGCCAAGAATTTCCAGATGTCTTCGCTTGGAGCTACGAAGACTTGAGAGGATTCGATCCAAATTTGGCACAACATACCATAGAATTGGATCCAGATGCTAATCCCGTCAGGCAGAAACAGAGACCGGTCAACCCTCACATTGAGCCTCTAATGAAGAAAGAGCTAAATAAGCTGATAGAGGCAAGCATTATATTCCCGATCAAGCACTCAAGCTGGGTTGCAAACTTGGTTCCGGTCAGGAAGAAGAGTGGAGAAATCAGGTTGTGTGTAGATTTCCGAGACCTCAACAGGGCATCTCTCAAAGATCATTACCCACTTCCTTCAATGGAACAAATATTGCAAGTAGTATCCGGTTCAGAGAGGTTCTCTCTCCTAGATGGCTACTCAGGGTATAATCAGGTGATGGTAAAAGAAGATGACCAGTTCAAGACAGCTTTCACCACCAAATGGGGGACCTATGCCTACAAGAAGATGCCATTTGGGCTATCAAATGTTGGAGCCACTTTCCAAAGGGCAATGGATATGGCATTCAAGGGGTTGATCAATAAAATAGTTTTGATATATCTTGACGACATCACTGTATTCTCAAAAAATGCAGCGGATCACCTCTATCATTTGAGGCAAGTATTTCAGAGGTGTAGAAGATTTGGGGTATCATTGAATCCCAAAAAATGCATATTCTTGGCTCACGAGGGAAAACTTCTAGGCCATATTGTTTCAAAGGAGGGGTTGACAATTGACCCAGAAAGAGTTGAAGCAATTCAAGCATTGCCATTGCCAAATCACAAGAAGGCTCTTCAAAGCTTCTTAGGAAGGATCAATTTCGTCCGCAGGTTTGTTCCAAATTTTGCAGCTCTCGTAAAACCAATAACGCTGATGTTAAAGAAGAGCATGGCATTTAAGTGGACATCTGAAGGCAAGGCAAGTTTTGAGGCAATAAAAGAGGCTATATCTCAAGCCCCAACTCTCGTCAATCCAGACTTCTCTAAGGACTTCGTGCTATATGCCTTTGGTGGTGGGGACACAATTTCTGCAATCCTGGTACAACAAAACAAAGAAGGGTTAGAACAACCAGTTGCTTTCTTCAGTCAAAGCTTGGAGGAATACGAAACTAGGTACTCTTTCATTGAAAAGCATGTCCTTGCGGTAATCAGAAGCTTAAAGAAATTCAAGCACCTAGTCTCAAACAACAAGATCCAATTATTAGTCTCTCATGCGGGAGTCAAGGACTTCCTTCTAAACAAGGATCTGAATGAGAAACGTGCAGGATGGATAACTCGTGTCATGGAATATGACATCGAGATCAAGGTCACTAAACTAGTACGTGGAAGGGACTATGTGAGCAGCTAGCCTTGAGTCAAAAGTTGAAGCCGGTGATGAAAAGGAGACTACCTGGTACTACAAGATGATCAAGAACAAGAAAATGATGACGTGCCTACTCCTTGTTGGACTCAAAATATGATACACTTCCTACAGACAGGCCTATGCCCTCCAGAAATGAGCAAAGCAAAGAGGAGATACTTCAGATTACAAGCCATTCCATATGTGCTTGTTGATGGTGTTTTGTTTAAGAAAGACATCAATGGAGTTCTATTGAGGTGCATTGGGATAAGTCAAATTGAGAGGGTGTTACGAGATTTTCATGATGGAGATTCTGGAGGACATTTTGCCCCACGAGTAACAGCTCTCAAAATAATGAAGGCAGGGTATTATTGGTCGACGCCTTCAAAGGATCGCTATACATGGATAAGAAAGTGCAAGAAATGTGCACTCTTCACAGGCAAAGAAAGACAAGCAGCACTTCCATTGCACCCAATTCTGGTTGACCAACCATTTATGCAATGGGGATTGGACTTCGTCGGGGTCATTAATCCAAACTCAAGCCAAGGCCACAAGTGGATTCTCACGGCAACAGACTATTTCACCAAGTGGACCGAAGCAGTAGCGCTCAAGGAAGCAAATGAGTCTAACATACTAGACTTTTATGAAGGAATAGTGACCAGGTTTGGTGTGCCGTCCACTATCATATCAGACAATGCATTGGCATTTATAGGTTCCAAAATTACAGAATGGGCTGTTAAGAATGGAATCTACTTGAGCACCTCTTCAAATTATTACCCGCAGGGTAATGGACAGGCAGAGTCCACAAACAAAAATTTGCTAAGAATCATCAAGAGGACTCTGGATGAAAATCAAAGAACATGGCATACAAAGCTAAAATCAGCATTATGGGCTGACAGAATAACACCAAAGAGGTCTACAGGGAATTCTCCCTACAAGCTGGTCTATGGGAAGGAGGCAGTATTGCCCATATCATTAGAACTGCCTGCATTGGAGTTCATGAGGCAGTTGGAGTTAGCTGAGTTCGAACCAATGGAGGCTAGGTATGCAGAGTTGATGGAATTGGAAGAAATTAGAGAACATGCAGTTCAGACGATCGAAAAGGATCAGGCCTTAGTAAAAAGATGGTTTGATAAGAAGGCAAGAGCAAGGACCTTCCAGGAAGGGGATCTAGTTCTAAAATGGGATGCAGATCGGGCAAGACCAGGAAAGCATTCCAAGTTTGACGCCATTTGGAGTGGCCCCTACATGGTCACGGGGTGCAAGAGTAGCAATGCCTTCCAATTATCTACATTGGACGGAGAAGAACTTTCGATTCCGGTCAACGGAATCTATCTTAAACATTGCTACTGAAAAGAGAAAATTTCTACCCTTGTAAATATTAGCTTAGATTTCAATTCCTCTAAGTGCGTTTGCACATTGTCTTGTTGTAGTTAGGTTTCAGTTTCCCTAAGTGCTTTGGCACAGGTTTCGTTGCTCTCAGGTTGTTTCTACAGTTCAAAGTGCTGTCGGAGAAGGAGTTGCGGTTTCAGGCTCGGGATCAGAGATCAAGTTGGTTTCAAGTATTGCTTATGACTCCATGCCCAATGGATTTCTAAAAGGGCCACTGATCTTCTACCTAGCAGGCAGGTGATCCCGTTGAGTCACCAAATTGTTGTATATATCTTCCCGCAGTAGATATAGACAAGTGGAAGAATATGGAAACCAAAGAAATTCAAACCTCAGCCCATGGCGCACAAATGGCGCATAACAATGAGTGTCGACATAGAAATGGATGCGCCCATGGCGCAGAAAAGGCGCACGATAAATGAGTGTCGACATAATAAAAATGATGCATGCGCAAATGGAAATGGCACATACAATGAATGATGTGCGACAAAAATGGATGCGCATGCACAATGAGTGTCATAAAAGGATGTCGACACAATGTAAATAGACGCATAGACATAAGATGGACATAGAAATGAGTGCCTCAAAAGGCACGTAAAGGAATGTTGACACAAAAAGATGCGCCCTGCGCTTGGCGCAGTAAAGTGGCGCACGTAAACATGTGTCGACACAAACATATTTGCACCTTTGGCGCGCATGTAAAAGAGTGTTGACATGCAAATGAATGCGCCTTTGGCGCACAAAAAGGGGTTGTCGACACAAACATATTTGCACCTTTGGCACATGAAAAGGATTGTCAACATGCATATGGATGCGCCAAGGCGCACCTTCAGGAGGCGCAACATTCTGAGCGCTGACAGGAAGCAGCCCTTCTCGACCAGATATTCAGATGGCCATAACTTTTGACTGGGAGCTCCGATTCACACAAGGTTGGACTTTTCGGAAAGCCTACGGCGTCCTCTACCTAACTACGACTGGATATCTTTAATTGGGTGGGAACAAGTTCTTAAAAATGCAAAATACAGTTTGCCACTTTTGGGGTTTGATATGGTCCTCACCTACCACCATAATGAGATGAATTAAATACAACCTGAGGTGGTTGGGGTAGATTTGGACTTTCTCTCTCTTCTCTCTCTCATTCTTCCTATAAATTGTAAGGAGGGGCTTCTTTCTAAAGGTTGGACATTCTTGTTTTGGCCCCTCCCTTCTTCTCTTTGGCAGGTAGAGTTGTGGAGCTCAAACCTCCCATCTGAAACTGTAATGCACCTTTGCCTCTGGGCATTTTTTGCAGTGTATTGTATCAACCTTCGTGATAAAATAAATGCATGACTGTGGATGTTTCTCAACCCTCTATGTGTTTCATTTTGCATCCTCCTGATCTTTCACTGTGAATATGTTTATCTATGCATGATTTTGCATTGCATTTCTGTGGTCTGTGTTTAATTGGCAAAACGTATGTTCTTCATTCCTGCATCACCTCCTTAGCTTAGGTTTGTTTTTATGCATTTTTCTCTCTCCCTCGTCTCCTGGTAGTTAGATTAGGTTTTAGTAGACTCTCTGCATTTTATTGGTGCATTCGAACAGAGGAATAGGAGCCGGCCTTCATCCGGAGAGCTTTTCCCATCACCATCCTTTCAAAAGGAAGTGAGAACTGAGAAGTGGTAGGTGAAGAGGAGAAGCCAAGGATGGTAAATATCGAGAAAGTGATTTTAACATATTGTTGTTCAAATCAAGAGAAGAGAATGTTTGTTGCATTACTTAAGAAATATTTAGATATTTTGGCCTACTCTTATGATGAGCTCAAATTCTTCCAATCAAGAAAATGCATCACCGATTCCTCAAGTAGAAGCCCAAGCCAGTCAAGAAAAAACAAAGGCCATATAACCCAAAGATTGCTGATACCATCAAGGAGAAGGTAATGAATATGCTTTATGCATGGATTATCTTTCCCATCCATCATTCAATATGGGTAGCCAAACATTGTGTGATGCGGAAGAAGAATGGTGAAAGAAGAATATGTGTATACTTACGCAACTTGAACAGTGCATCAATGAAAGACAATTATCCTCTCCCTATCATGGAACATATTTTACAGGTAGTCATCGAATCTAAAATGATTTCATTTCTTGATGGATTCTTAGGGTACAATCAAATCAAAGTGGCATAGGAGGATCACACCAAAACAACCTTCACAACACCTGGGAACTTTTGCATAAAACATAATGCCTTTAAACCTAATCAATGCAGGAGCTACATTTCAAAGGGAGATGGATTTTAAATTCAAAGGTTTAAAAATTACATTGTCATATATATTGATGATCTCATGGTATTTTCAAAAAAGAGGGAAGACCATATCCATCACTTGGAATAGGTACTTACAAGGCTTAGAAAACATGGCATATCGTTAAACCTGAAAAAGTGCATTTTTGGAGTCACAAAAGGCAAGTTGTTAGGGCACATTGTGAAAAATCATGGAGCGCACATTGATTCCGAGAGAGTATGGGACATTCAAGCACTATCTCTACCCACAAGTAAGAAATGATCCACTCTTTCTTTGGAAAGGTAAACTTCCTTCACCACTTCATTCCAGAGTTTACAGAATTGAAAAATCACATCACTACCATGATGAAACCTCAATTAAACTTTGAGTGGAATAACGAAGGAAAATCAGATTTTGAAGAAATAAAAAAATCCATTTCAAAGCATTGAATCTCGTGTCTCCGGATTTCAAGAAAAAATCGTCATGTATTATTATGCATCAAAACAAACACTCTCTATTGTTCTAGTCCAAAATAATGATGAAGGTGTGGAGGCACCCATTTCTTTCATGAACTTCCATTGAAGAAGCATGAAATAAACTACATCTAGTTGGAGAAACATGCCTATGCCATAGTCAAGGCTGTAAAAATTTCAGATTTTACATACTAAACTCTCATATTGTGGTAATGGTACTGAGAAGTGCAATCAAGTCCATCTTGACACAACAAGATCCTGGAGCTAAAAGAGGAAAATGGGTTACAAAAATTCAAGAGTATGATTTGGATATCTATCCCTCCAATTTGGTACAAGGAAATGGCTTGTGTAGGTTGATCGTGAAGATGAAGCACTCAAGGCTCAACACGGTGAAGACAATTGTGCTTGCCCAATTTGTTCTGAAAATAATCCACATGTTCTCTTTATAACCACTACTGATGAGTGGTATGTTGATATTTCCTATTACCTAACTTATGGAAAATGACCTTCTCATCTTGATTAGAAGCAAAGGAGAACATTCAAGATGATGGCAATAAAGTTTGTAATCTGGAACCACACACTTTACAAGAGAGGTCTTGATGGATGCTTCCTCAAATGTGTAGAAAAGAACAACAAGAAAAATTTCTTAAAGCATACCATGACCAAACATGTGGTGGACATTTCTCGACGATGGTCACTACACACAAGATCCTCTCGAGGAAGGTATTATTGGCCATCCCTCTTTGCAGACACTCAAGAATGGGTTTCCAACTGTGAAGCATGTTAACAATTCATTGGGAGACCCCAAATTACAACACTACCACTCAGGCCAGTTGTTATTGGAGAACCATTTCAAAAGTGGGGACTAGATTTCAATGGTGTACTAAATCCTCACTCAAGCACGAGGCACACTTATGTGCTCACAGTGATAGAATACTTCATAAATGGGTGGAAGACATTCTGGCCAAGCAAGACAACACCGAAACAATATGTAACTTCATCAAGGAGAATATCATAGTACATTTGAGTGCCATAGAAGATTGTAGTGGACAATGCTACCTATTTCTCTTAAAGGGAGTTGACTAAGTTTTGTTATGGCTACAAAATCTCCTTGTCTCATTCATCATACTACTATCCACAAGGAAATGGATAGGAGCAATCAAGCAACAAGAATATCATGACCATCGTACGTAAGCTCATGGATGAAAACCAAAGGAATTGGCACAAGAAGTTGTATGATACATTATGGGCAGATAGGATCACCCCAAGAAGGAAATAAGTATATCACCATTTCAAATTCAGTATGGATTCGAAGCAAAATTCCCATCATAGTTGAGATGCCACTCTCATGTTGCTCCAAGAATAGAAGACAAATAGTACAAAGATTCCATTGACAAGATGATCCTCTTTTGTTGAGAAGCTAGAAGAAAATAGACTCCGAGTGGTGGGACCAGTATCAAGGAGCACCAATTGAAAGTAAAGAATATCTTCGACAAGAAAGCCAAAATGAGAGAATTCAAAATTGGAGACCTCATCCTACTATGGGATTAGAGAAGGGAACCAAAAGGTAGCCATGGAAAGTTTGATTCATTATGGCTTGGCCCATTCCAGGTTTGTGAATCTTGTAGTGAGAATGTTTTTATACTCTCATATTTGGATGGAATTGCCTCGCAAAGTGGGTAATACCCAAAATTATATCATCAGTGAAAGTGGGTTATCCCATGCCTTGTACCATAAGTGATCGATAGGCATGTTTCCATTTTTGTTGCTTTTGTTTCCATTCCTATTGTGTTTTGTGTGTTTCTTTTCCATCATTTTGTGTGTGTGTGTGTGTGTGTGTTTGATTCCTTCTTCGTTATCTCCTCTTTATAAATAGACATAACTCTATAGGGCCCAATGGATAAGGCACTGGTCAATGAATCATATGGTCTAAAGTTGAGATTCTAGATTCCCCATGTCATGTATTCATTGCACTTAGTCCATGTCATGTCCCCAAGCTAGAGCCAATTGTTGTCTTATAAATGTGCAACAAGGAAATTGATGATTTCCGAGCATGAAAACTATACCCCTATACAAATATTTTGACATTTTATCATTTCGAGGCACCTCGGGTCTACCCAGTTAGTCAAGTAACCTCCTAATTGGTGTTAATTCATTCCCCTAGGTGATTTAGGAAAGTCAATTCATTCCCCCTAGGTATTTTAGGAGTTCATTAAAAGTCAGTAAGCTTCGGTGTAGTTGTGGGAAGGGCTATCATGGCCTTTTTAGGGGGAGCAACCCCATGGAGTGGAGAAGAAAATCCAAAACATACATGGAGGAAATTCAAAGGCCTTGGGACATCATGGAAGTGATTAGGAAGATTCTGAAGGACTTGGAGAAGTTGGGGTAGTTTCACCAAAATTAGGGTTCATAGGCCTAGGCAAGTGCACATGCCAAAAAATTGCTGAACTTCCAAAGGTGATTTCGAGAGCTCTGGATGGAGTTAGGAGAAAAAAAAACATTTGGAAAAAGAATTCCACTTCCTACAAGATGGTGAAATTATTTTTTCACAACACTTTGGCGCATTAGGTCTGCAAGCAGTTTTTCTCATGCACAAGTGGAGTACCAAATCAAAAATCCACTTTTTTAGGATCAAATGGAATAATAAAGACCTGATACACCCCACGATTAGATTAAAAAAGGTCATTTCTAGATCATATAAAATTATCATAAAAATGTCCAACTAGAGCTCAAGTTATCATTGTTTCAAGTTGTCCTCTTGGAGCGAGTTGGGAGTTAGTCAAATTTTGGGAGGACACGTGTCAGCTCTAGGATCCTGGTGAGGATTTTTTGTCCCTCACATCCTCAAGGTTAGGGAAATAAACCATGGAAAAATTTCCTAGCCCCCATATGACCTCTGGATCCTCATGTGACCTCCAGGATTGCCAGTTCAGCCCCCAAGTGCTTATGGGAGCTCAAAGCCTCAATCGTCCGATCACGCCACATGTCATCACTAGGAGCACCATGGAATTTGATGTCCCTCATGTCCCTCATAGGTCAGGGAAATCAAACATGGAAAAATGTGCCCATCCCCCTAAGGGAGACTTTTGGTCACCCATATGACCAACTTCCAACCCCTCAATGCTTTAAAGTTATATTTTTTAGCCTTTCATTCCTGTCATCGGATCTCCGCCACATGTCATCACCTTGATCACCATGGAATTTGATGTCCCTCACATCCCTCATAGGTTAGGGAAATCAAACATTGAAAAATTCACCCATCTCCCTTCTCATATTTATTTCAAAATTTTAAATACCCACCTGCTTCCCACTTCTAACTTCTAACATTCCTGTGCACAACCATATCTGCACACTCCCTCTGCAACCTCCTACCATCACTCCGCCATTGCCAAAGCTAAAAAAATCCATAAAATAATTAAAATCCCTTTCCCATGGTGATATATAGGTCTCAGAAAGATATTTCATCAAGCTAAGAAGAAGAAATGAAGAACAAGAGAAGAAGAACAATAGAAAATCCCCATTGTCGTGAAATCAAAATTTGGAGAAATATTAAAAATGGATGCATGGATTGATGAAACATTTTTTTCTGTTCATTACTCTATCAAAAACCATAAAAAACATACCTTCAGACCCTCCTCTCATGCCATAAAACATTCACAATGAAGAAATCCTCTTTCCAACCCAATGGAGGAAAACGTTTGATTTCGTCAAATCGGTTGTTGAATCGAAACAAGATTTCACCTGAAGCACAAGAAGAAAAAACCCATATCAAAAATATAATTTTTTCAAAAATAGAGGAGAAAAACTAAACTGCAATTTTTGAGGTTCATCAATGGCTACCGTGTCCAAAAGCACTGCTAGGTCAAAAAATTAAAAGTTTAAAATCTCCTAAACTATTGAGTGGGTAGGTCTAAAAAAGAGGGCGATATTGGGAAAAAAATATCAAAAATTTTTTTCCACATCAATCCAACCTCCAAAAGCCCACTTTCTAAAAATATCATGTCTTCTACATAGGGATTGCTATTTTGGGAAATTCATCAACAAAAGAACTTGAAGGAGACAAAGACATTAAAGATGCACTACAACTGAGAATTCATAGAATGACATTTTGGCACTTACTAAAAATAGTAAGTGGTCCCACGAGTACCTTAAAAATAGAAAGTTGATCCAGAAGGAGAGAGGAATGCATGGAGAAGAGGAAATCAGAGTCGCAACATTCAGTTGAGGTTCGAGGGAGTTGTTTTTTCATACTTACTAAAAATAGTAAGTTACTCTTTATAAGGAAAACATGAAGCATAGAATGGATGAGATGGAAGAAGATGGAAAACCTTTTCCTTTGAGTATGAGATAGAAGAAAATGATGTCTTGTACATGGACCTGAATGACCTTAGAAATCACATGGAAGCCAAGGACTGAAAGAAGATTGAAGATCAGATATTCACAAGTGGCTTGTTCATTGCCACCATGGAACACCCAATGTCTGTACAAAGTCTTGAGTTGGTCCTAGCCTGCTCTCACCACTATGATCCTAAAACATGAACCATCCAAGATGAAAATGGTACAATGATGGTGGTCATTAGCCCTAGAACCATTTCAATTTCTCTGCAGATACCAAAATCACCCAACATGGTCATCATCTCAAAGGACATGGCCTTGCATAATTGGGAAATGATGGATGCATATGTATAAGGGGTATCACTTGGTTTGTTGTTGAAAATAAGAAGAAATCCCTCAAGGATGCCAAAACCTTCTAAGGTGTGATTTTTGAGAAGGATACTCAGATGACATCACTCTCTCTCAAGTAAAGTTATGGGTGAAGCGAACACAAGAGATTTTCAAGACTTAATGGGCTTTTTCATCTTGATGGTGATGAAGGAAAGCAGAGGATTAACTAGGGGCAGATCATTAGCTGAAATATCCATCTATAAGTACTCTAGGTACCCATGATGAAGAAGTTCCACATGAATTCTTACATGGTCTATCTCCTCTCTAGCTAAAGATCATTAAAGGATTAGCTCTCACATAAAACATTGCTGCCAAGGTTCCACATTGAGAAATTCCATGATTGGTGATGGAGGAAAACCATAGGCATTTCACTCATGTGAACAATGCTTCAAAATTTATGTGGTCCAAAGCTTAGAAGGGGATCTAGAGGCTAGGATTTCATCACAAGTGACGTCCATGATTAAGAAATATGGCTCTTATTTCATACAATTCTGACCTTCTCCTACCTGCGAGTTGTTGGCTTTGACCAAGCTCCACTAAGGCTACCTAAGTACCTTAGTGACAAAATTGTATTGTTTAAGCTCTACAGATATATCATTTAAGTGAATAATAGGCTTAGAAGTAGGAGGAAGAAGTTGATTCCATTTCCTATCTCTCTCGGGGTATTCACGTGTAAGAGCTCAAATGACGCATCTCATCTGGAGGCCGCTTTCACTCATTTTAATTTGCATTCCTACATTTTCAAGCCTAATTTCGACATCTAGAAGATCTTGAATCTTTCTATGTCCCAAAATTGCAACATGAGCCACAAGTTGAGGACTACTGGGCCAATTGCGTTGATGAATTTAAAGTGCGTGAAAAGGACCATATGAGGATGAAAATTAGTGAGATGAAGAAATTCAAGTTCTCCTGGTATGAAGATATTTTACATGATGATGGGATGGAGATGTATGATCTTAAGTATGTGGTAATCAAGATGTCCCCTTTGTCTCATTCAATTGGTATGTTTGTGAATCAGGGGATATAAAGGAACAAAATGAGAAAGTGGTAAGGAGAACGAGAAATTGGTTTCAAAAGAAGAGAACCATGATCATCCAGTCATGAGGAATTCCCCAAGTCAAAAGAAAACTTACCATAAGTCATCCTCAAAATTCATAGAGGTGACTTCCAATTCTAAACACTCCAGAGCAAGTTTGAAAAGGAAGGCCACATAATTGATGGATTCTCTTCACAAGAAGATGCCAAATAAATTAAGGGTGGAAGAAGACTCATTTACATCATTTCGAGAGGAATAATTGATCACATAAATGTAGGAAGAAAATATAGTGGCTGAGACATAAGTGGATGAAGAATACATGGTCCAAGAACTTGTCTTCAAGCCACCACAGAAGGATCCACCTCTTGTTGACACCCATACCTCTCTCATTCAAGATTTTCCTCCTCCTTCAGAATAGGGAACTATTGGTGCACCTATCATTGAGCTTGAATATGATAAGATGTTTCCTTGGATGTAGGAAACAATTGTCCCTGACACCTACAAATTTGCAGCAAGTGGAAACCCCTGATCTATCAACGATTGTCTCATTGGCCAAATAAAAAATATCAAGAAATATCACACATACAACCTCATGATTCTACAGTGGGAAAATAGGTAATCAATACATCGAAGTATCTTGGCCCAAGGTAATCAAGCCAATGGATGAGATGACACCAACTAACTATGAGATGAGCACAATCCAACTAGGACTGAAAACTCATGAAGGGGATTTGCACATGTATCAACAATCTTCCACTTGCATGGTGGTAAGGAATAAGGAGTATAAGAAGAATATTAATGAACTAAAAGAGCATGTGTGAACTTTGTCATTCTATGTATAAAAACTAGTTGATCCTAATGCCATGACAATTCCCACTAAGGAAGTTGTTCCCATCAATAGATTAATCTAGAATCCATTAGGAGGACACATGAGTTAACAATGTAGGGGGTGAGAGCAATAATGAATGGATTAAATCAATTTTTTAAAAAGGGAAGTCAGTGCTAAGAAGTGGTCAAACTCTTCACTTATATGTGTGTGACAACAAATAGGACATGAACACTCAAGGAGGACTTAGAGAAAGAAAGGGACTATTGGGAACCTTTGGGCCTAGTAGTAGATGAAATGAGTAGCACTCATCATCGAGTCGATTGGCAAGAATATTTTTGAAACTTTGAGAAATCAATGTATGGGTGAGGGCCTTGGTAATCAGGTTTGAGGAAATCAATTCAGGCCATCACAGAGCTGGAGGAAAAAGAGGAACAAACATACAAATTGTAGGATAGTGTAAATTGGAAAACTCGAAACTTGGAGTACCTACAATGGGCGAGGATACAATTAGCTGATGAGTTGATTGGTCCATTTTAAGAATACGTCAAGAAAGAGGTAGGCAACCCATTATCCTTCACTAAGGATACCCTTGACTTCCTCTCGAGATCTCGGGCCTCTATTACACTTATCACAAAGAAAAATTCATCATGGTTTGGGAAGTGAAAAGACATCAACAATAGGTGCCTAATGGATGGACAGATACCTTGAGCTATGTTCACATTCCTCATGTCGAAAAAGTGGAACTGCATGCAGTAGCTCATATTATTAAGGACCTTGGAGGGATAAAATCCTTCTCAAGAGCGCAAAGTGGAAACTAGTTAGGAAGTGAGATAAAATCCACTATAGTAGCTCATTCTTCCACATACATCTTTATTTTCTCTCTCTTCTTCTTCTTCCTCTTCTTTCTCTTTCTCTCTTCTTTTCTCACCCAACGCTCTCTCTCATCAATGTTATATTTTTGCATTGAAGTTTGCACTTTTAATATAAATTTAAGTGACTTTAGAAATATAATGTAAACTTTAAGTCACCTTGATTTTATAAAAGGGAATTAAATATTTAAGTGGAATATAAATAGTCTAAAGTCAAATTAAAGTATTTGAAAAGTCACTAGGAAGATGAAGAGTTACCTTCTCTTCTATAAATTTTAACAAGCTCCTCATTTGAACTTCTTCTTAGAAATTTTTCTTGGACTTCTTAGATATTGGAACTATTTTTTTGTGAATTCATGAGAGATATATTTTGTGAAGAGAGGAAAGAGATAAAAATTTCTTCCATTTTCCCTACTCAAAAGTGTCTTCTATTTCTATGTTATGTAAAATTTTTGCTTGAGTATCAATAAAGGAAGAAGGAATTTTAACTTTTTTGACCTATGATTTTAGTGGTACTTTGTGCTCATTAAACACTATTTGGTCTTGTTGTTGTTACACAGATTTGATTTCTTCTAAATTCAAGTGCATGTAATGAAATTTCTGGTTGGTGTATGCAAGTCTCTGATTTTCTACTTACAACACTAGTTTCTCTTTTCTATCTTTCCCTCCCTTTCCCGCTTTCCTAGAAAATTACTCTCTTGCAGATATATGTAATATTTTTCCACAGAGTCAGTGGAGTGCCCCTGTTGGATCCCTATCCGAAAGGCCATCAAGATAAAATTCACTTTTACTCGTGCATGCACGTACAACAACTACATCGGTTAAGTAGAGGGACTTAGACTCCTAGAGTGTTGGAAAGATAACCACCAATTTGTTCCCCAAAATTTTTCTCGCCAACAAGTTCCATTACATTAAAGAACATCCCCCCTCTCAAATGAGATGTGTTTACATTATATAGAAGAAAGTGAGAGAAGAAGAGAGGGAAATTCAAATTCTTCCCTTACCCACTAACAAGAATCATTAAAGTGAATTAAAAGGGCCATGGGCAACTTGTCAAATCTATCCCTCATAAATTCTAGTGGTTGAGAAAAATGCAGCTATGTATTTAATTCCTAAACAAGTTTTTTCCATTTTCCCTACCAAAATCCATCAAATTTAAAATCTAATTATATCGGATTGAAGGTATTTAGGATATATTTCCATCGATATATATTTTGTAAGATTTGGAGTAGGGAATTGAAAGATATGAGAACTTGAATATTTTTATGTTGTGGAACACATGATCATGACATGCGAAACATTTGATTGGTCTCAAAGATTTACTTTTGCCTTTGCTAACCTGTTTTGACCTTGCCACGTGTCGCCTTCCATTGGTGGCAAGAAATAGGGACTCCATTACATTTTGCATGTTGGCAATGTAATTATTTGAAATGTAAAACTAAAAACTATAGAAATGTCCTTAGGGCTCAAGACATTTCTACGTGTCCACCCCTCATTCATCACTAACCTTTGACTTTCCCAAAGTGAACCCAAAATTGTAAATTGTGAAACATTTCCCCTAGCCTGAAACTCTATTTACATGGTCATTATTTCCCTTTCCACGTGTTGGTCCTTCATTGGATGTGAGGGCTAGGGATTCCTTTGCATTTTAAAGTTTTACCGTCCTCTTGCATTTTCTCCCACGGACCTAAAATGAACTTCTCCTTTGTCTCTTGCAGGTTTTGGGGTTGTCAGGAACTCAAGTTCCTATGGAACTTATTCCACCCGACGCCTTTGTTCCTGCAACTCTCCTTGAACCCACAATATAGTGAATCCTTCATTTTTCAAGTGGGAAAGTACTACGAGAAACCATTGATCTATGGGAACTTGTTCCTCTAGTTCTGCGGGACCCAAATTTTCCATAAAACACTCTCTCCTTTGTCTTTTGGGCCCAAATCAAATATGGGGAACCTTTCTTCCTAAGGAACTAGTTCCTTCCATAGCCCTCGACACTGCAATACACTAAAAATCCAATTTTCTCAATATTCTCAATTGTTTTGGATTTTTATGGATATGAGGAGCTAGGAAAAGAGTGGAGAAATGTCTTGAAACAATTACAAGTTCCCAAAGCATGAAAATACCTAATTTTTCTAGATTCTCCATCAAAGTGCCATGAAAATGTCCAATTCTAATTTTTCAAAGTTATATAACTTTTCAATGGGTACAAAAATGGATAAGCAGCAACCTTACAAGACCATTTTGCCTTGGTAGTTTTCTTGTAGGAGAAGGAATGGGCACCATACTTCATAAAATTGGGTGGTTGAGCTACATGGAACTATATATTATAATATTGGACTGAATTTCCTCTTTTCACCCACCCATCCTCACCTAAATTAATAAATTCAGTTTTTGTGGTGTAGAGGATTATGAGACCTTTCCAATAATACCAAGTTTGTGAAATTTGGAGCTACCTACATGTCAAAAGATATGGCCATTTGAAGTTCGGTGTTCGGATGGTCACGATTGGTTTCCCGTGGGCCTCTACAGTCCACATTAATGTGTTTCTTCCTTGTGTGAATGGATCAGCTGATTGGGAACTTAGGGAATGTAGGAGAAATTCCACTTGTGCTTTTCATGCCCGTCATATCCACATTGGCTATTGGTTCCTACGTTTGCGAGAGAATTAGAGTTTGGGTGGAATTGTGGAATAGTTCCAACTATTTCATCGATGCTGCATTACCCGATTCACCCACAATTTTCTATTCCCGATTCCATTAGTCACCACGTTGATTGATCAATGAAATAGTGACCCGATAGTATAGTTCCTTCAATTCTCCAAATGACTAGTTTTCCCACACTAAAGTGCCTCCAACTCCTTGTTGCGGCCGATTGCTTATGTGGAAAACACAAGGAACACAAGAACTATTCTATTGGTTCCTAAAAATCCCGATCCATCCATAATACACTCCCAATTACTTTGTTGCATCAATGCGGTAATGTGGGGAACATGAGGAACAATGAAACTTTTCCTGTTGTTCCTCCAAAAGCTGATCTAATCAATTCACCCCTAATGCTTAAAAATCGAAGTATGTACAAAAGGAATAACAAGACAAAACTAAAAGGAGGAATCCACTAAGGAATATTTTAAGAATGTAGAAGAAAATAAGTGCATCATAGAGGAAAAAGAGGAGTGCAATATCTAAATAGAACAAGAAGAATATGAAAATAAAAATGAGGTGGAGAACAAGCTAAAGAAGGATGAGGAGTGAAATTGAAAATAAGAGGAAGTAGAAAATTAAATAAATTAATTATGTTAGAAAAATATTAGAAACTCCATGAATAAAAATAGCACAAATAACAACAAAAGAAGGAAGAATAAGAAAAGATCTAGAAGGAAGAAAAAGATAAGAAATGCAGAAGAGAAGAGAAATGAGTAGGAATAAAAACAAAGAATGAGAAACAAGAAAAATAGGAAAAGAAAGATGTAGAGGAGAAACTAAAAATGAAGCCAAATTGCAAGCAAAATAACATGCCCAAATCGCAAAAGAATAAGAAATCACACAATCAAAGGATGAGGAGGAACAAAAGCGTAAAGAAGCACAAATTACTCAACCAATAGAAAGTGTATAGACAATATATATATCTCAAGTACAAACAAACACCGTACAAGATGAGAAAAAATAAAGGACAATGTCGTCTAGATTCGAATGTCTAGCTTTGTAGCCAATTATGATAGGAGAATTTGTAATAGGAGATATCCATACATTCTGGTGGGAAAAACATTCAACTGTGAAAACAAGAAAATGTAATCTTGTCCTTCCCTCTTCCCATGTGTATAAGTAGTGCCTTAGAATGTTTAGACAAGTGTGCAAATGAAAACCTCACAAGCCATTGGCATGAATATTTATGTTGATTTTGAGAATCTTCCATTGTAGAAAAAATTGAGGGTGTACACACGTTGCAAGAAAACATTAGTGCGACAAAATTATAATCGGTTTAACATAAGGCAACATTGGAATAGACATTTGGAAACCTTAAAACATAAATTGAAGACACCTATCCTATAATTTTCATGGAATATGTACGTGACCATGGCATGAGTGAGAAAATGAAAATGAAAACTTTGGTTAGTAATCTTTTGGATAATTGTAAAGAACATGAGACTATGACAAAGGTGAAGTGATAAGTGAATCACACCAAAAATGAAGTCAAAGATGTAATTATAATAGTTCTTGAATACATCAACCTACGTTAATAAGCTAAAGCATAGACATAACAAATCACAATTGAGATTTTGAATTGGAATGCAAAACTATATAGTACAATGAGTGAAAACCAAGATCACAAATACCTTGAAAAAATAATGCAAGAAAAAATGATTATGGAGAGAGATGATCAAGAGGTAGTGTTGGTGGCGAATCACAAGCACCCTTGAATGTCTGCAACTTGATGGGTTGAGACTCTCAGTGCGATTGCATAACATGGAGATTTTCCCAAGTGTGGGACCTTGTGAAATCGGAAAAGCTCTCCGGATGAAGGCCGGTTCCTATTCCTCTTCAGATGCACACATAAAAATGCAGAGGGTTTACTCAAAACCTAATCTAACTTGCCAAGGAGACAGGGTAAGAAGATGCATAAAAATAAACCTAAACTAACAAAGGTGATGCACCGAGGAATGAAGAACACATGTCTTGCCAATAAACACAAACCATTAAAATGCAATGCAAGATCATGCATAGATAACCAAATTTGTAGTGAAAGATTAGGAGGATGCAAATGAATACAGAGAGGGTTGAGAATCATCCATGGCATGCATTATTTGCTCCAAAGATTGATACAATACACTACAAAATGCCAAGAGGAAAAGTTGCATTATAGTTTTAGATGGGAGGTTTGAACTCCACAAATTCACCTGCCAAAGAGAAGAAGGGAGGGGAAAAAAAAGAATGTCCAACCTTTAGAAAGATGCCCCTCCTCTTACAATTTATAGGAAGAATGAGAGAGAAAAGAGAGAGGAATTCCAAATCTACCCCAACCACTTCCAAGTTGCATTTAATTCATCTCATTATGGTGGTAGGTGAGAACCCTAGTAAACCCAAAAAGTGGCGAACTGTATTTTGCATTTTTAATAACTTGTTCCCACCCAATTAAAGATATCTAGTTGTATTTGGATAGAGGACCTCGTAAGCTTTCTCGAAAAGTCCAACCTTGCGTGAATCGAGCTCCCTGTGAAAAGTTATGGCCGTCAATATCTCGGGTCGTGGTCCGCTTCATGTCAGCGCTCAAAATGTTGCACCTCCTGAAGGTGCGCCTTGGCGCATCCATCCTTATGTCGACATACCCTTATGTGTGCCAAGGTGTGAATTTTTCCATGTCGACACTCTGTGTCATGCACCTTTTATGTGCGCCAAGGTGCAACTTTGGTCATGTTGACACTCTGTGTCATGCGCCTTTTATGTGTGCCAAGGCACAACTTTGGTCATGTCGACACTCTGTGTCATGCGCCTTTTATGTGCGCTAAGGTGCAACTTTGGTCATGTTGACACTCTATGTCATGCACCTTTTATGTGCGCCAAGGCACAACTTTTCCCTTGTCGACACTCTATGTTGTCGCACCCTTTACCTGTGCCTTGGGCTGTTGGTGATGCAATAAATATCGGGTTCTGAGTTTCTTTGATTTCCATATTCTTCTGCTTGTCTATATCTACCCGGGGGAGATATTTACAACAATTTGGTGACTCAATGGGATCACCTGCCTGCTAGGTAGAAGATCAGTGGCCTTTTAGCAATCCATTGGGCATGGAGTCATAAGCAATAACTTGAAACCATCCTGATATCTAATCCCGAGCCTGATACTGCAACTTCTTCTTCAAGAGCACACTAAACTATAGAAATCCAACCTAAGAGCAACAAAACTTGTGCCGAAGCACTTAGGGAAATTGAAACCTAACTACAACAAGACAATGTGCATACACACTTAGAGGAATTGAAAACTAGGCTAATATTTACAAGGATAAACATTTTCCTTTTATTAGAAATGTTTAAGATAGATTCCGTTAACCAGAATCGAAGTTCCTCTCCATCCAATGTAGACAATTGGAAGGCATTACTACTTTTACATCCCGTAACCATGTAGGGGCCACTCCAAATGGCATCAAACTTGGAATGCCTTCCTGGTTTTTCCCGATCTTGCATCCCATTTCAGAACTAGATCCCCCTCCTGGAAGGTCCTTGCTCTTGCCTTCTTATCAAACCATCTTTTTACTAAGGCCTAATCTTTCTCAAGTGTCCGAATTGCATGTTCTCTCGATTTCCTCCAATTCCATCAACTCCACATACCGGCTTCCATTGGTTGAACTCCTAACTCCAACTCGCTTCATGAGCTCCAATCGGGCAATTCTAATGATATAGGCACATCGCCTCTTTCCCATAGACCAACTTGTAGGGAGAATTACCGTAGATCTCTTTGGTGTTATCTGTCAGCCCCATAATGCTGATTTTAGTTGTATGCCATGCTTTAGTTTTTCCAGTCCTTGATGATTCTTAACAAATTCTTGTTCGTGGACTCTCCCTGTCCATTACCCTGTGGGTAATAATTTGAAGAGGTTCTCAAATAGATTCCATTCTTGACAGCCCATTATGTAATCTTGGAACCAATGAATGCCAATGCATTGTTTGATATGATAGTGGCCGACACACCGAACCTGGTCACTATTCCTTCATAAAAGTGTAGTATGTTTGACTCATTTGCCTCTTTGAGTGCTCCGCTTTGGTCCACTTGGTGAAATAGTTTGTTGCCATGAGAATCCACTTGTGGCCTTGGCTTGAGTTTGGGTTGATGACCCCGACAAAGTCCAATCCCCATTGCATAAATGGTTGGTCAACCAAAATCAAAGTGCAATGGAAGTGCTAGTCTTTCTTTTCCTGTGAAGAGTGCACATTTCTTGCACTTTCTTATCCATGTATAGTAGTCACCGAACACTTTGTGGGCCAATAATAGACCCCGCCTTCATTATCTTGAGAGTGTTACCCATGGGGTGAAATGTCATTCGGAATCTCCATCATGAAAATCTCGTAACACCCTCTCAATTTGACTGTCTCAATGCACCTCAATAGAAGTCCATTGATGTCTTTTTTAAACAAAACACCATCAACAAGCAAAAATGGAATGGCTTGTAATATGAAGTATCTCCTTTTGCTTTGCTCAGTCTGGAGGGCATAGGCCTACTGTAGGAATTGTATCATATTCGAGTCCAACAAGGAGCGGGTACATCATCATTTTATTGTTCTTGACTATCATGCAGTACTGCAAGGCGTCTCTTTTTTATCACCTCGCTTCAACTTTCGACTCAAAGCTAGTTGTTCACATAGTCTTTTCCACGTACTAGCTTAGTGACCTTAATCTCGATGTCATATTCCATGACACGGGTTATCCATCTTGCGCGTTTCTCATTCAGATCCTTGTTTAGAAGGAAGTCCTGACTCCCGCATGAGAGACCAACAATTGGATCTTGTTGTTTGAGATCAAGTGCTTGAATTTCTTTAAGCTTCTAATCATTCCAAAGACATGCTTTTCAATGAAAGAGTACCTTGTTTCGTATTCCTCTAGGCCTTGATTGAAGAAAGCAACTGGTTGTTCTAATCCTTCTTTGTTTTGTTGTACCAAGATTGTATAAATTGTGTCTCCACCACCAAAGGCATATAACATGAAGTCCTTGGAGAAGTCTGGATTGATGAGAGTCGAGCTTGAGATATAGCCTCTTTTATTGCCTCAAAACTTGCCTTGCCTTGAGATGTCCACTTAAATGTCATGCTCTTTTTCAACATCAACGTTATTGGCTTCACGAGAGTGGTGAAATTTGGCACAAACCTGTGGACAAAATTGATCCTTCCTAAGAATCTTTGAAGAGCCTTCTTATGACTTGGCAATGGCAATGCTCGAATTGCTTCAACTCTTTCTAGGTCAATCATCAATCCCTCCTTTGAAACAATATGGCCTAGAAGTTTTCCTTCGTGAGCCAAGAATATGCATTTTTTGGGATTCAATGATACCCCAAATTTTCTACACCTTTGAAATACCTGCCTCAAATGAAAAAGGTGATCTGCTGCATTTTTGGAGAATACCGTGATGTCATCAAGATATATTAGAACTATTTTATTGATCAACCCCTTGAATGCCATATCCATTGCCCTTTGGAAAGTGGCTCCAGCATTTGATAGGCCAAATGGCATCTTCTTGTAGGCATATGTGCCCCATTTGGTGGTGAAATCCGTCTTGAACTGGTCATCTTCTTTCACCATTACCTGATTATACCCTGAGTAGCCATCTAAGAGAGAGAATCTCTCCGAACCGGATACCACTTGCAATATTTGTTCCATTGAAGGAAGTGGGTAATGGTCTTTGAGAGATGCCCTATTGAGGTCTCGGAAGTCCACACACAACCTGATTTCTCCGCTCTTCTTCCTGACCGGAACCAAGTTTGCAACCCAGCTTGAGTGCTTGATCGGGAATATAATGCTTGCCTCTATTAGCTTGTTTAACTCTTTCTTCATTAGAGGCTCAATGTGAGGGTTGACAGGTCTCTACTTCTACCTGATGGGCTTAACATCTGGATCCAATTCTATTGTATGTTGTGCCAACTTTGGGTTGAATCCTCGCAGGTCCTCATAGCTCCAAGCAAAGACATCTGGAAATTATTGGCAAAGTTGTATGAAATCTGATTTCTCCTACTCAGTGGCCACTTTGCCAATTTGAAGTGTTTGCCTTCCCCAACCAGAATTGGCTCTGAATCTTCTCTCTTGACCTCTATGTTAGCCTTTTCCTTACGAAACTAGTCGTTAGGGTTGAAGATAGACTCCAATGTTACTAAACCCTTGGGAAGCTTGTTTATCCGCAACTGGACTACTTGATCCCCATACTGCTGCTCTAATCTGTCTTGATTCCTAGTTGAGAATTTAGCCTCTTCTTGTAAGAAATTGACGATCTGTTGATTGTTCTCAAACACCTGCCAGCTTGTGTTATTATCTGGAACTGCTGGCCTCACAATCACATGGATATGTGGCTGTATTTTTTCCCTTATGATGTTGTCAACCACATCAAACGTTGCTCCAACTGCTGTGAGCCTATCCGCGGATTCATTTTTCTTCCTAGGTATGGACATGATGTTGAAAGCTTCAAAATCCTCAACGAGGTCCCATACCCTATTCTTGTAGTTCTTCAGTAGGTCATTCTTTGTAGCATGTTGTCCCCTAACTTGGTTGATGATCAGCTCACTATCCCCGAACACTTGCAAGCTCTTTATGCCCTTTTTCCTGGCCCAATGAAGTCCATGAATCAATGCTTCGTATTCAGCCATGTTGTTTGAATAGGAAAACTAGAAATGGAAAGCTAAATAATATTTGATGCCTTGAGGTGAAACAAGCATAGCTCCTCCTCCTGCACCTTGCCTACTCCTTGATCCATTGAAAAATAATTGCCATACCTCATTGTCATCCTTATGGTCTATTTTGGTGATGCTAGGAATAGGATGGTTTTCTTCATGTATGCAATAGACTCCTAGCTCAGATTCTTCTACTTCTTGGTAGGGATCAAAAGCATGTACCTTACTTGCCCATTCATCAAGAGTTAAATCTGGGATGCTTCCAACTTTGGTGTCAGTTTCATCTGTGCTTGGATAATCTTCTTGGTCAAAAGCTGAACAGTTGGCATTGATTTGGCTTGGAGTATGAGGCTCAATATGAAAGTTTGCAATTGGTTCAGATCTGATTGTGACCTTAGTACCATATCTTGTTTTGAACAACATGTGTGACCAATCAGCAGATAAGTAGCCTCCAATTCTAGCTATGAAATCCCTTGATAAGCATAGGGAAAATAGTGGTGGCAAATCTATCACTGACACATCTTGCAAAATGGTAATGTTGGGGCATGCATGCAACATAAGATTCAAACCTTTAATCACTCCCACCATTGCCACTGCTGTCCCATCCAATTGCACTACCCCTTTTGATATGAATTCATATTGGAGACCCAACTGATCAGCTATTTGCTTGGGCATGACAGAACTACTTTCCCCAGAATCAATCATGCAATTATGTACTAGTTTATCCCCAATGATTAATGAAACATAGAATGGAGGGGGTTTCAAAACTTTACCTTGTTGTCTTCCATGATTCCCTTCAGGCTGAGCAAGCATTTGTGAGGACATTCTCTTGCATATGGACATGCTGGTTTGAAGTTGACCAATTCTTCATGGCAACTTGTAGAAGATCTCTTTGTCCTGGGATGGATAAAGATTCCCACATTGATATATTCACATTTGTCTTCTTCATTTGATTAGTGATGCTAAATGGGGATGAAACATCTCTTTTTGTCCTTTAGGTGGCACATTCCTTTCTTGTGCATGGGCAGCAACAGCTGGCATTTGAGTTGGTTTAGAAGGTGGTTTGGGCTGTCCTTGAATGTTTGGAGCTGCATTTTTCTTACCGACAACTTGTGGAGTGATGGAAGGTTGTAGATCACTTTGGGAGCCAATGACTGCCCTTCACCAATATTCCTTCTTCTTTGATCTTGTGTTAGCTGCTACACTCGAGAAATTGTTTGATTCATGCCACAAAAATCCTCGGCTTGCCAATTCGAAAGTGCGGTATCCTTTGGAGCTATGTTTTCTCGAGATGTCCTTGTTCTTGATTTCTTCTTGACTCACTTCACCCTCAATGCCAGTAGTTGTCACCATCAAGGCTTGGTTTAAAGCACCATTAAAGCACATATATTGGTTGTGAGGTTCATTGCATGGGAAACACCAATCATACTCTTGAGCTATGTTGTTTTGACTTGGCACTAATGCTTTAGAAGTAGATGCAACATTAGGGTTATAGGGCTGAAATGGTCTATTGGTGGGAGGCCTTACTTGGCTTTGATTTGCAGCGATTGGGTGGCCTATTGGGTGGTATGGTGGCCTAGCCTGCATCGCGCGAGGCGATCTGATCTAGCACTTTGAGCTTCATTGTCTTTTGATAGTCACCACTCATTTCAAGGTTCTATAATTGTTTCATAACCTCCTGGAGTTCATTAGAAGCACTAGAGGATGAAGTAGAAGTTTCATTTGAACTTTGATTTCTAGGAGTGGGAATAGGAGCCAAAGTGGGTGTTTGACTAGTGCTTGGATTTTCTAAGTTTGGATACAAGGGCATGGGAGGCCTAGGAGCCAGCTTACCAGCTTGAATAAGACAATTTTCAGCCCTAATGGAAATGCTATAAGTAGCAGTAAGGTCGTGCCTCCCATAGATTGAATTAACATAGAAATATCGAATTTAAAGCCTTAAGAAAATATAGAAAAGCACCTTCCTTGCTCTGACAACCATTGGAATCATATCCCAAGACCTTTGAAATCTGAAGTTGAAGTCAGTTAGATGCTCATTGGGAGCTCTCTTGATAGTTGTCAATTGTTCTAGTAGAGACAAATTGTCTCCCTTTTCTCCAAACTGCTCATGGAGAACTATGCATAATCGATTCCAATTTTGGATAGTACCACTCCAAGGCTCCTAAACCATTCGCAATGCCTTCCCTTTGAACGAAGATGCCAACAATTTGACAAAGAACATCCATTTCATTTATCTCATGGATCTGCACAAACGTTAACAATGTCTTTGACATGATCACGGAGTGGTATGATTTTCTCCAGTGAAAAATGGAATGTTCTTTAATGCTGCAATGAACCGGGATTTCGTGATTGAGGGCAAGTGGTCTCTTGCCAAATGAAATTGACAAAGGGATTCGGTGGTTGCGCCATTCTGATTGGCCTGAGAACCCTTGTTGATGCGAGAAAAGGTCTACCAGGTGGAGGTGTAGACAAAGTCCGGTTAGGTGGAGATGGTGATCTTCGTGGTCTTCTTCCTCTCCTTCCTCCTCCTGGTGATAGTTGCAAGTGGACAAATAGCCCCTCTTCTCAAGTATCAGACCTGGTTCAAATTCTTCTCATATGCCTGGGCAACTTTTTCGCTATACCACTGAATTCTACCCCTTCGGAGTCACCAGATGTGTTAGATAATGAGCCTCAAAAGGCTAGCTTATGCCAAGTTACACACCAAACCTGACAATATTAAAAATAGAATTTAAAACTTGAAGGACCCAGAAGATACAACTCTTCAATTTGGTTATGGGGGTATTGTTGTGCAGCTACTAATCTCGAAAGGTACAGGTGAAAACTCAGGTCATGCAAGGCAACTGGGAAAACCCAAAATACAAAAACCATGAAATTTTGAAAGTCAAAATCTCAAAAATATAAGAATACCCTTTTGAATATTATCCCCGATCTATCAACTGGTGAAATTTTTACTTGTTTTGAGCAAGTTAAGCCCTTGAAAATTGATTTCAAAGTTCATCCTGGAAGGTGAAAAATCTGAAATTGTAAAACCTGCAATTTTTAGTCCAAATTTCTTGAAAATTCCTTCAAATCTTATGGAATGACCTCTTGGTCCCACCGGCATGCCAAAAATATTGGTGGCGAATCACAAGCACTTCGAATGTCTGCAACTTGATGGGTTGAGACTCTCAGTGCGATTGCATAACATGGAGCTTTTCCCAAGTGTGGGACCTTGTGAAATCGAAAAGCTCTCCGGATGAAGGCCGGTTCCTATTCCTCTGTTCAGATGCACACATAAAAATGCAGAGGGTTTACTCAAAACCTAATCTAACTTGCAAGGAGATAGGGTAAGAAGATGCATAAAAATAAACCTAAACTAACAAAGGTGATGCACCGAGGAATGAAGAACACCTGTCTTGCCAATAAACACAAACCATTAAAATGCAATGCAAGATCATGCACAGATAACCAAATTTGTAGTGAAAGATTAGGAGGATGCAAATGAATACAGAGAGGGTTGAGAATCATCCACAGGCATGCATTATTTGCTCCAAAGATTGATACAATACACTACAAAATGCCAAGAGGCAAAGTTGCATTACAGTTTTAGATGGGAGGTTTGAACTCCACAAATTCACCTGCCAAAGAGAAGAAGGGAGGGGAAAAAAAGAATGTCCAACCTTTAGAAAGAAGCCCCTCCTTACAATTTATAGGAAGAATGAGAGAGAAAAGAGAGAGGAATTCCAAATCTACCCCAACCACCTCCAAGTTGCATTTAATTCATCTCATTATGGTGGTAGGTGAGAACCCTAGCAAACCCAAAAAGTGGCGAACTGTATTTTGCATTTTTAAGAAATTTTTCCCACCTAATTAAAGATATCTAGTCATAGTTGGATAGAGGACCTCGTAATATTTCGAAAAGTCCAACCTTGCGTGAATCCGAGCTCCCTGTGAAAAGTTATGGCCGTCTGAATATCTGGGTCAGGGTCTGCTTCCTGTCAGTGCTCAAAATGTTGCGCCTCCTGAAGGTGCACCTTGGCGCATCCATCCTTATGTCGACATACCCTTATGTGCACCAAGGCATGAATTTTCCATGTTTGACACTCGTGCCATGCGCCTTTTATGTGTGCCAAGGCGTAACTTTTCCCTTGTCGACACTCTATGTTGTGCGCCCTTTACCTGCGCCTTGGGCACGAATTTTCCCTTGTCGACACTCTATGTTGTGCGCCCTTTACCTATGCCTTGGGCTGTTGGTGATGTAATAAATCTTAGGTTACGAGTTTCTTTGATTTCCATATTCTTCTACTTGTCTATATCTACCGGGGGGGGAGATATTTACAACAAGTAGATAAATCACTACAAACATCCTTGGAAGCTTGAGATAATGTCGGTGAAAAGGTGTGATAATGGGAGCGTAATATGCCATACAATAATAATAATAGGGTATAAGCACTAAGGATGAGGGATCATTTAGAGGGGTTGATTAAGTAAATACATAATGTTATATCTCTTCAGGACCCAACTACACAAAATAAAAATAGGTGCTTTCTTTGAAGTCATGCAAGCATAGACACAATTACAACTATACTTGACAGAGTGAATGAAGCTATCACATATTGGAATGTATATAAATCCTACCTAGTGAAGTAAACAACTTTAAATATTTATCAGAGTGCTGAGATCAAATAGATATAACAATAATAAGCAAGATCTAGCATGCAAAGTACAAAGAAGTGTGCAATATAGGAGATATGAATGACTTAGCTTGTATTAGGAGATCTAGACTAATTTTGGGCTAGAAAATAGGATGATAAGGCTCATCTGGGATGTGTAGTACCTGTATGAGAAAATGGGATTTAGGAACTCTTTAGACGGAGATCGCTAAAAGAGGACATGACCGCTCTAGGTGCTAATGTCTAATATGGGTGCTAGTGGCTTGGTAAATGCTCTACTTTTGGTATTTTTAGTGGTCTCGAACTTGGTTTCCTCCTTTCATTTTTGTCACATCAGATCTACTATATGGTTCTTGTATCGCACTAGAACCTACAAAACAAACCTCGATACTGCAAAAGCTTAAACAAATAATGCATATTTTCGAGTCGACCTCGGTGGTCACCATAATGTGATTTTCATCGAGAGCTACATTACATTTCAAACTCTATATAGTTTTGGTGTGTAATTGAATTTGTATCTCTTAAAGCTAGGTTTCCATTGTGCCATTCACACTAATATAGCGAGGATGCAACTACTTTTCCCAAGATGAATGTGTTAGATGGAATTCAGAAATAACCCTTCATATGAAGTGAACAATGCATCCTAATTGTAGTGCTTGAATGTTTCTCTTTTTCCCAAGTAGTAGATAGTAAAATTCAGCTCCAATTTCCTAACTCCTAATAATAGTGAATAATTCATGTATATATATATGATTCCCTTGTTTGAATTTTTTCATTAACAAAAAAGGTCAACCCAAAGTGATAATTTTTTTAGAATAAATACTAAATGATGTGGCAATTCAAAAATAAAAAAAAAGAGGGTAAGGGACAGAAGCACCCAAATGGGACAATAATACCTAGGGTGCTCTTATCCCGAATAGGTAGTGTCTAGGATGCTCAGAAGATATAACGATCAATACATACCTAGGTCATCTATAGCTTGATTCAACTGATCATGAAAATAACACGATTATTTTCTACATAATATAATATAGTTTTATATATTCTCACTATATCAAAACATTTGGATATGATTACAAATATATAGGAAAATGATTTCCTATAATTAGGAGATGCAATCTCCACTATTCTCTCACAAGAATCTCCCTTGACGATATATTGTTACAATAATATATCTCGACAATCTATATCTCGAACTATTGTTGTTATACACAACAATATTACACCAAACCAATATAACTTAAATATATGAGTTTGATACAACTCATTTACAATTACCGAATATTTACCACATGTAAATATTATTACCCATGTCAACATTAATATTCCTAACATTCCCCCCTTAATGTTTACATGGTAGAAAAATAACTTTCACACTTCCTCTGCAGCTTGCCACCTGTGCTTTCTCATGATCTTGGTACAACACTCAAACTGAAGGTAGAAGAAGGAATACATAAACTTATTATCAATCAAGCATGTTCGGGAACACATCCGAACGACGATGAGGATGGGAACACGCTCAGGAATATTTTTCTTATCGACCAATCACTCTAGGGAAAAAATATGACCTAGCAATGTGGGAAATCAAGAAGGAACACATCTGAACAACCTTCAATGGTTTTCCAGAGGCTAACCATAAACCTAGGTATGAACATGAACACATCTGAATATTCAACCTCTTTAATAACTCATGATGCTACATTTCACTATGCTATTTGTTCTTCACTATGTTATTACAATGGGGAATTATGTAGGAATAACCACATATACAAGTGAACATGAACATACATTTATTCTTATTTTGCACACCACATTGGAAATATGAAAAGCTGAAATCCACACCACACAACTAAAATTGGAACAACCGCACAACCGAGCATAAAATAATTGCAACACAATAATGCCACCCACACGATATGTAGCCCCATCATTGATGGTGATGAGAGGTTGCTAGTTGTCCTCCAACCTCGATTCCTTTATCTTCCATTTGTTCTTGCTTAGCTAAAATGAATTTTTCTTTTAAGGATCATTTGAAAATGCCTCCTCTCAAGTTAAAATTGAACATCGGGTTACATTGAAAATGCTTCTAGTTGACATGCAAACAAGTTTTTTAAATTTTAACAGACTTTTTACAATGACTCGACAACAAAATTACTGACACAAAAAGATGACACTTGATAAGTAAACCAATACTTTTGATGACAACTCACAAAGTTGACGATGACACTTTTGACTCTACTAAAAAAAAAAAGACAACCTTGATATTCTTGACGACACAACTGCTTTTCTTTTAACGACTCAACTATTTAGATATTTTACAAATCATTTGTCGATGACACTAAATGATGAAAAATATACAATTTTAATAACAATAACTTGACGTATTAACAAATGGTTGGAAGGTCTTTCTAAATACTAAGTATATATTTTCACAAAATGTGTGAGACATAAAAAGCTAAACAAATCTTAAATACCAGAACTGTTGCACCCTCACAACTTCTGTGTTTAAATAATTATTGATCCTAGAACTTTATGGAGCTGAATCCCTATTTCTCTAGCTATACATGCATATGAGAAAGTGTATCTTCTACCCACATTCTTGAATGCGGTTGTGGTAGATTCCTGTCACCACTCAAAGATATAACACCTTGCTTCTTTGTAGATCCGATCAGTTAGAGAATATTTCAATTGGAATTAGGTATATCATGGTATTGAGAAACACAATCAACATACTCTTGTCACTTCCTCATAAGCACCCCTTCCCTTCTATATGAATTTAGAGAGTCATATCCTAGTAAAATCCACCATACAGTTTGGTCGCAAATAAGAGGGGACATTGGTCCAAGAAAGCTCGCAATGCAACTAGTTCCACAGTTGAACCTGATAAATCCTTAACAAACTTAACAATGCATGTTGAATCTTTTATCATTTAATATATCACCAATGTGATGTTCTATGTAGGAGAAATTCCAGTCTATGACGCATGGGTAAGATTGATGTCAAATAGGATTGATCTTTGCTTGATTCCTCAAGTACACTGATCATGAACTTAAAATGCAATGATCAGATTTTTACAATACATGTGTCCATATTTCTCAAATGTTTTTATGAATAAGCCCATGCAGCATGGTGCACACTCAATAATTTATCTAGATACAGAAATATCCACACACGTAATCTACAAACTAGTAGTAAAAGATACCAAGACAATAATATGAATACCTCATATACGGGACAACAAAGAATACTAATTTCCCCTAAATTATTTTTATTCCATCATAGGCATGCGAGAATAGACCGCTCTGATACCAAATCTATATCTTGAATCAGTTGATCATGAAAATGACATGATTGTTTTCTACACAATATAATATATTTTTATATATTCTCACTATATCAAAACATTCGGAGATGATTACAAATATATAGGAAAAGGATTTCCTATAATTAGGGAGATGCAATCTCCACTATTCTCTCACAAGAATCTCCCTTGATGATATATTGTTACAAAAATATATCTTGACAATCTATATCGAACTATTGTTGTTATACACAACAATATTACACCAAACCAATATAACTTAAATATATGAGTTTGATACAACTCATTTACAAATCTGAATATTTAGCACATGTAAACATTATTACCCATGTCAACATTAATATTCCTAACAGGTCATGCATGTCATATAATGTCTAAAAGTAAGTTGATCATTCCAAAAAATAAAATAATAAGAGTATGGGAAAAATAAATGCAATGAAAAATTAAAACAAGTTTTGTTAATGTTTGGTCTTCTTTCTTAGGAATCATGTATATAATGACATACTTAGAGGCACTGATGTAAGTATAAATGCATGATTTCATGACTACATTTTCCCCATTTTATCCCAGTGAATGGATATTTGATATCATAAATTAGATAAGAAGAGTGTACCTTGTGGAGAGCTGAAGGGAGTTGAAACCGATAGTGTGCCAAATGGAGATTGTAGAATGTGTATCATGGAATCTAGAAGAGGATAAGGATCCTAAGGGTGACCTTGTGTGCGTGATATAAATGATATAAAAATTGACACTTGATTCCATGCATATCACCGTCTCCGTATATGCCTTAGGTGTCACTTCCTTATTTGGTCCTGAGAAAAAGAAAGTAATTAGTTCCCTTATAACTTGCCACTAATTTTGTTCTCGTTAAAAGCGATTACAATCAATAATGAGTATGTATGGCTAGAATTGGAGAAAAAATGTCATTATAAAATTGTTGATCATGTAATGTTCATGTTTCTCCCCTAGGATAGGACCACCTTAGTGGTACTATAGTCCTCACTGAGCTCCTATCTCGATTTGGGTGCTCTTGTCCAGGACTATGATTTTAGCTCGGTTTTGATTTCGATCCTATTATTGATCCAAAAATGGGTGCTTGAAACTAACACTTTTAATTATTTCAAAAGATATTAAATTTTAATCAACTTAAAAGGATTTTAGACTTCCAAAAACAGATTAAAATATGATTTAGGATTGAATTCAAATTGAAATTAAGTTTATAATTTACTCAAAATTCCACTGTTTGATCAAAGCCGCAAAAATATTTGTTTCAAATTTAATCGATTTCCTAATTTTATCAATTACTAATTATAGGTGCATCCATATTCATATTCTAAATTTAAATTAATTTCAAATTTTAGAAGCGAAAATAAAACCAGAACACAACACCCAAATTGTTTACAGGGTTCAGAATTCCTATGTCCCCGGGTTTGTGGTGAACCAATCCATTAATAATTTTAAAAATGTAAATATAATAACCTTTACATTAACCAATAATGAATCAAAACCTTCAAAAATGTGTTTTAGAACTTCGAAGGATGTTAATGGAGCTCAGCCTTTGCCCTTCACCTTCTTGATCCACTTGCACTAGTGTTTCCCTTTGGTTCTACACCTTCATGTGACTTTAACAGAAAATAACTCTATCAAAAAAGCTCCAAATTGGATAAATGATTATACCATTATGATCGTCTCAAAATTCTGAGAAACTTTCATATATAACTCGAGATCTGGAAGTGAGCAGAAGTGCCCCAAAATTGTACTTTTCCAAAACTACCTCCTTATTCCCTTGACATAGCACGGCACTTCTCCAATACAAATACAAGTGAGCTTGATTTATACCATTTCCATGAGGGTGGTGGGTTGGTAAGACCACTTATTGCAGGTTCCACTCCCTATGCTGCCTACTATGGGATTAATCCCATATTCCTTGTATATATGGTGGAGGAGGTTTTTAAAAGGTAAGGTGGTTTATATTTTAATTGGCTATTGAGCCATTTTGACCACCATTTAGTGTGGGCCTATGTGGAATGCACCAAGTTTGGAGGGATAAGCTGTATGGAGTTAGAATAAAATGCGTGGCACATAACATATTATTCAAAGTGGTGGCAAAGGAAGTTAGCATATAATGCGTTGGAGATTAATATGTGATAAATATTATCCTTAGGTAAATGCATGGGGATTGGAATAAATGTGAAATAATGTGCCAAATAATTACAAAGTAATATGAAATTCGACCCAAATGAAGTATGAAAAATAAGACCACCTGTCGACCCTCGATTAGAAAATCAAACTCGTGGTGGCAAGCCACGTGGTGGTTTGAGGACCCACCACGTTAGCGATAATATAATCATCCTCATGCCAGTCGGGCTCCCCTCTGTAACAAAATTTTAGCCTCTTGTTCCACCGAGCTATACCATTTTACGATCGTCAAAGACCGGCGGTGAAAACCTCTTGAACCTCCTATTTTTCAATGCCCTTTTGCCACGTGTCACAGTGCTATTGGTCCATTATTGACTTGTTGATCATAGTTGTTTTTTTCGTTGACCAAAATTTGACTGGACATATCTTGAGCTCAGAGTGTCCAATTTTCACGTTCTTATAGTCATCAGAAATCTCTTTGAAGGATCTACTACACTGGCATGGTTTAGGGAAGTTTAGGGAATATTTGACAATAAAATTGATCCCATAATAAATTATGTATCTCATTTTTATTCTGATTATTTTGTTTAACATTATGTATTTGAATTTTGTACCACCGAGGGGGTGAAATAGTCACCCAATTATTCCCACACTCATTTGGGGTGCGTGAGATAAAAAAGGTGAGTATGATGCAAATGAGGAAAAATGAAATTGATGTGAACATCTGAAATAGAAATCCTATAGGGGAATAGGAATGTGCATGGTGAAACTGTGGCACAAGAAAAATAGTAGGAGAGGATAGCCAAAATTGTCATTCACAAACAAACATGAAAAAAATGCAATAGAAATTAGTCAAAACATGTAGTCATATGGTGAAAGACACAATGAGTAAGCGATTGAATACATGGGACACCAATCAGGATGTCTCGAGACTCTCGAAGCCTTTAAGGCTATTCAAGAAAACATGCAATCAAGTAGAGGGCATAGCCCAAAAAATGATAATCAAGATACAAGAATGGGAAAGATATAAGAAAATCAGATAAACATGGTTAGAAGTATCCTTGTGAGACAAATTCTACACATGAAGTGCCCATTAGCATGTTAGAAAAATTGATAGTATGCTACAATGTATACACATGAAAATAAAAATTAATGTAGTAGACATTACAATGATAGAGAATGAATATAGAGAACTAGGAAAAGGTAAATGCCTCCACGAGCCTAAGTGGGATTGGTAAGGTATAGTTACAAACATCATGCATTATGTAAGAAACCTGTAAGTGATCTACATTCAACTCAAAAATTACCATGTGAACACACATGTGTGTATGGAAAAATAATAAAGCATACTATGAATTAAAGTAACATGGTAAACAAGGTGCAACATAGAATAGTATAAATAAGAAAGAGTACATCCAATCAAGATTTAAGATAGCATTTTTACTTTTTTTTGTAAATATATGAATAAGAAATTGAATAACTAGGAAATAGATCCAAGAAAGAAAGGTTTACCCAAGTGTATGTGTGCAAAGTGTGGTCAATGTAGGTAAATGCACCCTCATCATTTGTGTTTGAATAAGAACAAGATTGTTTCATCGGGTGGTGAGGGGGCAGGAGTAATATGAACTCAAGTGTGAATTTTGTAATGATCTAACTCATGAGGGTAAGGGGAAGGACCCACTATCTTCTAGTATGAGGAAGTACACATGTGATCACGATCAAATACTATATGGCCATCGGGGAGTACATGTGGAGAGAGAGACTACAAAATGGGCCTATATGTATCATGGGTAGTGTGTGTCCTTGGTGGAGACCTATGCCTATAAGGAAGACCATTATCCATCGTGAACAAAAAATAGAAGCCATAGGTTAAGCATATTTAAGTGTATTTGTAAAATTAGAATTATGAGTAACATGTTCCAAACACATGGTACCATCACTAGGATATGTAAGAGTATGTGCACTAGTGATAGAAGTAACTGAAGGTGTAGCAGTAATAGGAGCCAATGACAAAGGATTTCATGGTGGGATGCCTTGAATAGTGATAATGTGATGCTCATGTACAAAATTAAGGCACAAGTGAACTATGGATGGTATGGATTTGACAACCCTAAGCCAAGGGAGTCCTAAGACCATGTCACAATGCGCAATTGTAGATCCAATAGTGAATGACATGGAGATAGTGAGGGGCCCAACAATGATAGGAAGAGTAACATGCCCATGAGAAGTAGGATACCTATAAGTCATATGAGATAATGGAAATCCGATGGCTTGTAAGAAAGATAGTAAACATGCATTGCAATTTTAAGTAGGTGTAAACACAAAATCATGCACTTTGGGTATCTATTTAGTCATGATTGCATACTAATATTCATATGATTCCTAAGTAATAAAAATACTAATCAACCCATGTCTTCATCCACCTTTCTTTCTTTCTATTGCGTTGCACCCTTACTTTCTCAATATATATTTTTATACCTCGACATTTATCATCCTAGACACCAAAGACGCAGCCTAGGATGCCGGCTCCAGTGCCCTCATCCCCTCTGGGTGTGCTCGACCTCAATGTACTTTGTACAATATTTTGGGTCCTTTCTATCTATTTAAGCATCCTATCTTTTTGGTAGTTGGTTTTTTTAGTATAATTACAAAATTCAAGGAAGGAAATCATATAAATATAAAGTTATGTGATCATAATAAAGGACCAATCACTAAGCATTAGCTATCACCACATATGGTTACATCCATAAAGCATATAAGAGGTGCATTATATACATCTAGCACCATCAAAGGGACACAAGGGATGGTTATTATGCATACACTTAATAGGAGGGAAGTTCATTCTATTCCATGCACACACATTTCTTTACATCTACTACTTTTCACGCTATCGGGTGCTACATGAACAAGAGCCACCTAGGGCACAATTCCACACACACATGTAGAACTACATTGGGTATGAGATGTAGTGCAATGACTAGTAATAAGATTTCCATTGTGATAGCTAAGGACAGTTTGAACCCTCATTATGTATCTTTGTTTTTTTGTAATTGATGTCTCTTTGAGGGTTTTACAGGTCATTTCTTCATTATAGGTTTCTAGAGACTTCAGTGATCATTATGTGACCTCATAGTGACCAAAGGAAAACAACAATGAATACCTCACAACCACTTAGAGGAGGTTTTCTAAGAATTTATACAAACATAGGTGACTAGAAATAATACTAGGGCACCCATTGGAACCCGCTATCGCTCTCCAAGCTCCCCATCTAGGAAGATCATCAACTCACACAATTTTCTCGAGGCTCGTGCGACACTTCTCCATCTCTGTTCATCTTGTCAACACTTCGTCATAGTCTAGATTTTATTGCAAACCAACTAAGTCTCTTATTTTAACCTCTTTGTAATTGGGTTTAAATTTTATTGATTATTTTCTTGGGTTAATTTTTGTACTTAATTATTTATTCATTTACTACTATAATAAAAATTAGATTAGGCATATATTCCCATATTTAGTGTAGTCATTTTGGTGAACATGAAATATTTAAACACACTTAGGATATTTATTATTTCACTTCTTACATCTTTATAAGATCCTCTCATCACGAATATTTCTATTCACGATTTATTACTCCTCCATCCTGAGCTAATGGTAAAGATAATCATTCTCTTGACTACTACCCACATTCCTTCTGATATTCATCCAGAATTAGTCTATAACACATTCATAGATGCATTTTTTCACACATTACTTTTGAGCTAATCCCTTTGCTGATCTTACTATTTTTGAAAATGATCTTCTTTATACATCATGATATGCATCCATGATGTTGGTGCCTATATTTGTCTCTGTTTTTAATTTTCTAAATATTCTATACTCTAAATCATTTTTTTGGAGAAGTACGTGATGAAAACTAATTGCAGGTTGTATCTCTCATATTTGGGTTTGTCTTTGTGTAATGGGGTGGTCAAGTATATAGTTGGTCTTATCACTTGCTATGAAGGATCTTAAATTTATGCATACATAAGGTACAAAAATATTGTATTTGGGTACAAGGTCGACACTTCATACGTATTTGGATAAGTGCAAATATAGTGTGTGAAAATTTTCCTGAATCCCAAAGGTTAGGTATCTCTAGAGTTATATGGCCTAACCTAAAAGTAGACTCTAAAGTTCCCTCGGAACTCCAATCCAGGTTATATCTTCCATAGTAAAAATGAACGGGTGTTATCTATTTTTGGGCCCTACCCGGGGATGTTCAAGAAGTAGTTTCTCCTCGACATCTGAGAAAATATTCTTACCTGAATTATTAAGTCAATAACATTTCAAAGCCGGGTCTCGATTTTCTATTGTTTGGATTTAACAAAATTAGCAAGTTTTATTTTGGATCCGCCATCCGATCAAGATATAAAGGAATAAAGAAACATAATATTTCCTAATTTTTGAGGACGAACAAGATGACAAACGCCCATTTCTTTATCCCATGATTTTGTGAAGTTATGTGTGATGTATGAAGATGCATCCACAAGGTAGAATTTCAATTTTGAGGGTGTTCTTGTTGCAAGAAAATAAAATAAGGAAATGCAAGATATGCCTAAATGATTTTAAAGAAATAATATTTACACACGTCATACATTTAAAAAAATAGAAAAGGAACTCGAGATAAATAATTACAAAAACAAAATAGTATTCTATTTTAGCCCCCTAGCCTTTAAAAACATATACACATATATATACATGGATGGATTTATAAAAGGAAAAACATAAACATCAATCCTTTGCAGAGGTACATCTTCACCCGAGAGGCACTGGAATACATTTTAACAGGTTATCCCTGTGCTGAATGAAGTTTTCATGAGCCATCACGCCAAACAAAATTGGACATCAGTCACCAAATCCTAAGACATACCCATCTCCAGCAATTCTTGAGTTCCTAACTCCGTGGCCCATTCAACAATTGGGTGAACTCCATTCTCCTTTCAGGTGAGTTTACCCAATCAAAAAGGGATAACCCCCTCTTATGTATGCTTTGGTTTTTGTACTCGAGGAGAACTAAGATACATGGAAATGAGGAATTATGCTAGAAGAACCTTCTCTCATGGTTCTTATCTTCTTGAGAGGAAAATATTGGGTGCCTATCATGGAATGTACTTCAATAAGGGTAACTTCTAAGGCCAACAAAAGCTTCTCTATTTCATTATCTAGTGTAATTAGGAATTTCTCTTCCCCATGTTGAGTAAAGGAAGGTCAAGGCAGTGTGATATCCTTGGTCAAATTTGGGGGTTGGTAATAATCCCTGTTCAAACATCAAGTGATCACTATTAATAGAGGGAAAATAGAAAATCCAATGGGATTTTAATTGTTTGATGTCTTCTTGGTATTCTAGGAAAACTAGGTGGAAATGAAGAATTTAAAATTAGGAAATGAAGGGCACAATTTTGAGAGGTGCTGCAAGAAAAATGAAAGCATGTCCTCAGAGAGAAACTTTGGGAGGAATGGCCTGGTATCTAGTATGTTGAGGAGATGATGGATGAGGACCTAATTTGGCCCAAGATAATTTGGAAACACTCACCTAAATGGGTGATCTCTCCAGAAGAAGATTCAAGTCTAGAGGTGAAGAATACATGGAAACATGATGGTTTATGGAAAAAATGGCAAAGGATACGGTAGGTAGTTAGGTGGTAATTCAATAACATGATAAGACACAATTAAATAGGAATGTATTTTGAATTGATATATATGGGAGAAATCATTTCACCATTAATACCATATCCTCCCAAAATCGATAGCCTTGAGATGAAGTTTAATTGAAAATTGATTATCCATGTAAAATGTGCCATCAAAGATTTAATTAGCACCGCGTGGTTTAGAGATGTCTCATCAAATTTAATTCTTTTGCCATGTCATTGTATTATTGAGCATGAGGGAAATAATATTTTAATAAATATGGGAAAGGCTTTATTCATAAAGGTGGTATAGTAATGATGAGTCGGCGATGGATATGATTTAATGCTACTGTGAGGAATTATTTGACAATGATTCCCATATGCCTAAATAATGTAACATAAATTGAGTTGGTTACAATCTAGCTAAATAATTCCCTAAAACCCTTGATGGATAAGGATATAAAGAGGGGGTTTTAGAGAAAAATAAGGAGGTATTAGTAAGAAGGAAAAAGGGTGGGAAGCTCTTGAGGGAAAAATTGGAGGGAATTTGCAGACACACTGCCAACTAGGAGATGACACAATGTTTTGATGAAGGTTTTTTCTATGTAACTCAATTATCAGAATCTATGTTAAGATGATTGCATGTGTATAGTCATTAACTAGCTTTGAGAGCATAAATATATGTCTCCCTTGTTTTTCCTAAGTTTAATGGGTTTCACTGGAAAATTTATCAAGATTTGTGATATTTATTTGTTCTTATTGTGAAATGATGTTGAGAATGAAGTGATATGTGTCTTTTGTTATGATTTTGTGTGAATTGTGGTTGTAATTCAATTGTGAAAGTATCATGTTACTACTTAGCTCTTTCTAGGAAGGGTGTGATCATTTGACATTTTGAGGGGGTACCTGAAAATATAATTTGTGAAGCCTATAAAAATATCCTTGTGGAATGAGTAGGATTTGGGGGTATGATTTTTAAATCTTGGGGGTCCCTTGATCTAGACTATTCAACATGATTTACATGGGAAAATATAGCTTTAAGTGTACTAGGTTGGGTTATAAGGAATTCGAGATATTGGTTTTCTGGAGCTTTCCCGCAAACCCGGTCTCCTACAAAAGGCTCATTCATTTTTTGACTTAAATATAATGGAATAATGGAAACATACAACAATTTACATCTTGTTTTTGAATCTCCCCAATTACCCTTGAGTCTTTTCCCCTTTTCTCCATTCTTTAGTCTAATTTTCTCCTACCCCCACTAAAATATGAACAACCTTTGGCAAACACTTAACACATTGCACAGATCTCAGACTGTTTATTCATACTTTATAGATCTTCTTGGGAGAACACATTGCTAATGCACACACCTTACATGTTATCACCCCCAATCCAAGATCCCCATTATCGAATTGTAAAGAACTTGTGCAAACCTTCAAGATAAATGTGCGGGTTTGGCTAACACTACCTTTAACGTTCCATATCAGGTTTTTGGGTGCTTGCAATGCTTAAGTGACCACTCTTCTGAGTGAGCATTGTATTTTTGGCTATGTCGACCCCAATAGTCTAATCGATGGATTGGGATTTCATTTTGATATCTAGCCATGCCCTATGCTCCCCGACCGCACCTTTGGTCCTCTCACCTTGACCAAGTTAGAAGTAAAAAACAACAAGGATATCATCCACACCATTTGTTTGGGTGTCTCCTTATCAATCCCTTAGGAGGGGTTGGTAGGTGAGTGGAGGAAGACCCCACCCGGCTGCAAAAAGATGTTACACGTGGGTTTGACTCCATCGCCTGTCTCCCCATATGTTTCCATGCCTTGTTCCCCTTCCCCTGTGGGGTAAATCCAAGACCCAACACCTTCTCGGTGTCATTTATGGGAGAAACATATGGTATTTATCGAGTTTTTGATTTGACCTTCTTTTATTGTTCTTTGTGACATTTGAAAATGTTTTTGATTTATGATTTACTCTCATGACCTTGTATGATTTAATTTTATAGAGTTATCACTCTAGTGGTGAATCGTTATCCTTTTGGTTATAGTGGACCATTAGTTTTTTCATTTTGATGTGTTTCAACTAAATTTTTGTGTCTTGTTTAAACTCGTATTCAATGTTGACCATTATTTCATATGGACTTTGTAAGGTGAAAATTTAGCTACGAAAATCACTTATATGTGAAGCATTCCATGGGTATCTATAATAGTAGTGAGGTTTGTGTTCCTTCTAAAGTCCCTTTTAAACCAATTTCTTTCAAACCTTTTGACTTTAGAAAAATATATGGATACCCCCATCAAATCCCTACCGGAATTAGACTCAAATTTCCTATGTTTTGAGGATATGGTGATACTTTTATGGAATAAAATCTTTCCATGTTTGAGGAAATGATGCATGAATACCAAGTGAGTTATGAAGATGTTTTTATGAGGTTATTTGTGAAAACACTGCAGAAAATTCTAGAGACTAGTTTAATTCTTTACCTCAGAGCTCTATTTGTTCATGGATGGAAATGGTAACAATATTTGGAAATCAATTCAGTGATGAACCTGCTTCCCTTTTCTGTGGGCATGGTGGAGATGTCATGTATTTAGTTGAAGGAAGGAGGTTCATATGTTTTAGGAATGAAGAAATTGACACTACAGAATATGTGTCAAGTGTTAAGACACGATTGAAGAATGTGTTGAGAAAAATGATCAGATTAGTTATGCTTGTGTCTAGTGTGACAAGTGTTTTATGCCCCATGCCCCCTGTGTTGTGGAAAGTATCCTTAATGTTGACAAAATGAAACAAGGCACTGAAGGAAGAAATGTGCCACATGGTTCCACAGACCAAAGTGGTGGGGTGTCTTCCACTGACCTTCTATGTTCCTGAACTGTTGGCAAGTTTTGGAATGTGTTCTCCGAATATGTTGGGTTTTGATAAAAGTATTTGATATAGTGGTTCTAGACATATGTTGTACTTTATTTTCTCATGATTTTTTTCTACTAAAGGATGAAATGATTGCTAAGTATAGCAAGAGGTGTTCCCTCAGTAGAAGACATATGTATTTTTCTTAACGCAATAGTGGAACAAGAGAACCATCTCGAGAATACGGTATTGTAATTTATCGATGAATCCACATCATGGAAATCATGGATGAATCATAGACACTTTGCTGAGACTTAAATGTGGATGAGTCGATTCCCTTATATGTCCCCGAAACTAGTATAGTGGCTTTGGATAAAGAGGAATATCAATTTAGCAAGAATTATGCCGAGAATACCGTATCAGTCAATGAAAGGTATTGTTGTATATATCTTCCCCTGGGTAGATATAGATAAGCGGAAGAATATGGAAACCAAAGAAATTCAAACCTCAGCCCAAGGCGCACGGAAATGGTGCACGTAAATGAGTGTTGATAGCAAAATGGATGCACCCATGGCGCATAGAAGAGGCACACAGAAATGAGTGTCGACATAAGAAATAATGCACCCTTGGTGCATGGAAATGGCGATGTAAGAGGATGTTGACATAGAAATAGACGCGCCTTGGCGCCTGTAAAGGAATGTTGACATGCAAATGAATGCGCCTGGTGCACAAAAGTTGTCGACACAAACATATTTTTGCCTTTGGCGCACGAAAAGGATTGTCAACATGCATATGGATGCACCAAGGCGCAAGAGGTGCAACATTCTCGAGCGCCGACAAAGCGCAGATATTCGAGATGGCCATAACTTTTGACCTGGGAGCTCCGATTCACACAAGGTTGGACTTTTTGGAAAGCCTACGGTGTCCTCTACCTAACTATGACTCTGGATATCTTTAATTTGGTGAGAACAAGTTCTTAAAAATGCAAAATACAGTTTGCCACTTTTGGGGTTTGATATGGTCCTCACCTACCACCATAATGAGATGAATTAAATACAACCCGAGGTGGTTCAGTAGATTTGGACTTTCTCTCTCTTCTCTCTCTCATTCTTCCTATAAATTTTAAGGAGGGGCTTCTTTCTAAAGGTTGGACATTCTTGTTTTGGCCCCTCCTTCTTCTCTTTGGCAGTAGAGTCAGGAGCTCAAACCTCCCATCCGAAACCGTAATGCACCTTTCGCCTCTCGGGCATTTTCAGATGTGTATCAGATCAACCTTTAGCAAATAAATGCATGACTATGGATGTTTCTCAACCCTCTATGTGTTTCATTTGCATCCTCCCGATCTTTCACCGTGAATATGTTTATCTCGGCATGATTTTGCATTGCATTTCGTGGTCTCGTGTTTAATTGGCAAAACGTATGTTCTTCATTCCTCGGTGCATCACCTCCTTAGCTTAGGTTTGTTTTTATGCATTTCTCTCTCCCTGTCTCCTTGGTAGTTAGATTAGGTTTTAGTAGACTCTCTGCGTTTTATTGGTGCATCTGAACAGAGGAATAGGAGCCGGCCTTCATCCGGAGAGCTTTTCCAATTTCGCAAGGTCCCACACTTGGGAAAAGCTCCATGTTGTGCAAATCGACCGAGACTTTCAACCCATCACGTTGCAGAGTCCTGGTGCTGTGATTTCACCTCAATAGTTTTGGCACGCACGGTGGGACCCAGAAGTCATTCCATAGTTTCGAAGGAACTTTCAAGAAATTCAGACTTAAAAAATTGTAGGTTTTACAATTTCATATTTTCACCTTCCAGGCTGAACTTTGAAATCAATTTTCAAGGACTTAACTTGTTCGAAACAAGTCAAAATTTCACCAGCTGATAGATCTAGGGGTAATCTTCAAAAGGGTATTCTTAGATTTTTGAGATTTTGACTTTCAAAATTTCATGGTTTTTTGATTTTCGGATTTCGTGTTTTTAAGTCTGCATTTCGGGTTTTCAGGATCACATTCCAGAATCAAGTTCCAAACTCTAAAATATCAAAATACAGGTCTTTCAATTTTCCATTTTTAAATATCGTCAGTTTGGTGTGTAACTTGGCAGGATCTAGCCTTTTGAGGCTCACTTTCTAACACATCTGGCGACTCCGAAGGGGTAGAATTCAGCGGTGTAGCAGCAAAAGTTGCCCAGGCATATGAGAAGAATTCGAACCAGGTCTAATACTCGAGAAGAGGGGCTGTTTGTCCAATCGCAACTATATGCAGAGGAAGGAGAGGAAGAAGACCACAAAGATCACCATCTTTTAACAGACTTTGTCTACACCTCCACCTGGTAGGCCTTTTCTCGCATCAACCAGGTTCTTAGGCCAATCATAATGGTGCATCTACCACCAAATCCCTTTGTCAATTTCACTGAGTCCACTTGCCCTAAATGCTCGTAATCAAATTCCACTTGCAGCGTAAAGAATATCCCCTACTTCACGGTGAAAATCATACTACTCCTATTGAGAAGAGTGGGCCTACTGGTATAAACGAAGACATGTTTTTACTTCTACATAATGAAGGGGTTCTAGATGATGGTAACTAGTTGATAATATGTGTCTCATTTGGAGTAGTTGGGATCATTACCTTTAGAAGTTAGTAGGTTAACTTGTGTATCTTGATGGGAAACGTACATGTTATATGGGATGCCGATGGTTATTGATGGAGGTTTCTGGGTCCTCTGAACCTTGGTGGTTTGCTTGTACATTGTATAGTTGCGTGCTTTATCATTTTGGTTCCTTCTTCGGGGTTTCGTTGGTTTTGATTGTTAGTTTTTGCTCTCATGGTGATGACTTGCGGTTTTGATCATATTTTGACTCCATTTCCCAATGGATAGGAGTTTGGTATTCTTCTTCCAGTATTGTTTCTAGTGTTCTTTGGACACCTACTGGTGGAGTCTATCCTCGAGATGGAGCCGATGTTCATACCCATATATGTCCATTTTCTTTTTCTATCTCTGTTTCTATTATCTAAATCATTTTTTTAGGAAAGTACGTGATGAGAACTGATTCTAGGTTACATATCTCATATCTAGGTTTGTCTTTGTGTAATGGGGTGGTCAAGTATACAGTTGGTCTTATTTATGCTATAAAGGTTCTTAAATTTCTGCATACTTAAGGTAAAGAAAAGATTATATTTTGGCACAAGGTCGACACTTCAAATGTATTTGGCTAAGTACAAATATGGTGTGTGTAATTTTCCCCAAATCCCGAAGGTTAGGTATCTCTCGGAGTTGTATGGCCTAACCTAAAAGTAGACTCTAAAGTTCCCTCAAAAATCTAATCTGGGTTATATCTTCCATAGTAAAAATAAACGGGTGTTATCTATTTTCAGGCCCTACCTAGGGATGTTCAAGAAATAGTTTCTCCCGACATTCGAGAAAATATCCTTACTTGACTTATAAAGTGAATAAAATTTTGGATCCCGGGTATGATTTTCTATTTTTGGCTTTGACATAGTTAGAGAGTTTTATTCTAGATCCGACCATCCGATTGAAGATAGAAAGGAATAAAGAAACGCAGTCTTTCCCAATTTCTGAGGACAAACAAGGTGAAAAGGCCTAATTGTTTCTCCCCGATTATGTGCAATTATGTGTGATGTATGAAGATGCAGCCGCGAGGTAGAATGTCTGTTTTGAGGGTGTTATTGTTGCAAGAAAAGAAAACAAGGAAATGCAAGATATTCCGAATGATTTTAAAGAAATAATATTTACACACGTCATACATTTAAAAAAAAAAAAAATAACTCATGAGAAACAATTACAATGAACAAAATGGGGTTCTATTTTAGGGGCCCCTACCCTTGAAAAAACATATACACATACATATACATGGATGTATTTATAAAAGGAAAAACATAAACATCAAGAATTTGTAGGTACATCTTCACCCAGAGGCACTGGAATATGTTTTTTAGCCAGGTCATCCCTACGCTAAATGAAGTCTTTATGAGCCACCATGCCAAACAAAAATTGGACATCGGTCACCAGACCCCGAGACATACCCATCTCCAACAATTTGTGAGTTCCTAACCATGGCCCATTTAACAATTGGGTGAACTCCATTCTCCTTTTAGGTGAGTTTACCCACTAAGAAAGGGAACATCCCCCTCTTATGCATGATTTGGTTTTCATACCTGAGGAGAGATGAGATACGGGGAAATGATGAATTATTATAGAAGAACCTTCTCTCATGGTTCTTCTCTTCTTGAGAGGGAAAGCTTGGGGTCCTATAATGGACCATACTTCAGTAAGGAAAGCTTCTAAGGCTATTATATATACTTCTCTATTTCATTCTCTGGTGTAGTTGGGAGTTTCTATTCCCCATGTTGAGTAAGAAGAAGGTTGGGCATTGTGATTTCTATGGTCAAATTGAGGGGTTGGTAATAATATCTATTCAAACACCAATGATCACCATTAACAGAAGGGAAGTAGTAAAGCCAATGAGATTTCAATTGTTTGGTGTCCACTTGGTATTCTAGGAGAACTAGGTGGAAATGAAGAACTTGAAAAATAGGAAATGAAGGGCACAATTCTGAGAGGCATTGCAAGAAAGATGAAAGCATGTCCTATGGAGAGGAAACATTGGGAGGACTGGCCTTAGTATCCAGTATAATAAGGAGATGAAAAATGAGGGCCTTATTTGGCCTAGTCAATTGGAAACACTCATCCAAATTGATGAGCTCTTCAAGAAGAAGATTCAAGCCTAGAGGTGAAGAAGACATGGAAACAAGATGGTTGATGGAAGGAAAATGGAGGATGCGGTAGGTAGTTAGGTGGTAAGTCAGTAACATGGTAAGCCATGATTAAATAGGCATGTATTTTGAATTGACGTATACGGGATAAATAATTTCACCATTAATACCATATCCTCCCAAAATCGATAGCCCTTAGATGAAGTTAAATTGAAAATTGATTATCCATGTAAAATGCATCATTAGAGATTTAATTGGTACCCGCACGGTTCATATATGTCTCATCAAATTTATTTCTTTGGCCACATAATATTTTCAAGCATGAGGGAAACAATATATTTAATAAATATGGGAAAGGATTTATTGATAAAGGTGGCATAGTAATGATGAAACAACGATGAATATGATTTAATGCTACTATGAGGAATTATTTGATAATGATTCCCATAGGCCTTAAAAATGTAACATGAAATTTGAATTGGTTAGAATCGAGCTGAATATTACCTAAAACCCTTAATGGATAAGGATATAAAGAGGGGTTTTAGAGAAAAATAAGGAGGTCTTGGCAATAAGTAAAAAGGGTGAGAAGCTCTTGAGAGAAAAAATTTGAGGGAATTTGTAGATGCATTGCTAAACTGGGGACGAAAAATGTTTTGATGAAGGTTTTTTCTATGTAACTCAATTATTGGGAATCTATGTTAAGATGATTGCATGTGTACAATCATTAACTCGACTCTAAGATCGTAAATATACGTATCCCTTGTTTTTCCTAAGTTTAATGGGTTTCACCTAGAAAATTTATTAGGATTTTTGATATTTCTTTGTTCTTATTGTGAAATGATGTTGAGAATGAAGTGATATGTGTCTTTTGTTATGATTTTGTTTGAATTGTGGTTGTAATTTGATCGTGAAAGTATCATGTTACTAAGTAGCTCTTATCTAGGAAGGGTTTTCTCATTTGATGTTTTCTTGGGGTACCTAAAAATATCCTTTTGAAGCCTATACAAATCTCCCTATGGATTGAGTAGGATTTGGGGGTATGATTTATAAATCTTGGAGGTCCCTTGTCCGTAATATTCAACATAATTTACAGGGAGACAATCTAGCTTTATGTGTACTAGGTTGGATTGTCAGGAATTTAGATCTTGGTTTTCCTAGAGCTTTCCTTCTAAACCGGCATCTGTCAGAAAAGGCTCATTCATTTTTTCACTCGCATTCATGTAATAATGGAAACATAGAACAATTGACATGTTGTTTCTGAATCTCCCTAATTACCCTTGAGTGTTTTCCCCTTTTCCCCATTCTTTAGTATACATTTCTATTACCCCCACTAAAATATCTAAACAACCTTTGGTAAACATCTTAACACACTGCATGGATCTTAGACTATTTATTCATACTTTACAGATCTTCCTGGGAGAACACATTGCTAATGCATACACCTTATGTGTTCTCACCCTCGATCCGAGATCCCCATCATCGAATTGTAATTTTTTTGCAAACTCTCCGATCAATATGCGGGTCAAGATAACACTTCCTTTAGCGGTCCATATCGGGTCTCCAGGTGCTTGCAATTCTTAAGTGACCACTCTTCCGAGTGAGTGTTACATTTGGTGTTTGTTCTTGACCCCAATAGTATAATCGACAAATCCAAGATTTAATTATGATATTTGGCCATGCCCTATGCTCCCCTCGATCGTACCTCGGTCCTCTCACCCCGACCAAGGAAAAATTCAAAAACAACAGGGGATATCATCCACAACCTTTGTTTGGGTGCCTCCCTATCAATCCCTTAGAGGGGTTGGTGGAGAGTGAAGGAAGACCCCACCGTGCTATAAAACAACATTTCATGTGGTTTTGACTCCATCATCCTATTTACCCATATATTTCCATGCCTTTTCCCCTTCCCGGTGGAGGGGTGTAAACTGGGAGCCAACACATAATATTGGTGTCAAGTGAGTTATAGTCGATAATGGATTAGAACTTAACTTGTGCACTCTAACCTTTCTTAAGGATTTAGGTATCTCAACTACTAATGTCAGTCCTTCATCTCTTTCTCTTCATACATACGATGGTTCTATTCATCCATGCATCAGCCATATTACTTTACCCATTATTGTTGGGCCAAAAACCCTTAATACAATTTTCTTTTTCATGGACTTTCCAATTTCATATAATTACTTACTTGGTAGACCATGGCTTCATGCCATGCAAGTTGTACCTTCCACAATACATTGATGTGTCAAATTCTTACATGAGGGTATTAAATACACCATTCCTATTGATTGTGAACCATTCAAATATTACACACACAATCCCACCACTACGATCCCCACTCCACAATTTGTTACTACTGATGAACCACAACCTATGGATCCTTTGCCTAACTTAGAAGCTACTATTTACATGTTAGATGTTGTTCCATCCACATCATCACCCCCTCCCACTACTAAAAATGCTATGGTACTTTATCGGGGGCCTATCCACACATCAAATGTCATTCCACCTACTTGCATTGTCTCATGAGAAACCATTGTTAGCACAACTTCCTTTCACATGACTCTTCATGAATGATTCTTATTGGGAGCATATTCCATTTGATCCTACTTGTGATGACACTATATGCACACATGATGGGTTGGCTCGGCTAGGCTTTACAATTGATGACATATTTCCTCCACCCTATGATCCTCATCATTATCATGGATTCATTCACATTATTGCTGTTTACAGCTTCGTGTCTTTCATCTCACAATGTTTCTTGCATGAGCTCCTCATGATTCTCCACTTACACTTGGATAGTCTTGGCTTGACTATATTGGGGGCACCTTAGATCCTGATCATATTGACATTTCATTTCCTATGCCTTTTGGTCATGTCTTCATTTGTAATGATTCCTTTCTTGGCTATATGAAAAATGTTACACACTGGTATGCACATAGTTTTCCACTACCTCCCTTCATTGACAAAGAATATGCAATGGGTATGTATAACATTTTCCGTAATGGCTCACTACATGATCAACTTGACACTATTGCTTATCATGTATCAGATGCTTTACCTTTTAGTTTTGATCATGACAATGATGACCTCTTAGATGATATTACTTTATCAATCTCATTCATTATCATGCATTTGGGGGCATCACACTATTGTTTTCTCCCCTCCCCTTTTTCTAGCAGCGTGAACTATCTTATCTTCTCATCATTTCACATCTAGTATTTTTCATACAACATATACATCCTAATGACACACTTGTGTTATTGCGGTTCTTACATGATTTTTGAGGGATCTCTTACAATAAAATCCACTATCTACTACTTACTCATTCATACATGCATACATTTATAACCTTTTATTTGTACATACAATAGACTCTTTTTCATTTACCACCAAACATCATGCATCAAATAACACAACCATCACCATATAATTGGGGACATCGTAATTCCTTGCCTCCCTCTATTCTTACATCACCAGCTATATTCTATCTTACACACATCATCTAGTCTTTTACATTCATCATACACATCTTGATACATTTGCATTTTAATTTCCTAAGGAAACACTCTCATGCTTTAGTTCACACTTGACACGTTATTCACACCTCTTTCTCTCACAACATCTACTACACACTTTGTGTCTTATTCACTCTATGCATTCACACTACATTTTTCTTACATCTACTTCTACACGCTGTGCTCATCACCCTATGACACACTCGAGTTCCATTAGTCCATACTAGATTGTTGAGGGTCTATGTCTCAAATTGACCTCACCACACTCATGTGCGCAATCAGTCACTCACTCACTCAATCATGCAATTATAGTCTACACTTTGGGCTTTAAAAATTATATCTTTTTCATACACACATATGACACATTTCACGATGACGTACTCTTGTTTATGGTTCATTATTGACTATTGAGGGGCATATATAAATGAACCTCATCTCATACATATAAATCCATTTGGGATGCACACGGATCCTATCATTTACTTTGCATTCCAGTTCGTCTCATCCACACCATACCGCATATCTTGGTTGCATTTACTCTTTCT